>JAYKKM010000021.1:967500-1087500 GCA_035772405.1 Chrysogorgia sp. JL179-B06 | reverse complement strand
TATATTTAACGATACATGGACGATCGTCCATGTCAATCCTTCAGAAAAAATCAGAAACATTTTCGGAGGATATGAGCTTGACGATTGTCCATTACTCCAAGCTCCTACACTCACTAGTCACTACAGCAAAAACACTGTCTTGTATATTACGATATATTTACATATTCTAATATATCGTAGGCGATGTTAGTCGAGATGGACAGCGTGATCTTATTCCAAATTTAAAGGCCCGGTCACACGATATACGATAACGATACGATAACGATAAAAAAGATCGTTCACAACGATAACGATAAAATTATCGTTGGACGATAACGATAACGATTTTAAAATCGCTCACCTGAGCGATTTTTTTCAGTCGGATGATAACGATAAATATTTTGACCAATCACTGCTTTTGTTTACAATTGACCTTTTTGTGCTTTACCCATCATTAACCCCTTTCACCCGTGCTACTCCTTGTTATCACGCACAACAACAGCATGCTTGCTCGACATGCAGTATGATAAATCATGGAGGAAGAACAGCTAATTCTGGAAGTGCAGAAGAATCCTATGCTTTACGACAAGTCTCATCCTAAATGTTTAAAGATACCCGTAAGAAAAAAGACATATGGAACGCAATTGGAGCGAAGATTGTCTTCGTATGACGACAGTTCTCTCACTATAGCGCGTGGAACTCTCCCATCCGAAGCCTAGAATCATTAATCACGTCGCACATTCTTCTTTTGCTTTCTTTTTCGTCTTAGTAGCAGCAATAACACGAGAAGTTCTTCTTCGTGATCAGCCATTTTTGCGCGCTATTTGAACCAGGTTGGCGACTTCTGTTTCGTTAACGATTTATCGTTGCAGTGTGACCGCGTATCGTTATCGTATCGTTATCGTTTATCGTTAACGTATCGTTATCGTTGTGCAGTGTGACCGGGCCGTAACAGTGAATACGTACCTAAAATGAACAGGTTTTGTGATTGGCTATATGGAACAAAGTGGTTAGGGTTAGGACATTGGTTTCTTTGTGGTTGATTCTATTGTTTTAGTCAACCAATCACAAAACTTGATAGTATAGGTAGGTGGCGGCCCGGCCTTAAGGCTACGTCTTAATTAAATATCTCAAATTAAAGTGCCTATGAAATGAAAATTACTATTTTCCTCCGAAAGAGATATCATCTAACTTTGTAAAAGTGAAGAAAAAATGAATTTCATGACTGATAGCGCAGGATTTATTGAGGAGGATTTCTTCGGAGGATTTCTTCGGATCTCTTGTTGCACGACCGCGTTTTGAGAAGAATGGCACTATTACCGGTATGACGTCATACCGGTAATAGGTTTATTGAATAAACTAATATTCCAGACCTTCAGTGCTTGATATTTGGTTTGTCACTTATCACTCACCCAAGAGTAAACAGTATTCCAAACTTCACTAAAACTAGAAATACGTGTACGCAACAACCCCTCGCCCGCTTACTGTTTGAGGCTTTAATATTGCCAAACTGAACAGATTTTCAAACTGCTTATTTTTTGGGTGCAATTTGTGGGTAGTGTACTGAACAGAACCCAAGTGGGCAGGGTTAGAAACCAATTGTGTAACTATTGATTATTGAAATTAATAATTAATTTTAATAATTATTCATTTAAATAATAATTTTATTAATTATATATTACATAATTAAAGTTAATTATGTCAGTTATGCTTTTAATAATAAATTTCAACATGCATGTTTACAGTAACATTGGCATACTCATAATTTTACTCAAAGTACAATTGTATTCACGAGACTGCATAACGTTGTACATACATGTACCCTTCTGTAATAATGTAATCTGCATGTTCCTTATTGCCTAATTGTCAGTATAAGCAGATACATGTACCCTACTGTAATAATGTAATCTGCATGTTCCTTATTGTCTAATTGTTAGTATAAGCAGATACCAAAAGATTCAATACCTAAATTTATCCTAGACCAAATTGATAAGCCTGATAAACCTTTTATTCTTTTAGAAGACTTATGTTTCTTTAACTTTTATTAATATTATATAATTATGCACATTCATGTACCAGTATTTCAATGGTATTCAAGTACCGGTAACATAATTTCAAAAAATGAAATGATAAAAGCCCATAATATACAACAAAGAACGATATTGCATGTTAATTCAGGATGAAATTCCTTTCAGCTGCTTCTTGTCAGTGAGGTGATACCACTTGTTTAATCCCTAACTTGACACAGTGAGTGTTAATTACCTACCCAATTATACATTATACAGTATTTATCCTTCAAAAGCTGTGTAAAAATATACATTGAAAGCCAGGACTGGCACTGTCCAGGCCTACTATCCAGGACACAGAAAAAAATTCGCTTCGCGCCGGGCGAGGGGATTAAACCAAAATATACAGTATTTTCTCGCCGTTTCATACCGGTATGAAATCACATAACGGTAGTAGCAGGCTTTCTTTCGACGCGGTCGTTGTTCAAATAAGTTTAACAAAAGGGCTGAAAACTCGATCTTTAACAGATCATAAAAGCGGAACCGAGTAATCAATTTCAATTGTTTCTTCGGTTTTGAATTAAACTTTTCGAATTCTAACGGAAAATAGAAAAACCTTACAAGTTATAGTTGACCTTTCAATGCACTCCGAAAATGAATAGGAATGATAATTTAGAGTTCTTGAGAGGACTATTGTGATATGCAAATGAATAACCTATGACGTCGAGATGTTTCTACATTTTTAGAAAATCAAGTATATCTTTGAGATTATTCAACGAAATCACTTGAAACTTTGCACATTACGACACTTCGTGCCACCTAACATTAAATCGGAATAGCGATTCCAAATTAATTTACTAATTCTAATTTCTTAATTTTCTAAAAATGTAGAAACATCTTGACGTCATAGCCATGGCTACTAATTTGCATATCACACAAGTCTAAATATCTCGAGAACGACGTGAGATATGAAAGCGCTCTAAATTACCATTCCTCATCATTTTAGGAGTTCATTTAAATAAGACAAACAAAATTTTCATTTCATAAGCACTTTAAGACATGGCATTCATAACCCAAACCTAACTCCTGACCCTAATTGTAACCCTCAGGCTAATGTATGTACCCGCCTAGATATGTACCCGCCTAGATTTAATCGTAATCGTAACACCTTGCCTAGAGTTTCATCCTAAACCCTAACCCGCCGCCAGTCTGCAATTTCCCCATCCTCTAATCCCCAACAACCATCCCTACAACCTCGTTCCCAGGGCATTTTGCCTCCACGGTGGAAGGTCGGCGGAAATGGCCCTAGGATCGGCTGGTCACATGACAGCCATAATTTCTGGGTGTTTAGATATGATAATTTTTGTGGTCTTTGTTCCATTGCCTTTGTCTACTTTGTTGACCTGAATAATTGAGAAATATTCAATGCTCTTCATGTCAGCATTCGTCGGCATAAAAGCAGCTAACAAGCTTAATAATCCACCATACATCCATGGTTATCTCTTACAAAAGGTATGAAGAAGCGTATATCCAATTTAGCGAAAGCTATCACTTCTAATTTAGTAATTTGCTGTAAAATTTGAAGACAGCATTCAGATTTAGATGAATAAATTATACTCGGCTGAATTAATTGAGTTTTATGACAAGCCAATCGCATTATAGAATGGACCAGCCGATCCCACGGCCATTTTCGCCGACCTTCCACCGTGGAGGCAAAATGCCCTGGGTACGAGGTTGCCATCCCTAAGCATGTGCGTAAACTTGTACATTAACATATGACATGCCACTTGTGGGATGAAATCAAATTAAGGCTATGGCTTAATTTTGAGCCGATTTTGACAATTAAGGCTGACGTAGCCTTAAATTCGGGAGGAGACTATGTTGAGATAGAATAGGTTATTTAGAAACGCGTGGGGGACTATGGTGGGTTTGTAAGAATCCCACAACGTGGGTTTGCTCTGTGATTTCAGATTGACTTTAGAAACAGGCTGCCCTCTGTATCTATGGAGTGGATTGAGTCCTGTGTAATTCTATATGAATAATATATCAAATATGTTATAGGATATATGAAGTAAAAAATAAGTTCGGAAGAAACCCTCTTATTTGAAAGAACTTATCAAATTACAAAGATTGGTATTCACAGCTCTTTTATAACTCACTTCGCTCTTGAGATACAGTCATGGAGGTTTGTTATATAGCTCTATTTTTCCCCTGCGTGAGACATGCTTTCATTGGTTGGCACATGGTCACGTGACATGTAACAAACAAACTGTTGCCCGCTAAGGTAGGCGAGCTGGCAACAACTGGGATGCCAGAGGGTAATCATACATTGCAATGTTACCCTCGTGCGCACGCATGCACCCAATCCCGTGTGTGACAAATGTTCATTTTTAATGCTGTTCTTTTATAATACCTTTTTGCTATATAGCAAATTACTTGATGACTGGTCCGTCGGGAAAGCAGTCAAATTTAATTCCCTCGAATCTCGATGTTTCCCTATGGAATTAAATCTCACTGTTAGGACCAGTCATTAAAGTGCCACTACGATCAAATTTTTACCTATCGATATTTTTACGTATTTATAAAGCAGAGCTGCTAAATATTACTTGGTCGAAACCGTTTTGCGATTCGACGATGGCAAGTATTATTTTTCTTTCTCCGAATCTGGAGTTGTTATGTCCGCCATTAATCGTTCATGTTCTTGACCAGCGTAACGAAGTGACGTCAGATTCTCAACGCGAAGACAATTCTTCAAGTAAATCAAGGTCGTTTTTTCAAATTCTTCGTCTGAAAGGCTGGACATTTGATATACTTCTCGAAAAAAACAAGAAAACAAATAATCTCGACCGAAATTCAGGCGTAGCATTGAGAATTTGACGTCACAAACAACATTACCTTTTGAAATTGCGGGCTCACTTGGAACACGTTTTTAGTAATGGTGACCTAAATAATAGTGATTTCAGAGCTCAAAATACTTACTTCAAAATACCATTTTTTAGTTTTTTTTACATCGATGATCACTTTCGACCCTGAAATACTATTTATGCTAAAGAAAATCTAAAAGGCGGGGGTGAATTTTTATCGTAGTGGCACTTTAAAGGGACACTCCACCCCCAAAACAAGTGTTGCTTAAACGAAAGTTCTTTGTCGCCTTACATGAGAATGCGTATTAGTTTTCTTCAAATCGTTTTAGTTTTAGAGAAATTTGGCTTTGTTTTTTCGTATTTTTGTAAATTTAAGGCCTCCATTTTTGTTCTGATTGCGGGCGATTGCGGTGGCTCCCATTAATTTTTGACGTCATTGAGTGATAGAAACACTTTGAAAAGAAATCCTTCATAATAGCGTGAATAGAAATCCTGCACAATAGACTAAGACCACGCTATTGTCATGCTATTGTGAAGGGTTTCGTTGTGTAGTGTTTCTATCACTCAATAACGTCAAAAATTAATGGGAGCGACCGCATTCGCCCGCAATCATAACAAAAATGGCGGCCTTCAATTTACAAAAATACGATAAACAAAGCCAAATTTCTCTAAAAACTAATACTCATTAGATAATTAATAATACTCAGAAGAAAACTAATACTCATTCCCATGTAAGGCGACAAAGAACTTTCATTTAAAGGGGCAGCGTCATGAGCGCTGTGTGCAAACTTTTCAGCCTGAATTTAAAATATTCAGCCTGAATTTAAAATATTCAGCCTGAATTTAAAATGACGTCGATACTCGGTAAATCGTATGGCGGAAAGCGAGAGAACTCCGGTCGCAAGAAGAAGTGACAGGATCAAGGTAAAGAAGCCAAGAAAAGATGGAACGATTCCCATAAAAGGATCTACTTGACCGAAACGATATACCAGTCGTGGATTGATACGAAATGCTTGGCTGGATGTAATACCTGCAGTGACAGTGACTTTGTTCAGTATATTTTAAAGCTAGAAAACCCATTAGATTCACTCTTACGAGTGGTGCTACAACACCCATTTGTTTCACTTATCATGGATGCCATTATGGCGTGCCAAAGGTCGAAGTACCCCTCGAAGTAAGCCACATGACGCTGCCGTGTCTCTTTAAGTGTTTATTATTGCTATGTACATGACACCACCGCATACGTCGCACTGCATACTGACTTAAGTAAAACCACGGTAAAACCAGGAATATAATCTAGGTAATAAAATGAAGTAATCGAACCTGCACGTGCGCGTATGTATCCCATGACACTACCCCGTTACACGTAGTTTTCGTGCAACTTGCGTCGCAAAAAAACAAAGTTCAAGTTATACTAGCATTTTTAACGTGTGACATCCCCCAAATTGCTAGTGCAACCTAAACTTTGCTTTTTTGCTACACAAGTTGCACGCAAAAAAGCTACGGGCCTTAAATAGACAAAGTTTCGAGTAATTTAATTTAATAATCTTAAATATAAACAACATTCGCCTATAAGTCATTGTACAGTGTGACATATATGCAGTGGTGTTACATAGCAAACGAATCAGAATATATTGTATCAGGAGCGAAGTGAGATATGAGAAAGCTCAAACTTCTTTTAAAGTGGCACTACGATTAAAATTCACCTTGTAGCATAGAATAGTATTTCAGGATCGAAAGTGATCATCGATGTAAAAAAAACCTAAAAAATGGTATTTGAAGTAAGTATTTTGAGCTCTGAGATCACTACTATTTAGGCCACCACGAGAACGTGTTCCAAGTGAGCCCGCGATTTCAAAAGGTAATATTGTTTATGACATGAGACTCTCAATGCTACGCCTGAATTATAGACGAGGTTACTTATTTTCTTCGAGAAGTAGATGAAATGTCCAGCCTTTCAGACGAAAAAGTTGAAAAAAATGACCTTGATCACTATGGATTTACATGAAGAATTAGCCATGTGGAGTCTTCGCGTTGTGAGTCTGACGTCACTTCCTTACGCTGGTCAAGAACATTATCGATTAATGATACTTAATAATACTTGAATATCGATTAAATAATACTTGCCACCGTGGAATCGCAAAACGGTTTCGACAGAGTAATAATTAGCAAGGTAAAAATTTGATCGTAGTACCACTTTAAATAAGAGAGTTTCTACCGAACTTATTTTTCACTTCATATACCATTAAAAAAACAATCCAAGTCGTTTACTTCTGTATACGTAATCATGTCATTGTAATTTCTTGTTAGATCCAAATTAAACTTCAAATTTTCGGCGAGCAAAATTATAGCGTATCAGAATTAACTTTAAATTTGGATCATATTCAAAAGGTTTGCTATCTCTTATATTTAATACTCTTTAGTATATTTAGTCTTCCTTCCTTCCGTCCTTCCTTCCTTCTTTTCTTCCGTCCTTTCTTTCTTTCTTCCTTTCTTTCTTCCGTCGTTTCCTTTCTTCCTTCTTTCCTCCTTCCTTCTTACCCTCCTTCCTTCTTACCCTCCTTCCTTTCCTTCTCTCACCCCATTTCTCTTTCCCATTATTTCCATTGTTTCCATTCTTTCTTTCCTTTCTTCTTTGCATTATTTCCTTCCATTCTTCATTTCCTTCTTTCTTCCATCTTTCTTCCATCTTTCTTCCTTCCATTCTCTTTATTCTATTCTTCTTTTCTTCCCATTCTTCCCTTCCTTCCATTATTGTGTTTATTTCTTATTCTATTTAGCGGCCACATGCTGAGTATTGCCCCAAATTTGACTCACCAAGAACGTATATATATTGGTTATTCCTTTGGTTTGTGATACTGGTCATCTTATCAGTAGTTACCTTTGCGTAAGTAATAATATATATTGATTTCCTCTTCCTCTATATTTTGACTTAATATGATGTTATATCATGTCCACCTCACAGCCCGTGAGAAATCCACATTCTTGTGATATGGAATTCGACCTTGCGACCACCCTGTGAATATTATTAACCACAATTTTTCGTTGTAAATTTGCACAATCAAAACTAGATCATGAAAATACTTTCCCGTTATACAAACCGAGATCATTGTACTGCAGTAGAATCGCAGGGTCGCGATTGGTTCAATTCCAACCGGAAGGCCTGTTTGGTCTTGATGAATATATTCCAACACTCGAAATTTTCCCTCACCATAAATCATGTAGTTTAATGCCAAATATTACGAATGCATGTAAACGTTCATATTCATCGAAAATCCTAAAAATATTAAATTATTTTGGCTGAGAAAATCGAACAAAAAGTTTATGTAAATCAGCAGAATTCTGTATCAGATATACAACCTCCGTCATACCACTGATTTCTTTGTCTTTTCTTCGTGAATTATTTATGAGTAATATATATATATATATATATATATATATATATATATATATATATATATATATATATATATAATATATATAAATATATAATATATATAATATATATAATATATATAATATATAATATATAATATATAATATATAATATATATATAATATATATATAATATATAATATATATATATATAATATATATATATATAATATATATATAATATATATATAATGTATATAAAATATATAAAATATATATAATATATATAATATATATAATATATATAATATTTACTACTTATTGACCGAGCGTGAGGTCTGTACTAGTGAAATATCTATGGAGCGGTATCCGGTTCACAAATACAATGTGAACTGTTTGATACGATGTTGCGGCTTCACATCACGACATTATGGCATCTGAGTAAGGCAGTGTGCCTACATGACGTTATGTTACGACAGAACTGCTGGACATTACGTCTTACTACATTACGTTCTGCCTACATAATCTTATGTTACGTCAACACTGTTGGACATTAAGTCTTGATTACATTACGTTCTGCCTTCACAAACGTACGCTCCGACGTCGGAGCATCATCTGAAATGGCGGTCTATCGTCACGCGGTGAAAGGGTCAATAATGATACGATGTTTCGGCTTGGAGTCTGGTGACTAACGGACAACGGTAATGTAACTGCCGAACATGGCCGCCGAAGAACAAGACGTTGCTCGTGCTGTTGGAGAGCAATCAGCCCTTTCCAAAGCTGTAAATTTGCTGGAAAGGTCAGTTAATTTACTAAAAGAGTCAAGAAGTAGTGGAAGTACTAGTGGAAACGATTTAACGATTGAAAATGACGAGTTATTACAAAGTAAAGCAGTTGCAAACTACAGGTTAGTTGTTTTCCCGCCTAAATTATTCTGATAAGCCAAGGCAGTCAGTTTAGTTTATAATTGTATTGTTTTGAAGCTGTAACAGGTAAAATTCTTAGACATTATGTCCAGAATGCGCATAATTTTTGACGAATAGAAAGATACTGACAAGTGCAACTTTTTACATTGGCATTTTTGTTGAGGCAAACCCGAAAAATCATAGCTCACCTTGGCAATTGCCGAGGCAAATAACGAGGACTATCATCATTAGCAATGTTGTACTTTATGTTAATTTTCGGGAAAATGTAAGCCAGTTATTTGTTTTTGAAGGAATATATTTCCTGGTCCTCCAGTGGCATCCCACTCTAGGCAGTCTACCTCATCATCTACCAGCATTCAAAAACAAATAACTGGCTTACATTTTCCCGAAAATTAACATAAAGTACAACATTGCTAATGATGATAGTCCTCGTTATTTGCCTCAGCAATTGCCAAGGTGAGCTATGATTTTTCGGGTTTGCCTCAACAAAAATGCCAATGTAAAAAGTTGCACTTGTCAGTATCTTTCTATTCGTCAAAAATTATGCGCATTCTGGACATAATGTCTAAGAATTTTACCTGTTACAGCTTCAAAACAATACAATTATAAACTAAACTGACTGCCTTGGCTTATCAGAATAATTTAGGCGGGAAAACAACTAACCTGTAGTTTGCAACTGCTTTACTTTGTAATAACTCGTCATTTTCAATCGTTAAATCGTTTCCACTAGTACTTCCACTACTTCTTGACTCTTTTAGTAAATTAACTGACCTTTCCAGCAAATTTACAGCTTTGGAAAGGGCTGATTGCTCTCCAACAGCACGAGCAACGTCTTGTTCTTCGGCGGCCATGTTCGGCAGTTATATTACCGTTGTCCGTTAGTCACCAGACTCCAAGCCGAAACATCGTATCATTATTGACCCTTTCACCGCGTGACGATAGACCGCCATTTCAGATGATGCTCCGACGTCGGAGCGTACGTTTGTGAAGGCAGAACGTAATGTAATCAAGACTTAATGTCCAACAGTGTTGACGTAACATAAGATTATGTAGGCAGAACGTAATGTAGTAAGACGTAATGTCCAGCAGTTCTGTCGTAACACAACGTCATGTAGGCACACTGCCTTACTCAGATGCCATAATGTCGTGATGTGAAGCCGCAACATCGTATCAAACAGTTCACATTGTATTTGTGAACCGGATACCGCTCCATAAATATCGGACCGACGTTTTTAGTACGGACCGAGCGAGCGCAGCGAGCCGAGGTCTGTGCAGAAAACGGAGGTCCGATATTTCACTAGTACAGACCGAACAAGCGAGGTCAATAAGTAGTTTATTATATGACCACAAATGTTGTGAACGTTCTGTGAAAACTCTACAGTGTTAGGCTCGTATTCGCCACCATCTTTCTTGCGAACTAAACCAAAATGGCAGAGATGTTTCCAATTTTTAAAGTACTTTCCGTTTAGCTAGATTCCTAAAATTTCTACCTCGAATAGCATTTTTCATTTGCTTTTGTTTAAGGTTGTGCGTTAACTGTTAAGTATAGCTGAAAAAAAACCACCTGAAATTCTACATTACCTGCGAGAAGTAAAGTTATATTTATCACGAACAATGTTACGAACGTTTTGGACATTTTAAAAAGTTTCACATAACGCGGAAACCTGAGCTATACATCAAATGAAAGCTTATAAAATTTCTAACAACATACCTACACGATATATTTCAACAATGAGTAGTTCTGAAATTATTATCCATCTTGTTGTGTATAATATGACTTTCATTTTGTTTATAAAATTTTCACTGTCAGCAACTGACAGCGGTCCGGAACGGCAGATTCCGGACCGCTCAGGAACCAATCAAATTGCCGGATTTCCCGTTCCGGACCGCTCGCGGAAATAGTCATATAATAAATATAATATATATATAATATATATAATATATATAATATATATAATATATATAATATATATAATATATATAATATATATAATATATATAATATATATAATATATATAATATATATATATATATATATATATATATAATATTATAATATAATATGAATTGCAAATCGACGTTAATCCCGTGTGCAAGGTGTAGAAAATAAACCTACGCTCAAAATGTTTAATTAGTTCGTTATATATCATTGAAACATTTTTTGAGGATGATGATGGACATTTGTTCTATGGAATGGCCTACTGAATTAAAATTCTCAGCGACATAGTAGTCACTAAGGTTTGATCTGACTGAGCTAAGATGTTCTCGAAAACGATCCCCTAATTTGCTTTTCGTTTCACCAATATTATAAAAGAGCATTGTAGTTACAAATTATGCATGAGTAAACTAAATTACTAGTGGTATATAGTCGAAATGACCTTTAATCGGAAAAGAGTAAAATGTGTTGCGTAATTTACTTAAAGTCGACATGTCTTGCAACGAGATCTATTGCAATGAAAAGTACCAGGATCATCACAAGTTTTGGTATATGGTTGGATCGAATAGATCTGTGAAAAAGCAGATCCTAATTATATTTGGATCTTGTGTGACTTTTACGTTTTTTCTTTTTTATTTCAGTTTACTTTATTGCATCTGTAAATGTTCTTCGATGGTGCTACGAGGATTGGATAGGAAATCAACAACCGACTTAAAAATTAAAGAGAAGAATTCTTAAAAATTTTTGAGAAACCTCTATTTCAAACCATAACAGCAACCCGATAAATAATGCTTTTGATAATATAACATTACCGAAACAAATCGTTCACGGACCTGGCTACCTGCAGTGGTAGATTCGGCAGCCTTTCTGTGTGATTTTCCTTTCTATGTCGCGATAATGGCTGACTCAGCAGTTATACCCTACCGACAGGCTTTGCAAGGCTGGTGCAATTGCATCATAGTTCCATGCGGAGGCTAAAATGGGCGTCTTGTTATATATAATCTCCAAAGGCTGGTAAGTAAATTCGGCAGTTGAACACAACACTTGAACAAATCTCCTCACTATTCGAAAATATTAACGTAAATCAATAAAACAACAACACCTATACGTAAGCACGAATAGTTTTACTAACTTCTCACTGACGTTTGACGTTCAAAACAGTCGAGAAAGCCCACAAATTAGTTAACACCAAATTGGCCATTTTATCTCACGAGTTATTTATTTGCTGACCGGTCTTTATCATGAAAGCATTCCAACGAAGAATTTCTTTCCGAAAAGTTATGGCTAAAATTAATGATTTTGGGATTCACTTTTGTGAGGTACTTCATGTATGCCTAAAGCTGGTTACTTCATGTAAGCCTGTCCCCAACACAACTATAATCCTAACCAAAATTTTGTGTCGGGACACAAAAATCGGCATACATGAAGTAGTCCCCGTTTCCTGAATCAACCAGAAAACCCGTGATTTTCAATCAAGATGTCGAAAACCATTTTTCGCAAATGAGAGCTGCAAACGGACAGAATGAGAATCCTACACTTACGCCAAAAACACAGGATTCGATTGTCTTTGGACAAACTACTTTGGGTAAAAATGTAATACAAAATTGTAAAATGTAATACAAAATGTAATAAAAATAATAAAAAAATGTAATACAAAATACTTAAAAATGGAATTATTAAGAACCTTTCATTACTGATCTACCTAAATAAAAGTTATTTCCTACCAGTACAAGGCTTCCATTTCCCAAACCACAAATTTATCTCACTACTTACCACGATTAGCTAGAATATATTAATAATTAATATGTAGATGCATCTGTTATAAGTTGTATCTGGTTTTTGAACGTACTGAAATAATTAAAGGGTATATGAAGTGAAAAATAAGTTCGGCAGAAACCCTATTTCGAAATTTTGAAACTCTATATTTCGAAAAATTCGAAAGAATTTTTGAAATTATTACTGAGTTTAAATACTCCGAACTTTGGATTTATGAAACAAATGAAGTACGTGAAGGATTTGTTTCAGTAATGTTATATATATATATATATATATATTATATATATATATATATATATATATATATATATATATATATATATATATATATATATATATATATATATATATATATATATATATATATATATATATATATATATATATATATATATATATATATATATATATATATATATATATATATATATATATATTATATATATATATATATATATAGCAAAGTGAAAAGGTGGTAAACTGCCAAGAATTTAGTGACGAGATACTGACGTTTCGAGCGGAGCCCTTCATCAGAGTAAGACGAGATGAAATAAAATAAATAGGGCTTATATATATATGCCAAAAGGGTGTCACAAGTAGAAAGTAGCCAATCAAATGCACGGGAGATAAACAAAGTAATAATTAATGAGATGCGAAAAGTTAAATCATTTGCTATTTTTACAGTCGATCACTGAGGGGAGGGAGAAATGACAGGTCCAATATTAAGGGATTAGGCGATATTAAAGCAGTAAGAAACAAAACTTGAAATGTATAAGCTAATAATAAAAAAGTTCCAAGCAAACTTTTTTATTGATATATTGTTTTGTTTCTATAGTTCCAAGCAAACTTTTTTATTGATATATTGTTTTGTTTCTCTGGTGTCTGTTGTGGTTACGTCGGCTCTGTAGACAATGTTGTTTGCTAAACAGTTGCCTTGGAGGGGGCACTCATCCTTTATCCTACAGTTACAGTCTTCTTTCCTCGGTAGCTTCTTGGTTTGGTTAAGGATTCGGGAGTTGTGTTTTGTGATTGCGCTCTTCATATTATCCATGCCGCTGTAACTAATTTTGATAGTGTTCCGGTTAAAAATTTGTGTAGTTTACTGGATTTGGGAAAGTGCTTGTCGATTAGCTCAAGAAAATTATGACCAATGTTCGTTTTAAGATTTTTACTGTATGGTGGGTTGAACCATATGATTTTTCGGCGGCGTCTTTTTTGGGAGGCTGTAGTTGCAGGCGGATCGTCGCTGTCGGGGATGTACTGAAGTTTGGAGTTGAAATCGCGCTGTGCCTATAAGGGCGTCTTCATATATAGGTGCTGCTGACTCGAAGATTGTGCGGTTGGATGATAGTTATGAAATGCGAGTATTAATAGAGGCTGGGAGTTGTTTAAGTATGGATGGTGGGTGGTTGGAGTAGCTGCTGATGTATTGTGGTTCATCGTTTGGCTTTCTGTAAGGCTGATAATCACCGTTTTGTAGATTGAACGTGACTTCGAGAAAATCTACAATTTGTAAATTAGATTGAGCTGTGATTTTTAGGCCGAATTGATCGAAAATTTTGATTAAATAAGTCCTTCCTTGCTTTGTCTGCCAGTCGTCCTGTAGTGTTTTTTAAAAGTGTTAGTCCGTCGTCTCTGTAAACTCCTACGTTGTCCTTTCCAAATTTTTTTGCTAGTTCATCGAGGATGAATAGGCCAACTAATTCGCATACCTCGGCACCGTCGATATAGTTATTATAAATCATTTTATATATGTGTTGCTAATTTGAACATATGGCACATACTATACATACATTTTTATATGGGTTGTTTCCAAAATATAGCGTGACCATAAACATGCCCCCAAATTTCATTTGAAGTGAACTTGTAAAGTTCACATGTACATAAAACATCTCGGGCTGGTTATACAAAGCCTGGATAGTTTATCCGGGGGATAAGTCCTAGCTAGAAAATGTGATTTGACAGGGAAAATTTTTATTAAAAAAATTTCCAGGGGTGTGGTCAGAAAATGCCCCCCTCCCAATTTTTGGGGACAATGCAATCGCAGCTGTAAAGTATAAGTTGTACGGAACAAGAAATGTGGCTGTTTCGGCATATATCAAAACGCATCGGGTATGCCTAGAAACACTAAGTAATAGTGATTCCGACATGGACAGCCATGTCAGCCAGCCATCAACAGTAGAAACAGGTAAAAAAGTGGCCAGGATTCTGAAATAGGGCGTCCAATTTGGGAACGTATCAGACAAAAGTGATGACACACTTCTAGGGGGGCCCTTGGAAAATATTTGAATTTTGGGTGAACTGCATTTCCTGAATTTTGAGAGCAAAATATAATGGTCTTAAATCAAAATTTTTGAACGGGGTATCTGATCATTTTAAATACATATTTTGGTCAAAATATGATTATATTATCTCATATATAATGAAGCAGTAAATTAGGTATATTTCCATAAGATGGTAGATAATTTCATATATTTTCTCCTTTCAATAGCGCTCCGTCGAGATGACGTCAGCATCGATGTTTGTCCGCTTTTACCCATAATTCTTGTTATGGCGTAACAAAAGAAAATAGCTCATTTGCAATCATTTGTGAGTCAAATTTGGTTTGTTTGTCCGCTTTTTGAGCTATTAATAGCAGCCAGACTCTACGCTATTAAATTTGTAATTCAACAGTTCAACAGAATTTACATCCTCAAGAGAAGAAATGCATAATCTGTGCAGTGAATTATTAATTAGAAGTTTACTTCATGTCAGCATCTTACTAAAGATCACGTCAGACCCATTCAAGATTTTAAACACTTCAACTAGGACATTAATTTTCACTCAACTAGGGCACTGTCAAATTTTTCAAAATGTCACATGTATAATAATATTGAAAATTAAATCTATTTCCTTTCAAATATATTTATATATATATTTTAGGCAAATCATTGAGAATAATTTCTTTCTCCCGCACATTTTGGGTGATTGTGGCATTGTAGGTCATCCAACGACACCTGGACGCCCTTCTTGCTATAAGCCAGCTCTTACCAGTGGCCCTAACTGTCAGGAGCATTATACAACTCCGCTTTGGACTTTGTTTGGAAGCTATCTGTGATAGCTCAATTCCTTTGCCTGAGAAACCCCAAAGACAATTCGCACAAAATGGTTTGGTAAAGTCAAAACTAAACAATATACAGGATATGTATATACAGACACCAATATGCAGGCCACAAAATAAAGGCACAACAAAGATAAGTTTCAGATTTTTAGCATAACATGTCAAATTGTGTGAAAGAGTAGGTTTTCACGACCTCTGAAAGGCAAGAAGGAATAATTGTATCGACCTAAAATTTTCCACGAAAACGGCAGCAATTTGACATTACATTTTCACTACATGAAGATTTTCAGATTTATAGATTTACTACTGCAGACCACAAACTGCACGGGCACTGCAAATTCAAGATGGCGGCATATGGTGTGTTACGTAGTTTCTGTTCACGAAAAGTGTTTTTACCTCGAAAGAAAACGTATGGACTGTCTTTTACGTTGGCGTTACAAAGAATATGCACGACGGCTACGAGGACGTATCCTATGGTGCCTATTGTTATCGAACAAACGGTAAGGTAACTAAGTAACATCACTTTGAAACATGTGTTTTTGTCGTATCTAGCTCTACGGTTCCTGTGTCACAAATTCATAAAATACAGTACCTGGCATATGCAATCCACGATATCGATATTAATTAACAACAGACGATGCCAATCAATTGATAATAAAAAGCAATGTATATTCAATATATATATATATATATATTGAATATATATATATGTACCTGTACTGTAAAAAATATATGTAGACATTAATTTCTAGCTACAGTAATTGTAGAATTGTGTCAATTGTAAATTGGCATGTGGCGCCGAGGGTACTATATTTATGTTAGCCATAGACAGAACATGCTATTTTGCGTTGCCAAATCAAAAACAAACTTGCCTCTGTCAACTGGGCAAGAGGTAATGTTGAACTTTACCAGATGAAGTGTTGGTCGATGCTTTGTCTTTCCAACCTTAACTTCACTGTGATTTCTTATTTTCTTCAGTGAAATGGTTATGTACAGTATGTCTCAGGGTCAAAACAAGTTTAGGGTCGGGTAGAAAAAATATGGTCGGTAGTGAAACGAGAACCACACATTTATTTTTATTTGGCCTAGATCATGTTTTTGTCATCTTATCGATTGTGTAAAGCCTATGGAATTGAGGTATCAGTTTACCAACTAATTTTCCAAGACATTTTATTTATTCATGATAATTTTCACATATGATTTCTGGATTCTTCAATTAAGTGATGTGATTAACTTTGCAGCTATATCAGAACCCATATAGTACGGGAAAGTACATCTGTGCTTAAAGGTGTATAATACCGGTAATGAAATTACTGCAAAACTAGTGTTCAAGAATCTAATCCCACAAGTGAACATTGTTTACTTTAATTACCTTATAGTTTGTCATTACATAGACAAATACAATGTTTTATTAAAGGACATTGGCAATTTAAATCACAATTTCGAATTTTTGACTTTATGATTAACAAACAGGCTTACAAAGGTAATCCAAGTAAACAAAATTACTCTTGTATGAAACAACAGCACTAATTTTGACAAAAGATAATCCTGTCATCCACCATCTTGTAATATTTTTCCTAATTAACTGGGAAGTTGGTGACATCACACCCAGGGTAAACCTGATGAAACTACTCTGTGGGTAGCAGAGTTTCCACAAAAGGCTTTTTAAAATGAAAATTTCAAAATATTTCCGTGAGGGCATGGCCCCTGGCCCCCAGCAGTCCAGTCCCATTACCGCCCCCCCGCCCCCCATTGACTTTCTGTTGCTATGGCCCTGAAAACGGCAATGTCGAAGCGAGCCAATAGTCACTGTTGTGAATTAGTGATTGGAAAATATCTTTCTCATAATGTGCATCCATGGTTTTGTTTTTAGTATGTTGTTAAATATAGTGTCACTTCATTAATGGGGGTGACGTTATTCAACATTTATGGTATAAATACCCGCTCTGTTCTGTTGATAAATTGTCTACTGAAATGCATTATCATTCTTTTTTAGTTTAAATGTTTTTCTCCACTTTTTTCTTGACTCTTACTCTGCTAAGTTTGCTATTCACTTTCATGAATGCATTTTCCAAAGCAATATTTAATTTTGTCACCATGACAAAATCGTTATTTTAAGAACTCTTTTCTGGTAATAATATAAGCAGAGGGGAGGTAGCTACGTCATGAATAGGAAGCACAGCCCAGAGAATTAAAAAGCGATTATAAGATTATAAAGTTAAAACATCACAAACAATAGGAAGGTCCGATCCAGTCCTTTCTTAGAGATCTGTGGAAGAGACCAATGTTCTGCAACCGACCCTATTCAAATTCTAGACCCTTTTGTTCATATTGTTGTTTTGCATATGTGAGTCATTGTTAAAAAGTGGTCACAACGAATACAATGTTCTTGATAAGTTTTGATTTTAAAACGAAATTGAGAGGGGGGCAAATTTCCTAGAGGGGGGCAAACATCCTAGGAAATTCGCCTCAGGGAGGGCAAGATTCCTAGGAAATCCCCCTTAATTTCCTGTGACAAGTGACAACGGTGGCGCTCATCTATGGAATTCTATTCCAAACGAGTTTATAGGGAGAGCAAATCCCTTTCATGTTTCCAAAAGAAAATTGCTACTCACATTTTTCAATCGTGAAAATATTAAATTGATAAATGTAAATAGATTACTCATTAATTATATATTTCCTGTTTTGACGCTATACCTCTTATTTTATAAATAACTTTAAATATTATACTTAATGTAATTTCTTTTTACACGCCCCCTGTGGAAATCAGCTTCGGTTGACGGGGTTAGCCTGGTTAAATAAAGTTCTTCAATCTATTTTTACAACCTCAAACCACTACATTCCGGCTATTTAAGTTACTGTACGTACTTTGATCAAAAAGGTAATTAGTTTTATTGCCAATGTCCTTTAACTTTGCTGCGAGAAGTTATATTGTTGTCCACGAAATTAAAGCACTTCTCAATACTTATTATTTACCATGTAACAGATGTTTCATGTTAGGGGGACTGGAAATTGGGATGGAAATGGAAATGCCGCAGGTACACCTGACCCCTGGAAAATTTTGAAATCTAAAGTCTCTGAAATGCCACTTCCTGCATTTTGAAGGATGAATAATTTACAGAATTCTGAAGGTTATAAAACACCATACTGTATAAAATACTCAAATTAAATATTTAATTATTTTATTAAATTTATATTTATTTTATTAAATATTTTATCTCGTACACACGACCTGTTCGAGTTGTTAAATGGTTAAATGCTTACTTTAACCATGAAACGATTCGTAAAAGAAGATTCGCGATACGCTTGACTCGTGCAGAAGGGACACGTGCCCATTAGGGAGAGACACGTGCTCATTAGGGAGAGACCTGCTCCGGCTTCTCATTGGTCGATAAATATAGTAACACTGCGATGACGTACCTGTACTCAGATTTCGAGTTGCTTGGTTTAGTACCGCTATCACAATCTGTCATCAGATCATTGATCGCACTTTATATGAATTCGCAATAATAAGGATTCATTTATAACGTAAAAGGATTTATTTGAAAAGAACTACCATGAGAAAATCTCAGTAATCAGTTTAAAACTATCCATATGGCGACCTTTTTGTATCTAGTATCACACAGATGCCAACTACGGAATACACTTCACACTATGCACTTAGGGGATATCACAGAAGAATCTAATTTCATTCCTATTGGCTTAAAATTGAATGCATTTTACGCTCAGACGCGCAGGGACAAGCTATTTTCTCAGCAGTGAGGAAAAAATCTCACCTCTGCCTCTGAAGCACGCTTTGGGACGACAAATATGTTTACCGTTTTAGTCAGAGAATTGAAAAAAAACACTGTTTGAAAATCGTGCATGCTGTATCAAGAAAGAGTGTGTGCCATAGTGATCGATGCGGGAATGAGCTAGAACGTTTGCTGCCATAAATGTCTTTTGTTATGCCAAGTAAACCCACATTTCTACGGGTCGGTTAAATAACTTTTTTTGAAAAATTGCATCGCCAACGCTGAATATTGATATAACGTTAATCGACATATTCCAATAATCGTAGACGTGCGTTCGAAATAAATAAATGAACAAAGAGGTGACCTGTCATATCTTGACTAACGTCAACAAACACTTTGTCATCCCCTCCCTAAACTAACATACCAACGCCAATTTAAAAGCTGCTAGATTTTAGCATGTCTACCAGGGTTTCGCTCCGGCAAGGCGGGTGAAAAGCCTGGGTAAGAAGTTGGCTCGTTTCGGACAGGAATCGAACCTGTAACCTTCTGATTGCGGATGAGAAGATTACAGGTTCGATTCCTTATGCATATAAAGTGTTCTTCTGCATAGGAAGTGTAGAAATACAAATATTCTAAAAGATTCGTGAACTGCCGAAATATTATGTAGGAGGTATAACTTTCGAGCGAAAGCCCTTCGTCAGAGTGTGAAATGTATTGTGAAATAAAAACCATGTGTCAAACTTTTATATGTAAAATAATCATGTGACAAAAAATAAGCCAATCAGATATATATGTTATTTACCGGCTGGGAGGTCCGTACTGGAAAAATATTTTCCCTCAGTCTCAGAAGCGGCCCGAGACCGAAGGTCGAGGGCCGCTTCTGAGACTGAGGGAAAATATTTTTCCAGTACGGACCGACCAAAACGGTAAATAACGTGTTTATTTTTTTCGAGCAAAGTCAAAAAAATTGCAATTTTTTGGCGCGAAAAGTTGCGAGAGGTCCGTACTGGTGTGATACGGACCTCGTACTCAGCCAATCAAAAGGCTCTATTTTAGTTACGGACCTGAGTTACGGACCTCAAAAAAAATAAAACAATTATTCTCACATGATTATTTTATAAATAATAATTTCACTTTAGGTGTGTACACCAATTTTTAGAGTATTGAAATTATTATGCATCTGCATACGTCAAGCGGACCTTTATATTCTCCAGTTTCAACATATCCGCAGTCTTGGAGAGGGGTTAGAGGATGGGGAATTCCCAAGCGGGGGCTAGGGTTAGGATGAGACTTTAGGCCGAATGTTTTGTCGGAAACGGAACTTTTCGCAAAATAATTTACTTATCGGCCAAAACTTCAAAATTTGCTTCCAATTGCAAATATTTTTTAATCATTAAAACATTGCTTAATAGTTGAGAATTTTAACTTTCTCTTTAGGGTCGTGGAGAACGTGCCTACGACATCTATTCTCGGTTGTTAAAGGATCGTATTATAACCGTAATGGGTCCAGTAAGTAAAGCCATCCACAATAGACTTACCTGAAAACTATATTTATAAAATAGTTGTTTCTATATAATAATTAGCTTATGAACTCTCGATTTCTTTGAGGTAATAGTTAACTGGAACGAAGCCCGCGAGTTAACTATATCGCCTCGTATAGCCCGGCGGTTAAGCCCGAAATTTTCCCTCAAGCATGAAATTCGGCAAGTATAGATAGAGTTGCTAGTGCTGATGATTTTCTGATATAGAGGCAATGCAGATTTCTTCCTGGTTGCCACAAAATCGAGTTTTTCTTCCAATTTAGTACTTTAATATATATAAATATATAGGTATCTTATAAAAAAGTGAAAATTCAAAGGTCACTTTTAGCGAATATCACCTATATCATTAGAAAGTTCGCAAAAAACTATATGAAGGACATTCAAGCGGGTAGGACGATTTTCTAAGCCTATTTTGAGTTATTAACGCTCAAAAATGTGGAAAATGCCGTAAAATGCTACAAAATGCTTATTTTTAGTGGGTTTAGCCTTCTGTAACTCAAAACGAGCTTGGAAAATCGTACAACCCGCAATGTCCTTCATATACAAAAACGATATGTCCGGGACGATATCGTTTTTATTTCCCGCTGTTTATCACCCTGATAAAGGCACTAGTATGTGATAAAAAGGTTATCACACTCAATTTTATCCCTCTCGGTACGATATCACCTTATCCCTCATATGATAACAGATAACCTATATATATATATATATATATAATTATTTATTTTATTATTTATGTAAGAGTTAATTATCGAGAACGATGGATGTATGCTATATACAACCCCGAGGACGCATCTCGACGTTCGAGGTAATTAACTGACTTATTTCATGATTGAGGAGGTTTTCTAACAAAGTTTTGTTTATTTTTTCACCTTGGACAAAGATTTTATATATATATATATATATATATATATATATATATATATATAAGAACCTAGATTTTTCCATGTTAGCCTAAAAAGGTTCTTATATAAATGGTGTTTACTGTAAAAATGCAAAAATGCGACTTGGTTTTGGTAAGTGTGGTCTATTATTTATATAAATTATGCATAAATTTTCTCCAAATGACTGCAATCTAAGCAAATACAAACCCTATATGCACTTTAAAGCTACACTGTATGTAATTCACAGCTTACTGTGTGTAAATTCAATGGAACAAAATAACGTATACTGTAGACATATATACACTATTTGTCTGGTTCTGGCTCATTTTCATTACTTTATAGAGTTTATTTTCTTTGATTTACAAATTTTTAGTTTTGACTCTATTTGATAAAATAAGAACCTGCTTTCAAATTTTAGCCTAAAACAGGTTCTTATGTAATGTGTATGTCTCAATGGAAAATCTTAGCCTAACAGTTTCTTAAAATCTAGGTTCTTATACGCGGGTTTTTACTTACGCGGATTTACACTTGATAACGTGTAAACTTGTAATCTTAGAAAATTTCCACACTCGCAAAATACCTTCTCGTTGATTTCCTTCACTGCCATTTGTTTTACTTTAAATGTTTTACATTTACATTTGCCTATATTAAAGCGCTTTCTAAACGACGTAATAGTGCTTCCAACATAGATCTTACTGTACGTTTTAGACTCTGTCTCTATGTATGCATGTCCTCAAATATGGGTGTGTCTATATGTCTTTATAACAATATAAGCCTATATAGATGCTATAGAACCTATATAGATGCTATAGAACCTATATAGAAACTATAGAATATATAGATAGTATATACCTATATAGATGCTATAGAAACTATATAGAACCTATAGATGGTATAGAACATATAGATGCTATATAGAACATATAGATGCTATAGAGACTATGGAACCTATAGATGCTATAGAGTCTATATATGTTGAGTGGTTTTGAAGTAAAACGAAGCAACAACATAATATTGTTTCATTCAATAGCGATATGTTTCTATAGCATCTATAGGTTCTATAACATCTATAGGTTTTATAGCATCTATAGGTTTTATAGCATCTATAGGTTCTATAGCATCTATAGGCTTATATATAGTTATAAAGACATATAGACACACCCATATTTGAGGACATGCATATATAGAGAAAGAGCCACGTTTTATATGATATGATATAAACCACCCTTGCCGAATCGCAATCGAAGGAAAAACGGCGACTTGTAGGAGACCACCTAATTTGAAAGATAATCTTGTTAGGTAGAAAGTTAAAAAGCAAAATAACATCGATAAAGTGCGGTAAATCACGCTGCCAAATCTGAAAATTTGTTGACGAAGGTGTACGTTCGATGGAGAGAAACGTTAATATTATTAATTTTTCTTTGGGATGGTTTATCTCATATATAAAATGTGCAGTAAGATCTATGATTTTGTTAGATATTTTTATTTGACATGTTAATAGATTTTTTATTTTACGTATGTAAATAAGATTTTACATATGTAAATAATAAAACAATATATAACAACACACGTATCGCGATTCCCGCAAAACGCAAGATTTTACCGCACCTTCCCGCGCGAATTCGCGTGGTTCTCGCGGGATTTTTGGTCGGGATAATACTCCTATAAAAAATCACGCGCATTCATGCGAGAAGGAATCGCGATACGTGTATATATACAGTCGTATAGCATACGATTAACTACTCTATATATTAAGAGATTTTATTCAAGTTTAGTTTGAAAAGTCTGTAAAATTTGTTTGTTTAAAACATTTGGTAAATTTGTGTTTTTGTAGATAACAGATGATTTAGCAAACGTTGTTGTTGCACAACTCCTATTTTTGCAGACAGAAAGTGCGATGAAACCAATTCATATGTATATAAATAGCCCAGGTAATGCCACTGTCTTATCGCGTTGAATACATCAACTTGATGTGTTTAATATGACATTCCAAAAGCAAGACGTTTATCTTTATGCGAATGCTTTAGGTTTTAGACAAAGGGCATTCTCGTTCCCAGAGCCCAGACTGGAAGAGGCGCGTCAAGTGCGCTCTGTCTGTGACCTTCTGTAAAATTGAGCATTTCGATTGGTTATTATGAACAACTAAACAATAACTACGTTACTAGAAATACATTCCGCAATAACCCCTCGCTCGCTTTTTGTACACCCCCCCCCCCCCCCCCCCCCCCCCCCTAGAGTTTCGTTTCCCCAGCCATGGTATCCAGGGCCCAGACCGCGTACGCCGTGTATTTATTTTATTGTCTGCAGATACCAAATTGCACGTAGATTTTAGCCTGCGTGGCGGCGTTAGTTGAAAGCGGAAAGGCGAAGTGGGGAGGGAAAGACCCATGTTTTTAGATTTCCTCCCACATGAAAAACTGTCAAAAACAACCAATCAGCGACTAGCGGGCTTTCCTCAATGATTAAAACATTTCACTTCGGGCCGAATCGTGAAATATCCATGTCTGAAACTCCGTAAAAAGCTTGACTGCATCTGGTGGAAACAAGATTTATTTTGAAAATTTATTCAAGCAATCGTGTAGACATGGAAGCACAGAGTTGATTCTGGCTGAGGCTTGTGAATCAATCGGCTTTGCATTACTACGCAGTGAAACTTTCTCCGAGCGGGTTTGTAGGTCTTCGGCAGAAAAAATAAGAAATGCTTTTGAACTTTATAACTTTACGAAATCAGTATTAACACATGCGAAAGGAGACAGCAATGTTCCTCCAACCGATAACATTATAAATAGCCGTGATAGAATGAAGCGACATCTGACTACCGAACAACGTAACTCCAGAATGGGATTTGGCCAAGAAATTTCATATGCAAGACAACGTAGAAACCATCACTTACATACATTTAGCCGTAAGTCTCTTTATTCTGAAACGTCGAAGGAATTCTCCGAAGGTCCAGAGAGCATTGTTGAAACACCTGAAGACAAGAACAAGGTAGAAATCACAATAATATAGCTGCTTCCCCTGCTGACTGATAATCACGCGCTCACACGAACGTCTTGCCAAATCCCGTTGGTATACCATCAAAACATCTTTTCCTGCCAGCATTTACCTCGTAGCAACTTTTTGTTCCTGTTTTAATTTAAAGCACCTTTCGAAAGAAAATAGTCTACCAACACGGTTTTTCTAAAGTCGCCATTTTTAAATGTTTATTTCCTCACAGGAAACCCTGAATACTAATGAGTTGAGTTAGCCAATCAGAATTTAGCGTCCTCTGGTGGACGTAGAAATCCAAAAACATGGGTCTTTCGTGCGTTCCTTCCGCACTCACCCCAGTCCCCGGCAACTTCCAAAATCCCTAATCGCCTGCTTCGCAGGCTACGTAGATTTTGAACGTTATCTCGGCCAATATTTACTCGCTTTCAATTCTAAAAACAGATTAGGAATTACCGAGTCTAAATACATAACATACATGTCTATTATATTACGTGAACGTGCATACCCTTTGTAAAATTAAACGGTTTATGTACTTAGAAATTAGTCGGCCATCAGGCGGCCGCTGGCCGCTTCGTTGTATATTATTTTGAACGTTATCTCATCAATATTTAACCGTTTTCAATTCTGAAAACAGATTTCGAATTAGCGAGTCTAAATACATAACATACGTGCCTGTTATATTAGGCAAACGTGTATACCCTTGCTCTGACCACTGAGCTACGGAGTATAATGGTGGTAACACGGGGAGCATTTGTATTTTTATTTGTATTTACTGAAAGATTATGTCAAGTGACTTTGGTTTACTAAAAAAAATACTCAAAAATTAAGTTTACAAAAAAATTAAAATCAGTTTGTTAACATACATGTAATTAAGAAACCATGCGTTCTCTCTCTCAATCTCTTGTTCTTTCTCCTAAATATCTTTCAGGTGGTGCAATTACTGCAGGTCTAGCAATATATGATACAATGCAGGTATTTGTGCATAATTTGTAAGTTATACAGGGTGTATCAAAAAAAGCGCAACCTCGGAATTTCCCAAGAAATCCAATAGATACTTGTAAACTAAACAACTTACCATTAAATAAATGCATAAATTTCGATTCAATTCTGCTTTACTTGCTCGAGTTTGTAGTAATTAGACAGTTATGCCCCTGGAATACGATTACAAGCTATTTTAAATTCCCAGGGGCGAAAATCTTTTGTGTTTAAGAACACAGTGGCTTTCTTGGGAAATTCCGAGGTTGCGCTTTTTTTTTATACACCCTGTATACTAACAAGACGCTAACAAGACGTACTTTTGGGCTTGCAGCGTGGCATACTGCATATATCTCTTTTTTGCCAAATTTGTTATCAGAAGTTTCCGGTTAAAATTGTTCTCCTAAACTGGGCCCAGTTGTCTCAGTTTAACTGCTATTTGGGTATTTAAATTGTAGTAAACTCTGAAACTCTGATCATAATTGGCGATCAATAATTACTCTCCGAATAGTAAGAAGCTCCTTTATGCGACTGCTTTTTTG
Organism: Chrysogorgia sp. JL179-B06; assembly: GCA_035772405.1. Taxonomy (NCBI): domain Eukaryota; kingdom Metazoa; phylum Cnidaria; class Anthozoa; order Scleralcyonacea; family Chrysogorgiidae; genus Chrysogorgia; species Chrysogorgia sp. JL179-B06. The sequence continues at coordinate 1,060,869 of JAYKKM010000021.1, read as the reverse complement.
CAGTCACGACCGCGATCGCTGGTGTGTGCAATTTGGCATATTTATCATCTCAAATCATTAATAATTTACGACAAACACAACGGAAATCAGTACCATGTCGAATATGTGATGTAATATAATGTTTGCGGGTATTTCTTTTGTTCTCACAGGGCCATTAACAACTAATATACCTCATTATATCCATTTTTGCTAATCTTACCTCCGTTGACGGCAAACCAGGTCTGATTAGAACTAATCATACCCGATTTGACGCCAACGGAGGTACGATTGCGAAAAATGAATTTTAAGCAAATTATCATTCAAACACTTAACACGAGGTCGAGGAACCGTCAGAAATTTCGCCAAAATTAATTTTGATACGGTAGATTAGTTGTTAATGGCCCTGTGAGAACAAAAGAAATACCCGCAAACATTATATTACAAAGGAATAGCATAAAAAGAGGTGCATTAAACATTAAACGCTCGATTCGGGTCATTTTAGGTGTCATTTTAGGTGACATTCGGGTCATTTTAGGTGCATTAAATATTACCCGCTCGATTCGGGTCATTTGGTAAAATTTTACTAAACGACCCTCGTCGAGCGGGACGTTTAATAGCTAATGCACCTCTTTTTATGCTATTACTTATAAAAACACTCTTGTTGTAAAAGGTCCTAACGCCAATCATAACCCTAACACCCCCAGAGTTTCATAATAATCCCCAAGGGTTATTCGATGACAACATGTTTCCTGATTTGTTAGGCAAAATATGTGAATGGACTGCATAGTCATGATCATAGATAATCGACGATATAATTCATATAAATGAAATACATACTTGATATATATGAAACACTAAACTGTTGAATAGCATCGACTTTATTTTGTATGACATCGCAATAAACAATACAGGCAATAAAGTTACCTTAGTACATGTAACGTAACCTGGATACAACATTGATGTTTTATTAATCAATGTTTCATCCTGTGTTGTAAAATTCATTAATAATTCATGAAGAAAATTCAAAAAAATAAATTTAATCAACATCTTTAATTAACAATTATTCGCCGAAGGTGAGGTGAATATCGGTGAATAATAACCGAGACGAAGTCGAGGTTATTATTCACCGATATTTCTACGCCATTCTATTAATTATCTGTTTCGTCCTGATTTGGTCCCAGATGACCTCGAGGCCGTTTGTATAGAAATATGCAAACCAAATAGTAAGCCATTTATTGTTGCTACTATTTATTGACCACCTAACTCTTCAGCCGATTTTTTCACTGCTTTCGAAAATATGATTAAAGTGCCCCTGACATCAAAATTATTTATTGTCTTATTTGAAAGAACTTTTAAAATGATAAAGTAACTTCTTTTGAAGATTTTCGTTTATTCGCTTTCTTTTTTAGATATATCAGTTTGTTTGATATGCAAATGTCCGGAATTTACGTCACACATGCATAATGACTTATTGGAGAAATGTGTGTATCTCTTTCATTCTCGAACGAAATCCTTTAAAATCGAGAAGTTTGGTGTTGTGGGAGAAACACGCACACGTGTTATTCACACTTTAGTGTTTTTATTTGATGAACGCAAAGATATATAACATTCTCTGATAAGTCATTATGCATATGTGACGTAAATTCCGGACATTTGCATATCAAACAAACTGATATATCTCAAAAAGAAAGCGAATAAACGAAAATCTTCAAAATAAGTTACTTTATCATTTTAAAAGTTCTTCCAAATAAGACAATAAAAAATATTGATGTCAGGGGCACTTTAAGGCCATCGACAATGAGAATAAAGAATTACATATTTTAGGTGACTTTAATTGCGACATGTTGAAAACTAGACCTGACCTACCTACTAAATCAATAAAGTCACTCTATGAATTTTATCAGCTGACTCAAACAACGGAAGCTACTAGGATAACTAATATACGTCCAGTACACTTATTGATCACCATATAACACAATCAGTCGAAAAGTTAGTTTTAATGAGGAGTTATCCATACAGGCATTAGTGACCACAGCATGGTTTTCACAGTGAGGAAAATAAATCTTGTGAGCAAAGGGCGCACTCATGCTAAACCAGCTGAAATTAGAAATATGAAAACATTTAATTCACAGCGATTCAATGTGGTCCTGCTGGAAGGAGCTATTCCTTGAAATACTTGATAAACATGCTCCTATATCCAGCATAAAAGGATGAGGTCTTTTGATGTTCCGTGGTTGACTAGTGAGATCAAGGAATTTATCCATGCGAGAGATCAACTTTAACGCAAACAACAGAATAATCCAAGAGAAGCCTGGAAAACAATCAATAATATCCTTGGAAGAACGTCAAATGCTACTTCTGTAAATGAACTGAAGATAAATGACACTCTTATTAATTCGCCGGAGGAAATAGCCGAATCATTTAACACTTACTTTACCAGTATTGGTCCAAATTTAGCCCAATCGATGAATAACTCTAATATCTCGTTCGAAAATTATGTCAAACCAACACAGTCAAAAATGTTATTTTTTAAGACTGTTACAATGACAAAAGTTTTGAAGTTGTTGAGTGGGCTATCAAAGAATAAAGCAACTGGACTTGATAAAATATCTGGTGGGGTGTTAAAGGTTGCCGCTTTGGCTATTTCCCCGTCTCTTACACATATTTTTAACCACGCCATTCTCACAAGTTGTTTTCCACGCGATTGGAAAGTTGCCCGAGTTTTACCCCTTTTTAAAAAGGGGTCGCGTAGCTTACCAGATAATTACAGACCAATTTCTATATTGCCAGCCATTAGTAAAATAATGGAGAGAATCTTGCATGAGCAATTATATGATTACCTTATAGCTAATGTCCTATTGTCCAATAGTTAGTTCGGCTTTCGAAGATTTCATTCTACTGTATCGGCACTCTTGGACAGTACGAATATAGCTGGTATATTAATATGGATCGCAAAATGTTTAATTTGGTTGTGTTTTTGGATCTAAAAAAGGCATTTGATACTGTTGATCATCAGATTTTACTTCGTAAAATGGAAATATACGGTATATCTGAGAATGCCTTAAGCATGATGAAATCTTACTTAACAGATCGAAAACAAAAATGCCAGCTAAAGGCCATGTAATGTCTTCGGAAGCCCATATTGGCTGTGGGATTCCCCAGGGCTCTATTCGTGGACCTCTCTTCTTCCTTTTGTACATAAATGATCACCAGAATGCTTAAAGTGCCTATGAAACGAAAATTAAGTTTGTTTTATTTGAAAGAACTTTTAAAATAATGAAGAATATTAATTTACAGCTCTCTCATATTTCACTTGGTTCTCGAGATATTTAGACTTATGTGATATTCAAATGAGATAACCTATGACGTCAAAGGGTTTGCAATACATTTTAACATATTGGAAAGTCGTGTATATCTTTCAGATTATTAAACGAAATCACTTGAAACTTTGCATGTGGATACAAACCAAAAAAAGTTTCAATGTTGCAATAGTAATAATATAGTTCCCAGACCTCTAAGTCTCTTTGTCAAAAATCTTTGTTTTCTGACATAGCTATGTGTTGCACCAAATTTAAACTTCAGTTTAGAATTGGTTAAGTCCGTAAAAATCTGCTAAACCAGTACCAACCCGCAAATGTTTGGGACGGAAGAGAAAACAAATCATTTTATTTTAGAAATCAAGATGTCTGAAAACTAATTTGTTACCATGGCGACCATAAAACTAGAACGATGTTCTCCAGTTTAGTTGTCTGTATCCACATGCAAAGTTTCAAGTGATTTCGTTTAATAATCTTAAAGATATACACGATTTTCCAATATGTTAAAATGTATTGCAAACCCTTTGACGTCATAGGTTGTCTCATTTGAATATCACATAAGTCTAAATATCTCAAGAACCAAGTGAAATACGAGAGAGCTGTAAATTAATATTCTTCATTATTTTAAAAGTTCTTTCAAATAAAACAAACTTAATTTTCGTTTCATAGGCACTTTAACCCAAACAATTCCACGCTTGTTTGCCGACGACATAAATCTAACTGCATCTGGTAAGGCTATAGAGGAAGTCGAGACAGCTATGAATGGGAATGGCTATTGGCCAGTAAGCTAAGTCTTAACGTAGCCAAAACCGAATTCCTTCTTATTGGCTAACATTATAATTTAAGAAACCTTGGTACTTAACCCAATATAGAAATTGAGCGAACTCTGATAAAACAAGTTACCCACAGCAAACTCCAGGTCTGCACGTGTCATAACGCGCATGAGTAATGATGTTCCCGGCCCGCCTTGGGATGGGAAACATTAGAAACTCAGAGAAGAAAAGTGAAAGCAAAACAGATGTTTAAATAGTGAGTGTCAGGGTAATGCATTGCGCGCTTGTGTTTTTCTCGCCGGCCATTTTGTGGGACGCCTAATTCAAATCGTGTTCCGAATCCATCGATATCTTTGCAATCCTTTCATTAAACGTGTTAGTTTGTCGATTTCCAAAGTGAAAATATACTATACTGAATATTATTATTGCTATTTGTTGTAAACTTTTGTATTGATCTATGAGGTTCGGCTCATGAAAAGTTCGGCGTCTGAACTGGGCCTAATACGTCCAGTACATTTATTGATCACCATATCACAAATTCAGTCGAAAGGTTAGTTTTAATCAGGAGTTGTCCATACAGGCATTAGTGACCACAGCATGGTTTTCACAGTGAGGAAAATAAATCCTGTGAGCAAAGGGCGCACTCATGCTAAACCAGCTGAAATTAGAAATATGAAAACATTTAATTCACAGCGATTTACCGAAGATCTTCTTGGTCAACCATGGGAGCTTATCGTTTTGGAAAAGGACACCGATTCAATGTGGTCCTGCTGGAAGGAGCTATTCCTTGAAATACTTGATAAACATGCTCCTATCCAGCATAAAAGGATGAGGTCTTTTAATGTTCCGTGGTTGACTAGTGAGATCAAGGAATTTATCCATGCGAGAGATCAACTTAAACGCAAAGCAATAATCTCTAAAAATAACTCAGACTGGGAGGCCTATAAATACTCCAGAAATAAAGTCAACATTGCTTTGCGTAATGCTAAAATAAACTATTATCGTGAACGAATTGGTCTTCAACAGAATAATCCAAGAGAAGCCTAGAAAACAATCAATAATATCCTGTCAAATGCTACTTCTGTAAATGAACTGAAGATAAATGACACTCTTATTAATTCGCCGGAGGAAATAGCCGAATCATTTAACACTTACTTTACTAGCCTGCGTGGCGGCGTTAGGGGAGGGGGAAAACGGAAGGGGGGAGGGAACGCCTGCACGAAAGACCCATGTTTTTGGATTTCCGCCCACATGAAGAACTGTCAAAAACAACCAATCAGCAACTAGCGGACTTTCCTCAATGATTAAAACATTTCACTTCGGGCCAAATCGTGAAATATCCATGTCTGAAACTCCGTAAAAAGCTTGACTGCATCTGGTGGAAACAAGATTTATTTTTAAAATTTATTCAAGCAATCGTGTAGACATGGAAGCACAGAGTTGATTCTGGCTGAGGCTTGTGAATCAATTGGCTTTGCATTAGTGAAACTTTCTCCGAGCTGGTTTGTAGGTCTTGCGGCAGAAATAAAAATAAGAAATGCTTTTGAACTTTATAACTTTACGAAATCAGTATTAACACATGCAAAAGGAGACAGCAATGTTCCACCAACTGATAACATTAATCATAGCCCTGATAGAATGAGGCGACATCTGACTACCGAACACCGTAACTCCAGAATGGGATTTGGCCAAGAAATTTCATATGCAAGACAACGTAGAAACCATCACTTATATACGTTTAGCCGTAAGTATCTTTATTCTGAAACGTCGAAGGAATTCTCCGAAGGTCCAGAGAGCATTGTTGAAACACCTGAAGACAAGGACACAAGGTAGAAATCACAATAATATATAGCTGCTTCCCCTGCCGACTGATAATCACGCGCTCGCACGAACGTCTGGTAACTCTACCAAATCCAAAATCAAACTCTTGCCAAATCCCGTTTGTAATACTATCAAAACATCTTTTCCTGTCAGCAGCTCCCTCGTAGCAACTTTTTGTTTCTGTTTTAATTTAAAGCTACGAGCAGCAACGAACTGAAGATCGGTTAAAGCTTTCGAAAGAAAATAATCTACCAACACGGTTTTTCTAAAGTCGCCATTTTTAAATGTTTATTTCCTGACAGGAAACCCCTGAATACTAATGAGTTGAGATAGCCAATCAGAATTTAGCGTCCTCTGGTGGACGTAGAAATCCAAAACATGGGTCTTTCGTTTAGGCGTTCCATCCGCACTCACCTCGGCCCCCAATCCCTAAACGCCTGCTTCGCAGTAGTTTTACCAGTATTGGTCCAAATTTAGCCCAATCGATGAATAACTCTAATATTTCGTTCGAAAATTATGTCAAACCAACACAGTCAAAAATGTTATTTTTTAAGACTGTTACAATGACAAAAGTTTTGAAGTTGTTGAGTGGGCTATCAAAGAATAAAGCAACTGAACTTGATAAAATATCTGGTGGGATGTTAAAGGTTGCCGCTTTGGCTATTTCCCCGTCTCTTACACATATTTTTAACCAGGGCGCTTATATATATATAAGCGCCCTGTTTTTAACCACGCCATTCTCACAAGTTGTTTTCCACGCGATTGGAAAGTTGCCCGAATTTTACCCCTTTTTAAAAAGGGGTCGCGTAGCTTACCAGATAATTACAGACCAATTTCTATATTGCCAGCCATTAGTAAAATAATGGAGAGAATCTTGCATGAGCAATTATATGATTACCTTATAGCTAATGTCCTATTGTCCAATAGTTAGTTCGGCTTTCGAAGATTTCATTCTACTGTATCGGCACTCAGTACGAATATAGCTGGTATGTTAATATGGATCGCAAAATGTTTAATTTGGTTGTGTTTTTGGATCTAAAAAAGGCATTTGATACTGTTGATCATCAGATTTTACTTCGTAAAATGGAAATATACGGTATATCTGAGAATGCCTTAAGCATGATGAAATCTTACTTAACAGATCGAAAACAAAAATGCCAGCTAAAGGCCATGTAATGTCTTCGGAAGCCCATATTGGCTGTGGGATTCCCCAGGGCTCTATTCTTGGACCTCTCTTCTTCCTTTTGTACATAAATGATCACCAGAATGCTTAAAGTGCCTATGAAACGAAAATTAAGTTTGTTTTATTTGAAAGAACTTTTAAAATAATGAAGAATATTAATTTACAGCTCTCTCATATTTCACTTGGTTCTCGAGATATTTAGACTTATGTGATATTCAAATGAGATAACCTATGACGTCAAAGGGTTTGCAATACATTTTAACATATTGGAAAGTCGTGTATATCTTTCAGATTATTAAACGAAATCACTTGAAACTTTGCATGTGGATACAAACCAAAAAAAAGTTTCAATGTTGCAATAGTAATAATATAGTTCCCAGACCTCTAAGTCTCTTTGTCAAAAATCTTTGTTTTCTGACATAGCTATGTGTTGCACCAAATTTAAACTTCAGTTTAGAATTGGTTAAGTCCGTAAAAATCTGCTAAACCAGTACCAACCCGCAAATGTTTGGGACGGAAGAGAAAACAAATCATTTTATTTTAGAAATCAAGATGTCTGAAAACTAATTTGTTACCATGGCGACCATAAAACTAGAACGATGTTCTCCAGTTTAGTTGTCTGTATCCACATGCAAAGTTTCAAGTGATTTCGTTTAATAATCTTAAAGATATACACGATTTTCCAATATGTTAAAATGTATTGCAAACCCTTTGACGTCATAGGTTGTCTCATTTGAATATCACATAAGTCTAAATATCTCAAGAACCAAGTGAAATACGAGAGAGCTGTAAATTAATATTCTTCATTATTTTAAAAGTTCTTTCAAATAAAACAAACTTAATTTTCGTTTCATAGGCACTTTAACCCAAACAATTCCACGCTTGTTTGCCGACGACATAAATCTAACTGCATCTGGTAAGGCTATAGAGGAAGTCGAGACAGCTATGAATGGGAATGGCTATTGGCCAGTAAGCTAAGTCTTAACGTAGCCAAAACCGAATTCCTTCTTATTGGCTAACATTATAATTTAAGAAACCTTGGTACTTAACCCAATATAGAAATTGAGCGAACTCTGATAAAACAAGTTACCCACAGCAAACTCCAGGTCTGCACGTGTCATAACGCGCATGAGTAATGATGTTCCCGGCCTGCCTTGGGATGGGAAACATTAGAAACTCAGAGAAGAAAAGTGAAAGCAAAACAGATGTTTAAATAGTGAGTGTCAGGGTAATGCATTGCGCGCTTGTGTTTTTCTCGCCGGCCATTTTGTGGGACGCCTAATTCAAATCGTGTTCCGAATCCATCGATATCTTTGCAATCCTTTCATTAAACGTGTTAGTTTGTCGATTTCCAAAGTGAAAATATACTATACTGAATATTATGATTGCTATTTGTTGCAAAATTGTGTATTGATCTTTATGAAAACAATAACAAACACCCACAATGCATGACCCTGACACTCACTCTTTAAAAATTCTGGAGTATTTAATTACAACCTTAGAGATTCTGATACCTCCCTGCAGTTGCCTCTGCCAAAAACAGAATACCTAAAAAAAGCTTTTTTAACGGAGCAAAAGTGTGGAATTCTCTTCCCAGTGATTTACGCGATTCTAAATCATACCATTCTTTCAAATCCGGAATTGCCTCTCACGTGTATTGTTAAATTCAATTATTTTTAGACTTTTAGAAATTTTTATTGTATTAGACTTTTAGGGTAGATTTGTTCATATTTTTAATATTATATATACTTGTATTTTTTAAATGTTTTGCACCTGTGTATTTATACTAACACAGGATAAAACATTGATTAATAAAACATCAATGTTTTATCAAAGTTAACTTGCTCAAATTGAGCTTTTTCGGAGTCAAAATAATTTATTTGTACCGTTTCTCCAACTTCTAAACAAAGTATGCATCATATATTCTGTTCATTTTACAAGTTCGCCTGCGGCTAATTCATTAATAATTCATGAAGAAAATTCAAAAGAAATTAATATTTAATCAGCATCTTTAAAACATTGATTAATAACATTCGCGGTCGATGTTTATGGGCAGTTACAACGGATTGCCTGCGGATCGCCATTGTAACTGCCCATAAACATCGGCCGCTGATGTTTTAACTACTACTTAAATATGCTGATTGAATATTAATTTATTTTGTTTTTTCGCCGTTAATTATTAATGAGTCTTTTAAGTAATAATTCAACACGAGTAAGAATTCTTCCTCCGATTTCAAAACACCAAGAAACAAGTTGAAATGACGAGGCGAAGTCGCGTCTTTTAACGATCTTTGAGGTGTTTTAAAATCGGAGGAAGAACTCTTTACGAGTGTTTGAACTTGCATCTCAAACGATCTTGTATTTTGAGAGAAAATCGATATGAAAGTTGGCTAAATTTACGTAAATTCTTCCTCTGATTTCAAAGCTGATTTTCGTTAGTTTTGATTTATAAACTTACGCTCCATTTTCTTGTGGCTATAGTACATTCGACCTCCAATTTCTACGTGGTGTATTGGTCAAGCATGTAGCATGGCATCTTTACTCTTGGCTTCTGGGACCAGACAAATGCGTCATGCATTACCACACGCCCGAATAATGGTACACCAACCTCACGGTGGAGCATCAGTAAGTTATGATTTTTAAGTAAATCATTTGACCACTTACCACAAACCACTTATTAGTGGCATTTGACTATTAAAGTGCCACTATTAAAGTGCCACTATTAAAGTGCCACTATTAGTGGCACTTTAATAGTCAAATGGGGGTTAGTGGCACTTTAATAGTCAAATGGGGGTTAAGGGCACTTTACCCCCTAACCCCTATTTGACTATTAAAGTGCCCTTAACCCCCATTTGACTATTAAAGTGTCCCTAACCCCCATTTGACTATTAAAGTACCCCTAACCCCCATTTGACTATTAAAGTACCCCTAAACCCCATTTGATTATTAAAGTACCCCTAAACCCCATTTGACTATTAAAGTACCCCTAACCCCCATTTGACTATTAAAGTACCACTAAACCCCATTTGACTATTAAAGTTCCCTCCCATTATATTATTAAAGTGTCCCTATAACTCCCATTATATTATTAAAGTGTGCCTATAACTCCCATTATATTATTAAAGTGTCCCTATAACCCCCATTTGACTATTAAAGTGTCCGTATAACCCCCATTTGACTATTAAAGTGTCCCTATAACTCCCATTATATTATTAAAGTGTCCCTATAACTCCCATTATATTATTAAAGTGTCCCTATAACTCCCATTATATTATTAAAGTGTCCCTATAACCCCCATTTGACTATTAAAGTGTCCCTATAACCCCCATGTGACTATTAAAGTGTCCCCAATCCCCATTTGACTATGAAAGTGCCACTAACACCCATTTGACTATTAAAGTGCCACTAACCCCCATTTGACTATGAAAGTATGCCTAACCCCCATTTGACTATGAAAGTGTCCCTAACCCCCATTTGACTATGAAAGTGCCACTAACTCCCTAACACGCATTTGACTATTAAAGTATCACTGACCCCATTTGACTATTAAAGACGTCGTGAACATTAAAGTGTCTCAAACATTCAGAAATAGGCACTTTAAATATATGAATGGTGTGATGGCCTTAGATTAGGATCGTACTAAATAACGTGGAAATATAAAATCTTAAGCGAGCCACTTTTAATTCCTGCTTTAGGGACAAGCGACCGATATTGCCATCCAAGCTCAGGAAATCCTGAAGTTAAAGAGAATGATTAACGAAATATATTCCGAACATACTGGAAAACCCACGAAAACGATAGGTATAGTAGCGATGCTTTATTTATATTCATGGTGAACTCCTAGTTTTCGTGACTTGTCTCAAACCTACTTTTTGAAGAATGACGAAATTGTTCATAGTTTGGCGTGAAAATTAATTAAAAACAAAACTTTCTTTTCCAAAACAATTTACTTTTTTTCAAAATCAAATTTCTTTCTTTTGAAACACAAAAAACTTTCTTTCAAAACAAAACTTACTTTTCAGAAACTCCCTGAACATTTTTAAGGGCCTGCAGCATGTTTTCCCATAGCCTATAGGCTATAACCTTCTACAATGGCGTCCACTTCGTCAACTATGTACTGTGGGACATACGTCACAAATACGAGGTCGGAAAACGGCATATTGCGCTTTTTGTTGTCGTTGTCTACAATCGAAACACGAGTCGAAAACAGGAAAGTTTCTGTAAGTGCCAAAAATATGCAGCCAACAGCGCGAGAAACAATATTGTTGGAAGCTTTCAAAGCTCGTAAAGAGGTTTCGAGAAGTACGCATTTTAGATCGTCAAAGACAGGAAAACATTCAGAAAAGAATGTTACCATTCGCATTGGGTTCTTTCAATTTGATCCGGAGAGAATGGTTTCATTGTTTAGTTGTGGATGCACGCGAGAAGTTTGGAGAGCATGCGAAGAAAACGTAAGAATTGCTGATAGTCGAGAGTAGCTCTAGCTTTTTATATTGCTCTCGCAACTTCCCAAGTGCAACCATAGCTCGATGGAACATGCCAAAACATGAACTTTAGATGTGTGAAGTTGATCGTCCAGGTTGTTGTAGTCTTGAGAAAGACTATTGTTGGTGACTGACGTTTCGACGGCCTCAGCGGCGGTCATCTTCAGAGTCAAGTAAAGCTGTCAGGTTTGCCTAAATATACGTCTGGTTCATTACGTCATCGTTTGTTTGTGTCATAATTAGTGTGAGCATGGGTGTTGCGTCATGCGTTAAGCGTGGGTCAATATTGTTTGTCGGTAGGTCTATTATTCGTTGGTGCGTGCGAAGAAGTCTTTTGTATGGTGTCGGTAATTGTTGTGATCTGTTAATTGGTTTATGTTCCAAGTTGGTGTACCAACTTTCTAATGTAAGTCGCTGTTTGTAGTTTTTGTTAAAGGCGATACATTCAGCCGAGGCCCAGTCAATATCGTGTTTTGTTTGTACGTGGTGTTCAGCTATGTGATTACTCCTGTCCCCGTTTCTAGTAGCTCGTTTGTGTTCAGCTAGTCTGATTTTTAGGTTTCTGCTGGTTTCACCAATATAAGTGTCCTGGGAGTCGGCGTATGACATGAACCGTTACTTTTATAACATAGAACAAGACACAAACTAATGAAAAACAAGCTTTATTTCGCGGATTAAAAATAATTTTGTCCTTACGGAGGCCGAACGTTTTTGATTGGTTGCTTGAAATTTCCATGCTTTATTGAGAAAAATAAAATAACATTTTGAAAAAGTGTTTCTGATTAAATTATTCTGTGATTTTTTTAATTCAAAACGAATGGTTGCTAAAACGTTTTTAAAAAGTTTAAAAATGTAAAATTTTGAACTTTTAATCACTCATGTATTTCTTGTCTTCCAATTGCTTTTGCCCGCATAATTCAGTCGCATTAATAGCTGAAGTGATTTTTGCGTAAGTAAGGAGAATTTACATTTTCATAATTACAGTCGAACCTGTATTAAGCGGTCACCCTTTGGGATTGCGTAGGTGACCGCTTAATGCAGGGTGACCGCTTAAAGCCGGTCTATGAGGTTGCATTGGCTACCTATATCTTATTGTATTACCTTTAAAGTACTATTACTAACTTACAAAGCGCTAAATGGTTTAGCACCTTGTTACATATCTGATCTCCTCGCTAGACGTAGTTATGTACGTTCACTAAGATCTGCCTCACAAGAACTGTTACAAATACCCAGATCTCGAACTGTTACTTATGGTGATAGGCCCTTCTCCATTACGGCCCCTAAACTATGGAATGATATACCGCTATCCTTACGGAAAGCGCCTAATGTGAACATATTTAAAAAAGATCTCAAGACGCATCTGTTTAAGATAGCTTTTTTTTAGTTTTTAGCGTCAAATTTTTGTTTTTTCTTTCTTTTTCTTTTCTTGCTTAATACATATTAAAAGTTGTATTGTAAATAGGATTAGTATATATCATTACCGTAAATAGTTTTTAACTGTAATATTGTAAAGCGCTGTGAGCAACTAGTGTAACAGCGCTATAGAAATTAATAAATTATTATTACTGTATATTAAAATGTGACCTGTTAAAACTCAATAAACAGAAATTAAGGGAACAATAAAAAAATAACTATGAACACAAAATAACAATTTAATGCCTAAGTTGTTAATAAATTTACATTGTGTTAATAACAAGATGTAAAATTATTAACAAACTAGGCAAAGAAACATTGATTCTTCAGACGTAGCTAGACCGCAGAAAAATAGTCTCTGGTTAATTTGGCTCAAATCCGTCTCCCTAAAAATGGCTATAAATCTTGATGTCAATAAAATTGGGTAACGTTTGTGGTGACCGCTTAATACGAGTTCAAGGCAATGAAGTACTAACTTTGGGACTGTACAAAGGGTGACTGCGTCCGCTTAATAGAGGTGACCGTTTACTAAAGGTTACTTTAACAGTATTTAAGTTACGAAATTTTGGGGTCTTTGTCAAGTGACCGCTTAATACAGGTTTGACTGTATTACCTATTTTCAAAATGTAATTTTATAAAACAAATTGAAAACATTTTTTCTCTGTTCCTATACAGTTATAGAAACACTCGTGAAAGTTTGGGAGAACTAGAAATCGCAGTGGAAACACTCGCCCTTCGGAATCGTGTTCCCAACGGCCATTTCTCGTTCTCCCAAACGTCCACTCATGTTTCTATAACACTATGGAGAAACGGAAAATGTTTTCTATTTCTTAAATTGTTTATGAAACGAAAATTAAGTTTTAGGTATTTAAAGGATGAGTGTCAGGGTCGTGCATTGCGCGCGTGTGTTATTGTTTTCATGCGGGAACCTTGTTGTCAACCTGGCATAATATTAATATATAGCTGCATTCTTCACAAATATTCAGTAAATAATCCGCAAATTGACTATGAGACTGATGTGAAAATCCAAGCGAGTTTTTCTTCACTAACCAACGGACAAACCAACCTCGTACGGGCGGCGAGTGGAGATAAGACCCTGGGTACGAGGTTGCGGACAAACACGTCAGGTCGTAGCCTGATTCGCTTGGTTTCGGCGTCAAAATTCGGCTCCACGCTTCGGTGGTGAAGCACTTGTGGAAGCCGACATATTAGAACAATATTTTCTCTACGTTAGCAATCAAGAGTTGCAACAAATAGCTATACAAATATTCAGTTAAGTATATTATCACTTTGCAAATTACAACTTTGCAAATTACAAAGTAGCACATTAACTTAAAGGATTCCCAAGATACTGACGGATTATAAAACGTCGGCCCATAAAATGGCCGCCGTGACTGCGCAATGCTGCCAATGCATGACCCTGACACTCATCCTTTAAACGAACTCCTAAAATAACGAGGAATGGTAATTTAGAGCTCTTTCATATCTCACGTCTATCTTGAGATAACCACCGACGTCACAAGATTTGCAAATTTTCAGAAAATCGAGTAATTAGAAATATAGTAAATTAATTTGGCATCGCTACTTTGGTCTCGTCTCTCCATTTTCCGCCCGCCTCCAATTCCGCCTCCCCCCCCCCCCCCTCCTCCTCCAACGTAACGCCTGCCACGCATGCTACTACTTTGGTGTAATGTTGTTAAGTTTTACGATGTGTCGTAATGTGCAAAGTTTCAAGTGATTTTGTCGAATAATCTCAAAGATATACCTGATTTTCTAAAAACGTGTAAAAACCTTGTGACGTCAGGACGGCGACGGCGGTAAATAAACAATTAAATAGTTAGCGTTAAAAAGAAACCACAGACAACTGAGTACATATTGCATATTTGACGCCAATTTTATGATTAAAAGTTTGTGAAAGAACTGTATTGACTGTTTTGAAATTAATCTTGAGTAAGACCTTTCACCGCTGAGAAGGCTGCCGTCGTCCTGAAGACGTGAAAATTCAGATTTTCAAGTCTTCATGTCAACCTCAACCTTCTCGGCGGTGAAAGGTGTTACTCAAGATTGACTTCAAAAACAGTCCATACAGTTCTTTCACAAACTTTTAATCATAAAATATGCTTGGAATATGCAATATGTAGTCAGTTGTCTGTGGTTTCTTTTTAACGCTAAAATTTAGTTGTTTATTTACCGCCGTCGCCGTCCTAGAATCTTAAGAAACGTCTAAATAGCTCAAGAACGACGTGAGATATGAAAGAGCTCTAAATTACAATTCTTTGTTATTTTAGAAGTTTATTTAAATAACTAAAACTTAATTCTCGTTTCATAAACACTTTAAATGGGGCACACGCGACAGAAGCGGTGTTATATTAAATCTATGTTAACAGTTATATGTTACATGTTATATGTTATATGTTCTATGTTCTATGTTCTATGTTACATTAGTACAAGGGCGTACGGAGGATTTTTCAAACGGGGGTCGTTTTACCTCTCACATGAAATTACAGTTTCTGTCTTTCTGACTTATAATGTATACCTTTTTTTTGTTTCCCCCTACGTCCCTGCATTAGTATAAATAGTGTGTTAATTTTGTTTTAGAGGAAGCTCTTGAAAGGGATAACTTTTTATCACCCGAAGAAGCCAAGGAATTTGGGCTTATTGATCGAGTACTCTCTCGCCCACCCGACAACGACACTTCGAATAATGAGGAAAAAGACACAATATAGAATTAAGTTCAATTAATATTCCGTTTTAGCCCCATTTTGCATGTGCAGCAAAAAAATAGATTATTGTTTGGCGTTTGCAATTAATCTCATTGAATGACCAGTTAAATATTGTTTACGTTGGAGTGTTAATATATACGAAAGTCAACTCCATGTGACCCAAACTGAACCACTTACAACAAAAATTACGACACTATAGGCCTCAGGCTTGGAACCGACTCCGTCCATTTTAATATCATGTAACACAATATGTTATACTTTTACTAAATTATTTGGTTTAATTTCTTTAATTATTTTTTTATATTTAATTTTAATTTATCTTTAATTTTTTATTTTAATTTTTTAAAAATTTTTTCACTGTTTGTAACATAACACTTTTTAGTCTGTAAGCATGTCTATACGTACATGTATATTCACTATAATCATTCAAACCACTGGTGATGTTGCTTGTAGTTGCAACGTTAGTAAAATCGATTTCAAAATATTCTTGTTGTAGTCTTTATGATGGCTTTTCATTTAAATATTTTGAGCTGGGCTCTTACATTCCTTTTATGTTTAATAGGGAACAATGTAGTTATTGAGCTTGACAATTTCAATACACAAGATCTGGCCTGATTGTCATGCTGAGCAGCCTCAGCTACTCTTCTACTGCCCTTGTAAACATTTACGACCCTGATCATTCCCGTTCTTTCAAAACTACGAGGCTTACCAACATGTCCTCTTACCCCATAATTACTAATGATCAGTAAGTGTGCAATGGCCGCTTGAATTACCAATAATTACCAATAATTGTAGGAGCATAAGAATCCCACAAGCATTACGTCTCAGGTTAATCTATAAGTTAACGCACGCGCCAAGCGGAATATCAGTGCTTCCACTTGCCAGGAAATTTCCAGGCAAAAGGAATTATTGGGCTCTGGCAGGAAAAATGGCAGGAAATCCTTTTTGGAAGGAAATTGCCAAATTGGCAGGAAATATAATGAATTGCCAGGATAATGGCAGGAAATTCTGAGATTCCAAACATATTGGGGCTTTAAAATATTCTATGTACAAGAAAGCTACCTATCATAGACCTCTTTCATAATGACACCCAAATTAAATATTCTTTTATATGCATTTAAATTAGCCTTTCTGACCTCGCTCGTGTGTCTAATTCCAAAGAATCTTTGCTTTGTAACGAGGCCAGAAAGGCTAATTTGCATGCTTATAAAAGAATATTTAAACTGGCCGCCATTATGAAAGAGGTCTATAGAGTTTTCAAACGCTGGCAATTTGATTTGGGCCTTCAATTGGCGGCGTTTTATCGCATCAACTTCGGAAATCGCTCGGTACGATTCGGAAATTGCTCGGGAATCGCTCGCAGGCTCAACTCAAATGGGCAGCGGTTGAAAAAATAATTTGTTAAAAAAAATGACAAATGTTCGAAAACGACGAAAATCTCAAGAATAAAGACACTGTTTGCTGAGATTTTTAAGTCATATTTTAATAGGAAATTTGCCAGGAAATTTTGCAATTTCTGGCAGGAAATATTGCAATAAGGATGAAAATAGGAAATCCAGTTTTATGAAAGTGGAAGCACTGAAGGGGATAGGTTGCGAGCCTAGGGATGGGGAAAACACAACCGGGTGGTTAGGGTTACAATGAAGTCGAAGCCGCGGGGTTAGGATTGGTGTTGTGTTGGGGTTGAGTTCTAGAATCCTACCATTTATAGCTATTGGTAATTCTAGGCGGTACGATATACAAGGCTTTACATGATCCTTCCTCAAATACCATATTGCTCCATTATTTGTTGCCAACCAAGTGAGTCGACGAACATGTGCTTCAAACGACTTGAAGAACGTGCCAAACGGATAATTATATATCAGGCGGCTGATGTATACAAGCCTGACATCAAGATAACATCGATTGAAGGCTATCGGAAAAAAACGCTGCTCCATCCTTGTTTTTAAATCATTAAAAGGAAAACTTTCGAAAATTTTAATAATTATTTTGACTTAATACATCACAGTTCCTCAACGAGAAACAATCAGTGTAGTTTAAGGTTACCAAAGACAAAATTACAAAGTGCCCATAAGGCGTTTTTCTAACCAAGCGGCACGCATCTACAATGAACTACATTAGATATTCGTAAAATTGATGAACTAGATATTTTTATTCAGGCTGTTGATAATTACTTTAGAAATTTTTAACTAAGTTTGATATACAGTAACCAGCATATTTTTGTAATACTTAATACTTTAAATTATAATCTATGTTGTAATTGAAATGTAACTTTTTTACATGTTTTACTATATATAGATTATTTTCTAATGTAATTTTATTTATTTATACAGGACACATGTTGACAACAGTAATTTATTACTGAAATGTATATCCTGTCAAAATATTCGATAATAATAATAATAATAAGGCGCTTTCAGGACGCTTTACATACGCTACGGTCGTATAAAATGTACAAATACAAGTCGTGCTAACATACATAGGCGAAGGGAGGGCTAAACGTAACTTGCCCGAATGAATATGACGTCATAAATATGACGTCACATCACGAGATTATCTATTTAATGCATAACCCCCTGAAGAACACTGATTGCCACTGTTATCCCCAAGCGAAATATGTTAAAAGCAGGAGCATTAAATGAATTACGAGTCTCGAGAGAAGTATTACGCAATACAGGGTGTATAAAAAAAAGCGCAACCTCGGAATTTCCCAAGAAATTCACTTTGTTTTTATTAGCACAAAAGATTTTAGGCCTCTGGCAATTTAAAATAGCTTCTAATCGTATTCCAAGGGCATAACTGTCGAATTGCTAATGAAATAAACAACTTTATATAATAAATGCATAAATTTCGATTCAATTCTGCTTTACGTGCTCGAGTTTGTAGTAATTAGACAGTTATGCCCCTGGAATACGATTACAAGCTATTTTAAATTCCCAGGGGTGAAAATCTTTTTTGTTTGAGAACACAGTGGATTTCTTGGGAAATTTCGAGGTTGCGCTTTTTTTGATACACTACAATGCGGACTGGATTTCAAGATCGCGCAATTAGTTGCTGTACGAGGAGAAGCCGAGGAGAAGCCGAGGACTGCAACTAATTGCAAGGACTTGGAATCCGGTCCAGTCCGAATTGGAGGCTTTTATATGGCATCTAAAACTCAAACAAGTCCGTATTTACAGAGAAATTTGAGGTTGAAATCGTCCAAATCCTATGCTAATTATTTAAGATCACATATCCAGTTTTCCGTCACGGAGTTGATTTTCTTTGTTTTTGGTTCATGAATTATTAATGAGTTTTTGATCATGTAATTACGTTTTTAAATTAAAAAAATTATTTTTGACTTAAGCAATGTAAGACGCCTTATAAGATCACTAAAAACTCTCAAAATACAGGTAATATAATGTGATTTCAGAGGACCTAAATTTTTTTGTCGAGTAACGCAGGAAGAAAACGTACTCTATATAGAGCATACTAATGAGGATATAGAGCATACTAATAAGGCTTTTGAAACCGGAAAACAAAGAGTCATTAGTATTCTCTATACAGTGTGTATCAAAAAACCGCTACCCTTAGAAAATGAATTAGCATTCTTAAAGAGACCTATTGTAATTTAAAAAAAAAATTATACACCTGGGAAATTAAGATGGTCCAAGCGCTGCGTTAATAAAGGAGAGAAAGCAGTTTTCAATACGAATGCAATCCAAGTTATTTTTTACGCATTCGTTGCTCAGAGGTGTCTAAGCCTTTCAAACTATTACAATGGGTTCTTTGAAACAAATGCTAATTCACAGTTGCTTCCGGTAGCGGTTTTTTTGATACACACTGTATATGCGAGGGACACTATATCCCATAGGACACGAGCGTTTATTATCTAACCGACTTATTAGAACATGGTCATGCATCCCCACTCAGCCAATCACCGCACAGTATTTCAATGCTCTATATTCCATAAACTGTCTGAATTGCTGTAAGATATACTCATTAGTATTCTCTATATAGAGCATATAACTAATAAGGCTTTTGAAACAGGAAAACAAAGCGTCATTTAGTAGAGCATACTAATAAGGCTTTTGAAACAGGAAAACAAAGCGTCTTTAGTATTCTCTATATAGAGCATATAACTAATAAGGCTTTTGAAACAGGAAAACAAAGCGTCATTTAGTAGAGCATACTAATAAGGCTTTTGAAACAGGAAAACAAAGCGTCATTAGTATTCTCTACAGTGTGTATCAAAAAAATCGCTACCGGAAGCAACTGTGAATTAGCATTTTTTTCAAAGAACCCATTGTAATAGTTTGAAGGCTTAGACACCTCTGAGCAACGAATGCGTAAACAATAACTTGGATTGCATTCGTATTGAAAACTGCTTTCTCTCTTCTTGATTAACGCAGCGCTTGGACCATCTTAATTTCCAGGTGTATAATTTTTTTTTAAATTACAATAGGTCTCTTTAAGAATTCTAATTCATGCATTTTCTAAGGTAGCGGGTTTTTTTATACACACTGTATATAGAGCGTACTAATAAGGCTTTGAAACAGGAAAACAAAGCGTCTTTAGTATTCTCTATATATAAAGTGTGTATAAAAAAAACCTGAACTCTTAGAAAACGGTCTTATACTCCTGGGAAATTCAAAACACGGTCTTAATACACCTGGGAAATTAAGATAACTTGTAAACGTATGAAGGAGCATAACTGCAAAGAAACGTTAATATATTTAACATGTTTCTTTGCAGTACTTATGCTCCTTCATACGATTACAAGTTATCTTAATTTCCCAGGTGTATTAAGACGGTGTTTTTAATTTCCCAGGAGTATAAGACCGTTTTCTAAGGGTTCAGTTTTTTTGATACACAATGTAGAGCATACTAATAAGGCTTTTGAAACAGGAAAACAAAGCGTCATTAGTATTCTCTATATAGAGCATACTAATGAGGATATACAGGGTGTATCAAAAAAATGTGACCTTTAGAAATTAACCTATTGTTGTTAAGCACAATATTTTATGCTCCTGGGAATTTAAAATAGCTTCTAATCGTATGAAGGAGCATAACTGCATAACAAATCAGTCATATCATCAGTTCGAGCCATCTAAGCCTTCAAACTATTACAATGGGTTCTTTGAAAAAAATGCTAATTCACAGTTGCTTCCGGTAGCGGTTTTTTTGATACACACTGTATATCCCATAGAGCACTCGTGAAGAATTCTGTGGAAGAATGCATATTCTATTCTCTAGTGTATTTTATTTGTCGTTCATACTTTACAATGAATTAGGCGTCAATATTTTGGCGTTTAATTATTTGCAGCTGGCGAAGGCAGGCACAAATGCAGCGAAGCCAAGATTTACTTGCCTTTGAAAGTGAAAATATTAGGAAGGATTTCATTTCCGAGTATTTAGGTGATGAAAGCGACCAACGGACTAGGTTCTAAAAGCCAACCACAGTGAACGAAATCGAGCAAAGAGAAAGAGAGAGAGAATTCCACTGAAAACTCGACAAAGTACATCCTGGTCAGTCAACGTTTACCGAGCCTGAGCTGAACACCACAATAGTCAAATTGAAACCCAGCAAGATGAATAAACGTTTGTCAGAAGGTAAAATTAGAAAAATGGCAAAGGACAGAAACGAACCAAAACCTGAATTGTCGACAAAAACATCACTTGTAATTAAACATGGTGAGACAAGTATGACTTTTGAGTTTGAGTGAAAAAATTGGTAATATTTGGCTAGTTTCTGGCAGAAAATGTACGCTTTATTATATTCGCTTTATTATATTTATTTATACGCTTCTTTAGGAAGAACATAATTTTTTCGTTGTTGTTGATGTCTGCATTTTGTAACAGGAGCGTAGGAAGCATTTAATAAGTGGGTAGGCCAGGAGCGAGCGACGAAGGTGTGAGAAACATCTAAGGGTCCGGGGGGTCATGCTCCCCGAAAATATTTTGGTTTTCTAAGGAGGAAGTGGAACGAAAATGTAAGCCCATAATATTATGTGTTTAGCGGCATTTAAAACTTAATAAGTACTTCATCTTGGAATGATATATTGGAGCCGCGTTAGATTAGTTGTTACAAAATTGGTTTCGAACGGATGGCGCTTGCGGAAATGCCCAAAGTAAAAAACCCCAGAAGTTTAAAAATAAATTTCACATTTGGTAAATAAAGGCGGGGGATGGTAATGTCGTGCAAAAAAGTGTAGCGACCAAAGCCGCTACAGTTTCTACGCGCCTGTGAAATGAATATCTTCTAGTGAGTTTGTTATAACTAATTAGTATGCTCTATAATACATTTATTAGTATGATCTATATAGAGCATGCATACTAATAAGGTTTTAAAACAAAGGAAAACAAAGGCATTTTCCTTTGTTTTAAAACCTCATTAGTGTGCTCTATATAGAGCATGCATAAACTTATTAATGAATACTATTTTACCCTCAATTTCCCTGTGCTTCAAAAACTCATTAATAATTCAACAGCAAACTGGCCTATCATCTCACGTAAATCGCTCACGTGCATCGTGTTCTATACCACATAAAACACCATCATTCTTGAAAGCCCAAGGGCGGACTTTGAAATCGGTCCCAGGGGGAAGCGGGGCTGATTGTAGTTTGACCTCATTAGTATTCTCTATATATAGAATACTAATGAACATGGCATTTTATATAAAATTGTCATCCTAATACGAGAAGACCAACGAGAAAGCAAAAATATTCAAGCAAATTTCAACGAGCTACCTGCCTATATTTTTTAATTTACTAGAGAGAACCTACGATATATAATAAGTACAATGAATAAGTCAGGACAAACATACATGAACAACATAACTTTATAACATTGCTAACAAATTTGAAA
The DNA here is from genome assembly GCA_035772405.1 of Chrysogorgia sp. JL179-B06. Taxonomy (NCBI): domain Eukaryota; kingdom Metazoa; phylum Cnidaria; class Anthozoa; order Scleralcyonacea; family Chrysogorgiidae; genus Chrysogorgia; species Chrysogorgia sp. JL179-B06. The sequence continues at coordinate 1,038,330 of JAYKKM010000021.1, read as the reverse complement.
GCGTACCTTCCTCGGTGTGGGATTTTTAGTCAAAACCGAAGCTACTTGAAGCCTCTTGATTTATCTAATATGCTCTTCGTTAAAATAGTGTGATAATTGATAAATAAAGGCAGAAAACCTTTCTCGAGAAAACAGGTTCCTGACTTGTTCCATTCGAACCATTTCTATGTCTTTGAAGATTCTTAAACCCGCTCTAAAACGCGAAGTGTTGACTGTTGTAGAATTTGATTCTTCTGCAGTAAAAACAACGACATTCAAATTTTCGTCAAATTGCTGACAGGCCTCGAAATTGAATGAATTAACACTATTATTGGAAGTCCCAAGAGGTTCGTTTTTGAAGCTGTTCAAAACACTCGCAGCACGTGTTTTATCAGGTCTAAAACCACTCGCGCTGCGCGCTCGTGGTTTTAAACCTGATAAAACACTGCTGCTCGTGTTTTAAACATTACTTCAAAGCCCCCGCCACAGCGCCACTTGACATAATTCCAGACAGTTTATGGAATATAGAGTATCTAGATAGCTTGTTACCATTGATTCTACATATCATTAATACATCGTTTGAACTGGGAACTGATTACCCATCTACATTCAATTATAAATCACTTTTGCATCCACCCATAAAGAAAAATTCACTTGGTCAAGATGTCTTTCCAAAATATCGACTGATCTCAAATCTACCACTTCTTTAGAATATGATCATACCGGCAGTCAATTAGCGCTCAGTATTTTCATAATCCTTCAACATTGTGGTCGTTTTATAGTGTCCAAGATGCACGACTTACTGTTTGAACATATTATTGTTTTCTTTACTTCCTCTCCGGAAACGAAGTTGCAAAAAATTGTGGCACATGACTCACTGGGAAACATGTTCTTAAAAATTTGAAAAACAACTTTTTTCCAAAAATGGAAAATGAAGTATTTATCAGCACCTCTTATTTTAAGTACCTCACTTAAAATTATATATACCATACATTGTTACAAAGCTCTTGTCAGAGGGTTGTTTAATATATGACAGGGTTCCAACATTAAAGGAATCTTTTTAACATTTAAATTTCTGATCAAAAATATTTTGTAAAATTTTGAAATACTGCCGGAACCTTGCAATAATAGGTATCAAACTAAAGAGAAATGTGTTTAAAATTTATGAAATAACTCCATTTATTTTAAATGGATAATGAAGTATTCAGTTTATAACATTTTAACTACTTCACCAAGGATTATGTACTATTATAAGCTCTTATCAAAATAAATTAAGGTTCTTTTTTAATATAAATGTATTTTAGGGTTAGCATAAAGGTTGGAATTAGTTTGGGATTAGTGTTAGAATTAGTGTTAGGATTAGAGTTACGATGAACAGATATTTATTTCTTAGTAATCGATCGATGGACGAAACACCAGTAGACTTTCGCATTATATTGCAGCTGGTATTGTGTTGTAGCTGGTATTGCGCCTAAAAAGTAAACAGTGCAGTGGACTATTTAATTATGTTTAATAGTAATGTCTTACTAAACAATGATAACCAGTTAAAGGCTCTCAGATGAGTAGCCTGAGTTAGATCCACTGGAAATCTATTCGGAGTGGCAAATGAAAGGGTTATTGTCTACATTAAAAAAGCAGCAAACAGTAAACTGGCGAGTGGCCGTAGCCTGCACACTCCCGATTTTCTGCCCTAGCCTGCACACCCGTACTACCCGGGGTTGACTGAAATGAAGATTGGATACCCCCTCTAGTTTTATTTTGAGATGTATGTTTTTTGTTGGACTGGTTTACCAATTCTTGCTGTTTTTTTATAAATTTCCCCAGTTTTGATCTCATTATCCATTCGCGATGGACGCGAGACGTTTTCACGGTAATCATAGAGTGCAGAAGTCTAGACGAGATGTGAAGCCATACACTATAGTGATGGAAATTGACCAACCTGAGGCTGCCAAGGGAGTGAAAGCCACATACACGTCTGATCCAGTGGAGACAGAAGCTTGGTTGAGGAACAATGTTATCGATGTGAACGAAATAGCGTTGGGCTTCGATATGGAGTGGAAACCACAGTTTGTGAAGAAAAAATTGGGTGGGAAGGAAAACAAGACAGCTGTACTGCAGCTGTCGACTGAAACATCATGTCTTGTTTTGCATCTTATTCACGTTAAGACTTTTCCAAGGTGTCTTGTTGATATTATTGGCAATCAGGATATTGTCAAAGTCGGCTGCGGCATAAAGCATGATATCATTAAACTCTTCAAAGACACTGGCTTACGTTGTAAGGGTGCTGTGGATTTGGCTCAACTTGCCAGCAAGACAGGCTACGAAGGGAAAAAGTTAGGCATGAAGGCACTGAGTGAAAATCTGCTGGGCATCGAGATGGCCAAACCAAAGAAAGTACAAATGAGCAACTGGGAAAGATTACCACTTCAAACAAATCAGATCCACTATGCTGCCTTGGATGCATGGATAGGGATTAAACTGTATTTACACATGAAGGGGAATCTAGGTGATGGTGGGAAGATTGTCTGTGAGCCAGAACCAGTTGTGTCATATCCTCTGCTGAATTACGGGACTGTTTATTGTGATGTATGTGGTAAAAAGTGCATCGGTCAAAGTGATCTGCAAAAGCACCTGGCTAGTGCACCTCATACTGCATGTATACAATGTGGGCAGATGTTTGTATGTGAGGTTTCTAAAAAACACTTGAAGAAATGCAGTATGAAACAACAGTCAAGACAAGCCCAAATTTAAACATATTTGCGTAATTTTTGGGTGATTTCCTGTTAAATAAGTATACAGTAGAACCTGAGTTTTACGACCACCCCTGTTGCCAAGCAAAAGTGGTCGTAAACGACAGGTGGTCGTAAATGGCAGTTAGTGATGTGACGTCATGCAAGCCATATTGGAAGACGCTATTATGTTTACGACTATATTCTGTGTTTGCTAGTCGACTAAAAGATAGCTTTACAGTATAATTTAAAACCAATATAATATTTCTTAATAAAGAAAGAAAACCAGAAAAATTTCGCGAAAACAGCACAGTTTGAACAGAGATTGCTGGGCGATATGCGCGCCATGAAAGAAAACCCAATGCGTACGTACTTCATCTTTGATCGCGAAAATATTTTATTTACAGCAATTTGATCTAAGAAACAAACTAAAAGAGTAAGGAGAAACGATATATATTGATTCATATGCACAAAGTTATTGGCGATCTTGCGTTTACGAAAATATAATTTACGAACCTCGTCCGTGAGGTTTTTGAACATTTTCAAGCGTTGTACTAAACATAAAAGCTCATACGATATATTAAATCAAAGATTGTTCAATGGTCTACAACATACGTAAACCATGTTAAGCTTAATGTTGTTATAGCAAAGTTATTTGCGATCTTGCGCAACTATATTGTTTAACCCTGACAAGATTGCAATAACAAACAAATATTAGTCCGAGCTTTTCGTCAATTTAGAAATGTTTCCTTCAACAATGATAATGGTTTAAGGACTTGTCACTAATAAGGATATTTATTATGCACTCTCGAAATTTACCTATGAAAGTATTAAGCAAAACAATGCTTAAAAAGCAACAATTGCATCTTCTTGTTCCCTGTTTTGCAACATATTTAATTTACATAGTGGCAGTTTTAAGTTGGAAAAGTCGTTTCAAATTTCAAATTTCTTATCTCTAAAAAGTCGCTCATGACAGGTTAAATTTCGTGTTTGTGATGCTAAATGTGGTCGCTGGTCGCGTTTGGCAGGTGGTCGCTAATTGCAGGTACATTTTAACTACAAATCGTCCGTGCCAGAAAAAGTGGTCGTAAACGGCAGGTGGTCGTAAAACACTGGGTCGTAAAACTCAGGTTCTACTGTATCCATAATTATCTGCATACTGGTAATCTAAATAGATCGGCTAAAAACATAAGATATTATTATTATGGTTTAAACCATGCTTGCGATAAAGTAACGAGTGGGCAGGAAATCAAGCCAAATAAAAAATGGTGGTTCTGGTTACATGTCGAAAGGGTAGGTAAGTTAGCATTAATATTTTTTTAAGAAGAATTTTGGACAAAAATTTTGTTGCAAATGAGCTACAGTGATTATTATAGTAATTGAGTAGAGTGGTGGCAATTACAAAGTTGGCATGTGGCCAACGTGTTGGTGTGTTTTCATTGCTGAAAACAAACGCTCAAATATAAGAAGGAACAGGACAAGAAACACAGTTTGGTTCAACCCTCCTTACAGTGAAAATGTACAGACAAATGGGAGGAACATTTCTACGTTTAATCGACAAACATTTCCCCAAGATGCACACACTCCACATCCTATTCAATAAGAACAATGTGAAGGTTAGCTACAGCTGTGTGAGAAATATGGCCAGTATTATAAAGAGCCATAATTTAAGGATAAACAACACTAAGCCTCAACTGTAGAAAGAAAAAGGAATGCCTGCTCAATGGCATCCAGAAGCCTAGTCTACAAAGCCACTGTAACCTTGGAAACTAATGAAGAAAAGTCCTATATAGGCAAGACTGAGCACACGTTCAAGTCACAATACTACAATCATCAGACTGTCACTTAACTGCTCACAGACTGCCACATATATTTATATATATATATAAATAAATAGGTAAAATAATCCAAAGCATGGATAATCTCCCAGAAGTAGAGTGCTCAATACAAGGTTGTTGCCGTGTAGAGCATGATATAGTGATATATTTAAAATTATCTAAAACATCTAGTCATAACACGGTGTTTCATGCTTAACGCAATCATAATCGTCTGATGATTGCAATCATAATCGCAATCAGAGTCGTCTGATGATTGCGTTAAGCATGAAACACCGTGTTATGACTAGATGTTTTAGATAATTTTAAATATATCACTATATATACGTTTTGGTCTGCCTGTTCTTTTTTAAATTCAACATATATTATATATATATATATATATATATATAATATATATATGTATATATATATATATATATATATATATATATATATATATATATATACATATATATATACATATACATATACACATATACATATACACATATACATATACATATTACATATACACACACATACTGTATACATATACATATACACACATATACATACATATACATACATATACACATATACACACACATATATATATATATATATATATATATATATATATATATATATATATATATATATATATATATATATATATATATATATATATATATATATATATATATATATATATATATATATATATATATATATACATATATATATATATATATATATATATACATACATATATATATACATATATATATATATATATACATATATATATATATATATATATATATACATACATATATATATATACATATATATATATATATACATATACATATATACATATATATATATATATATACATATACATTATACACATATACATATATACACACATATACATATATACACATAATAATAATAATAATAATGCAATATTGATAAAAAATAAGAGATCTATATAGTCTAGTTTAATACAAAAACAATATTAAAAGTTTTACATGGTGTTAAAAAATAATGATAATAACATGCTAATAGAATGTACATTCATATATGAGTTACAATTATCCAATTTGCTAGAAATAAATGAGTGGACCAATGTTTCAGTATCCTGTAAGGAAAGGCAGTTCCGTATTCTAGCAATATTTCTTAAGTGATAGAAACATGTTTTACACATACTAGATACATGTTGTTCTAATGACATATCTTGATCAAAAATCACTCCGATGTTTCTTGCGGAGGTAGACAGCTGTATCTCTTCCCCAGCTACCAACACAGTTTGAATGGGCGGACGAGGGCGATGATGTACATTAAGGACAAGCAGCTCGGTCTTATCACAGTTAAGTTTCAGCTTATTCTGTACCAACCATGAATTGATTTCACCAACATATGATTCAACCAGCGATAAAGAGGCTTGTTGTTGTTGTGGCTGATTGGTCTTAAATGCTAGATAAAGCTGTATGTCATCTGCATATAAATGATATGCAAGGCCATAATGATTTATAATGTCTGCTAGAGGAGATATATAGAGTAGATATAGCAACCAATTTCCTAGTGATTGACCTCGCACCATTAACCAAGACAAACTGCCAGCGATTTTAACCAGTCAAGTGCTTTTCCACCAACCCCGAAGCGGCTCGATAATCTTGATAGTAAAATTGTATGATCGACGGTGTCAAAAGCTGATGACATGTCAAGTAATAGCAATACAACACAGTTCTGATTGTCAATAGCATGAAGAATATCGTTTTGCACTTTGACCAAAGCAGTCTCAGTGCTATGGAACTGTTTATATGCAGATTGAAACTGTTCGTTCATGTTATTATCACATACATGATCTTTCAGCTGTACAGCAACAGCTTTTTCGGTGACCTTAGAAACAAATTTGAAATTGGTCTAAAGTTTTTAAACACTTCATGATCTGAAGAGCCTTTCTTTAGACTTGGTTTAACCATCGCTTCTTTCAAAAGCAGAGGTACATTAGCATCCTGTAATGAGCAATTGACCATTTTTGTAAGAACCGGCAGAAGGGTGACCTTGCAATGTTTCCACACTGACGCTGGTATTGGATCAAGCAGTCGCATGATTTGACATGAGACATGCTGACCAGACTGTCAACTTGGTCAAGTGTCATTGGTTGGAACTCAGAGAGTATCACCTGAAATAATTGTCTTTCGCAGTGGAGGTCAGGAGCAGGAATAAGCTCTACAGACAGTTCCTTCCTTATTGTAGCAATTTTATCATGAAAAAATGTCACAAATGCATTAGCAAGTTCAGAATTAGAAATGGCTGATGGATAGCACTTTTCAGGATTTCGGTGTAATGATTTATCGACTGTTGCGAATAGAACTTTTTGATTGGACGTATTCTCAGAGATAATCCCCGAGTAGTAGGTAGATTTGGCATCTTTAATCAAGTCGTTTACAGCTTTGCATTGATCAACGTACAATTGCCTATCAATACATAGCCTCGAAACACGCCAACGCCGCTCGAGCATTCTGCGTTTTTTTTTTCGCTTCACTACCACACTGCCGACGGTCTAAGTGTTACCATACGCCGTTTCAATGGGGCATGGGCATCCAGTATATCATTTAAACTTGTCTCATATTTGGTAATAAGAGCAGTTAAATCTGTGTGGTCATCCAACAAAAGGCCTGACTTCATAATGTCCTCATTGAAACTATCGAAATCGATCGATCGTAGTTTTCGATAATGAATTTCCACTCTCTCTACCGGTGGTTTCTTCAAGCGTAGTTTACAATGGACAGCGGAATGGTCAGAGAGCACAGGGTCTTTTATCTTTACTGCGGTAACCAGGTGATCATCCGCCCTTGTTAGTATTAAATCCAACATATGGCCAAGTTTATGAGTCGGCCCATTTGTATGTTGACGTAGATTAAATGATTCAAGGAGATCACGAAAACGGATGGTATCCGAGTTTGTACATGTATCAAGATGGTAATTAAAGTCACCAACTAAGCAAATTGCCCGAGATGTCGGTGAACTGTTCTAACAAAGTAGAGAATTCCTCAAGAAACATGGTGCTGTTCAAGCTGTTTGTCTTCGATGGGGGTGGTCTATAGATCGTAATAATTTTTGTACAGCCGCTCGAGCATTTTGCAGTAACATCCATATATTCAAAAGTCTTAAACTTTATTCCCTTGTGTCTTATAATTTGAATACGTTTCTTTAATAAGAGGCCAACACCTCCACCGCGGGGGGAGTTTTTTCGGTGAACATGGTGAAAATAATAACCCGTTGGGCACACTTCACCAATCACAAAATCATCAGTACCATTTAGCCAAGTCTCCACCAGAGCAAGAATATCCAAATCATTATCCACTACGTAGTCTTAAGAGCAGAAGCTTTGTTGTTCTATCAGAGCAAAATCAATATGCACAAAGGCACAGCTTGTGTTTCCTCTGGGGACTTGGGTAAGGTTCAGTGGATTTACCCTTCGTGTCGAATTACCATACCGAGGGCGAGATGTAACAATATTTATTGGTTTTCCAGGGCTAGGATTTAGCTTGAATACTAGGTCACCATTTAGTGGTAGATATATACACATATACATGTATATGTATGTGTGTGTGTGTATATATATGTGTGTAAATCAGGAGCCAGCCTTCATCAAAGGTTCCAGAACGTAGATAAATTGAACAAGAGGAACTCAGTTAAAAAACTTTATTTACGAAGAGGCAGTCCCTCGAAACGTTGTAAATACAAATTTTTAACCGAGTTCCTCTTGTTCAATATATATATATATATATATATATATATATATATATATATATATATATATATATATATATATATATATATTAGGCAAATCATTGAGAATAATTTCTTTCTCCCCCAAATTTTGGGTGACCACTTGGCGTCCAACGACACCCGGACGCCCTTCTGATAAGCTTGCTCTTACCAGTGCCCCTAACAGGAGCGTTAGTACAATTACTCCGCTTTGGAGTTTGTTTGAAAGCTATCTGTAATAGCTTCCTTTTCCCTGAGAAACCCCAAAGTTTAAGACAATTGGCACAAAATGGTTTGGTTTAAATACTTCACCAGCAATGACATTACCTTAATAATAACTTAAACGTTGTCTGCAGTCAGGATAGAACAAAGTAATGTTTCTATTTGTGAAAGAAGAGAGACATTTTTTATCCTCAGAATTGGAAATGGCTTCCAATTCCTCCCGAGATGTACCAAAATCCAAACTTTCGAACAAAACGGACAAAGATTGTTTACACTAGTACATACCTTCAGTTCTCTTTACAACACAATACAACCACAACACAACCTCAGCATAACCCTCAGACTTTCAACAAGAGAATTATCTCCTACCATTGCTAAGGACACAGAGCTATATAAACAATTTCCAGAAATATTAAGATATTAAAACAAGTCATCAGAAATAAAACAGACACTACACTTGTAACTTGATAAGAAATGAGAAGTCGGTGAAGACGAATGCAAATACGGTGTTAATAAATCTGTGTTCTATGAGAAATAATATGTAAACAATCCATTCAATAAATTGTACTGTGTATCTTGGTTTTCCGCTTATGGTATACATACACTACCAAATTATTAAACGAAGCCTTAATAGTCATAGCGTTTAATTAACACCACAAATAGTTGAACTTAAAGCACTGTCAGCCTTGTCTTCGACACACTTCGCTGGTTCTAGTGTATACCCACGCAGTTAATGATAATTTTGAACGAACATCAATAGGAAAGTAAAATGATCACCAAAGACAGATAAAATATAGATAAAAATATGTAATACGCTTACCTTTAATAGAGCGATAGATGGCTTGCTTCTTTGCTCTTCCTTCGCATGTTGAGTACAGAATTTGGCGTTTTGTTGTTGCCAGATAACGCACGATCTAACGCGATCACTTCTCGAATACCTAGCGATCTCGTCGACATGTCACGATAGCTGGCCGAGTATGACGTAAATGAGGTCCAAGGCAAGCACGCAAGCAAGAACACGGCGGCTTAGTGGCTCCCGCTGAAAGCGGTAGTCACAAAAAATAAATAGCCTCAATTATTATCATTTCTTTTCCAGACAAATGGAGTTTTATCTTGTCACATAATTCCATAAAATGTCTTCTTCATATCCAGGGTTTTTCGAAGGGGGGGGGGACATGAAGAATCAGCACGTTGTGGTGTATGTCATTGAGGCGTTCAACTACACACGTAAAAATCTCACAAGTTGTTACAGCATTGTTGCCTGAACAATGCTGTAACAACTTGTTAACATACGTGAACAACATTGTTGAACGAACAACATTGTTCATCATTGTTTCAACATGTTGTTACAGCTTGTTGAAACAACAATGGTTGTTCACGCATGTTGGAACAAGCGAGAAACGTATTGTTACAACAACCATGTTCACCATTGTTGCAACATGTTGTTCATTGTTGTTATTTCATCATGCTGTAACAACATGTTGCATCATGCATGAACAACATTGTCGAATCAACAAGTTGTTTTTCGGTGTCCCAACAGGCGTGAACAAGTTGTTCGTTCAACAACTTGTTACAGCATTGTCACTGTTCGTGAACAACACGCGAGGACACTATGGACCAATGTCACGTGAAGTTCATGTGTACAGTCACGTGTACGGTCACGCGTATCTCGCGTGAGCATACTTCATTTGAACTTTGCTTCCTGAGTCGACCGGCGGAACTGGTTTTTCCCTGCTCTTCCCTTTGCGCATTGCCAATGGTCTGAGGAATAGTCTTCTGTATGAACAAACCCCTCGGTAAAACTTTGTGAAGATTTAATTAGATCGAGTAGACTGGCATACGCTCAAAAAGGTAAGAATAATAAATTATTAAATAACTTGATAATGCTTCTTCAATGTTTGTATTTCGGCTCTTTGGCATTGCTAAATGCTATCTTAATATATGTCCCTCCACTCTCATTTTGTTCCCAGCTTAAAACCCACGAAAAAGCAAAACAATTAGGTAAGTTTACTTTGTTCACACTCGGTCCAATATTGTTAAAACAGTCGATTTTTTATACAATATAACTTAAATTCTTGAAGGATTGCATGGTGGTGATTAATAATTATTAAAACATTTGTGGAAACACCATGTAGATAATTTTATTAGCTGAGCTTTCGTCTCGTAGGACTCGAGACTTCATCAGAGCAAACAGCATGTTTGCTTTTCAAAACTTTAATATATTTTGTTTTGTTTTCTTTCATCAATTCTTTTTGTACAGACTGTAGTTGTGGGACTTCAATTATATCAATGAAAATAGAGAATAAAGCGCCGCTAAAGAACCGGGATAAACTGGCTGTACGTAGCAGTGTAAAGAAGGATACGCGAGACTTTGTATTCAAATTGACACTTCAATAAACGTTTTTAAACATTCATGGATGTGTTTGTGTGATATCTTCGTCTTCAATAATAGCGATATTAATATTTTTGTGATTTAGTGAGAAAACCGGGGGGTGCACAAAAAACGAGAATTTATCCGATCGGTATCATCTTGTAACATGTTGTTTCAACAACTTGTTCACAAATGTTAATTTATCATGCTGGAACAATGCTGTTATATCATGCATGTAACATCGTGTTGGAACAACTTGTTCACGTCTGTTGGTTCATCATGCGTGAACATGCGTGTTGGAACAGACGTGAACAAGTTGTTGACAACTTGTTCACAGGGTGCAGCACAACTTGTTCACGTCTGTTAACAACTTGCAACAACTTGTGCGTTTTTACGCGTTAGAGGGGTCTGGGGGCATGCCACCCAGGAAAATGTTTTTCCAGCGATTTCTGTTAGTGCACCACGCCGTTTCTATAAAAATGCACGATTACAAAGGGCATCAAGATTATGAAACACTTTAATATAAACTCAGACAAACTGAGAAGTAGAACCATTGACATGGTAAAAAATAGGCCCGCAATGCGAAAATCTGGGTACCGCATGCAGAAAATATTTTGGGCTCGTTTTTTAAATTTCCTGTGTAACCAGGTCTTATTCAAAATGGCCGCCAGTATATAATCGTCCGAATTTTGTCACTTAAGTCTTAACCATGTAAATAACCACTAACCCCAAAACAACAAAGATCCTAACCCCCCGCCTAACGAGTTTTCAACCTTAACCCAATATTGGCTGCCATTTTGAATAAGGCCTGGTTACTTAGGAAAACTAAAAATGCGCCGCATGGAACATTAATGCCTGGGTCAGCCTTGTCAATGAGTAATAAGTGTGACCAAAACTGAAATATCCAAATCTGTAATACTAACTGAAATATTGGGTATTTGACGTACCTAAAATGACAGGTTTTGTGATTGCCTATATGGAACAAAAGTGATAGGGTTAGGACATTGGTTTCTTTGTGGTTGATTCTATTGTCTTATTGTTTGAATCAACCAATCACAAAACTTGATAGTATAGGTAGGTGATGACCCGAAATATTAGTATTGGGGCATTTATCTCCACTATGGAATCATTGCCATGGAGGCTCTTTATGATTATATTGATGTGATGCCTTTAAAGTGTCTACGAAATGAAAATTCGCTCCAGTTTTTTTTTACTGTATTTGAAAGAACACTTAAAATAATGAAAAATAGCTTTTTATGTTTAATTATTATGCTTTATATAATTTGATCTGTGACGTCACAAGATGGACACAGCATTATAAAAACAAAACTGAAAATCAGGCATATCTTCAGACTGATGCAACTAAATAGATTCAAACCTTGCTGACTTACTCAATCAAGAAAACTAAACATTGTCATCGTTCTAATGTGGTTGCTATGATAACGGATTAGTTTCCAGATTACTCTCTTCCTTTATAACAATTCTTTGTTTTCAACCACATTTACAGCAACGTATTTAGTTTTAGGAAGTTGACATCCTTTTCTCATGATTTCCAATGTAACAATACTGTTTAAAACAATAAAACAGTAACTGCAACGACAAAAAATAGAAAACTTTGTTTCTAAACAAAGTAGTGGCCTGGGAACAAAATCTGTTACCATGGGAACCTAATTACAACAATCTTAATGCAGTCTTATTGACTCAGTAAGTCTGCATGGTTTGGTTTATTTTTGGTATTATTTTATTTGGTATTATTTTATTTGGTTTGAGTCGGTTTAGTCAAACCAATCCGAAGATATGCCTGATTTTGAGTTTTGATGTAATGCTGTGTCCATCTTGTTACGTCACAGCTCAAGTTACATGAAATGTATGTAATAACCCGAGAATGGCATAAGATACGATATAGTTGTGTAAAAGCTATTTTTCATTATTATTGTTGGTAAGCTAACAGCAGATTTAACTAAATCAGCAGATAATTAATACATTTGTAAAACCATTTTTAATACAAACATAGGTTCCATTATTACATGTCATGGATAATTCTTCGGTTAATGATTCACTGTAGGTTAGGGGTATAAAAACAGATGGAAACCCGGTCTAGTGTAACCATGAAGTATATACCCGATGATCGATATTTATGCCCTAACGATGGAGACGACATTTTCCGACGAATTCCGAATTAGCATCTGAGTTTCGCAGTTGCAATTTCGATGTTGAACCCCTAACCTACCTCAACACTGTGACTACAACACTTGTGGGATTTAAAAGGGGAGGGGGGGGGGGGGGGTGGCGAGGCTGAGCACCGCATTCTATCAAAGTAAAACAGTTTTGCATTCTGCCATTCAGGATTTATATTTTTGTCATATTTTATTCATATTTGTGTCGCTTATTGATTCGCAGATCGTTATTGAATCATTTAACACTTGATATAGGCGATATATTAATTTTTTTTCGTTGTTAACGGTGTTGTGTTAACAATCAAGGATATCAGATAAAGAACCAAGCTTTCAAAGAACAAGAATATTATCATTTTAACTTTTAGTCGCCATCTTGAATTTTTAGTGTTTCAAGGTTTTGACTTGTTCACATGAGTTCAGAAGGCAAAACGACACAGCTGAAAACGTTTTCAATAGTGAAAACGATTATCAGATATCGTTTTCAGTTTTGAAAACGTTTTTGTCAATTGAGGTCGTTTTCAGCGTCAGTTTTTGTGATCGCGCCGTGAAAATGATTCTTCACATCGTCATGTGCACATATTAGTCTAAAACTCAATTTATGATATGTTATAATTGAATTGAGGTAAAGGAAACACACTCCGACTCTTGAAATAAATGGTACTCCAATAAATCAAGTCAGTTCTACAATATCTTGGGGTACTTGTTGATGAAACTCTCACTCCAGAGAAGTCATAGATTAATTGGCAAAAATATTGCTTCTAGCATTGAGCCATTAAACATGAAATAAGACCATTTGTTCCTTCAACATTGCATCTTATTTACAAAGGTTTAGTGCAGCCGCACTTTGATTCACTGTATAGTGTTGGTTGGGGAAATTGTGGTAAAACGTTATTAGACAAACTACAAAAACGTCCAGAATCGCGCATTAGCCATGTGGAGTCTTCGCGTTGAGAATCTGACGTCACTTCGTTACTAAGGTAAGGTAAGGTAAGGTAAACTTTATTTAAAATCACACGCTAGCCCCGTCAACTTAAAAGCTGGTTTCCACAAGGGGCGTGTGGATTACATTATTTGTTCAAATATATACATTTACTAATTAAAAAATGAATTATTTACTAATTAAAAACAGAAGCTAGTTCTACAAATACAAATCGATATAATATATTAAATTAAAAGGTCTGTATAGTATTAAAAATTGTGAGCGTCGATTCCATTTTTGAATATTGGTAATGAATTTGATTCACGCAAATCTGCGGGTAGAGAATTCCACAGTTTTGCTCCATCATAACAAAAACTTTTCTTAAGATTTTCAGTTCTAGGTAAAGGTAGCTCCAGAGAGGTAGAGGAGCCCCTAAGGTCATGATCTGTGATGTTTCTTTTACATATAAAAAGATTAGCAAGGGAACTCGGAGCCAAATTATTTAGAACTTTATACATTTGTTTTGCTTTTGATTTGGCTCGTTGAATTTCAAGAGTTTCCCACCCTAAGGCGTTTATCGCTTCTATACCAGGAGTTTCATTACTCATATTCATGACTACTCGTGCAACTCTATTCTGAAGTTTTTGCAATCTATTTAAAAGACCCGCACCAAGGGTATCCCATACCTCACTACAGTAGTTAAAGTGGGGTTGAATTAAAGCATTATAGATAGAGATCAAAGTTTGCCTATGAACGAAATCACGGATTCGTCGTATAGCTCCTATTCCTGAAGTAACTTTTTTAGCTACATTCTCAATATGTTTGTTCCAAGATAAATGCTCATCAATTTCAACCCCAAGGACTCTGCTACAGCAAACTTGTTTGATATTATCTTGGTCGATTTTGACAGATGGTTGAGTAACAAGGCTATTTAATTTATAATGTGAACCAATCAGAAGAAATTCTGTTTTTCAATTTATTAGCCAAAAGCCATTCTTTTACACACATAAGATCACCATTCATGGCCGACTCGACTTCCTCTATAGTTTCACCAGCTGCAGTAAGATTAGTATCATCGGCAAATAACCGAGGAGTAACTTGTTTAAGACATTCCGGCAAATCATTTATATATAAGAGGAAGAAGAGCGGGCCAAGAATGGAGCCCTGTGGAATACCGCATGTTACACGACTCTCAGAAGACATTACGTCTCCCAACTGACATTTTTGTTTACGATCGGTCAAATATGATTGTATCATGGATAAAGCACTTCCAGTGATACCGTATATCTCTAATTTACGCACCAGAATATCATGGTTGACTGTATCGAAGGCCTTTTTTAAATCCAGCAACACAACCAAATTAAACATTTTACGATCCATGTTAACATACCAACTATTTGTGCTATCTAAAAGAGCCGAAACTGTCGAGTGAAATCTACGAAAGCCAAATTGATGGTCAGAAAGTATCGTATTCTCGATAAGATATTCATAAATCTGATCATACATAATTCTTTCCATTATTTTACTTATTGCTGGTAAAATTGAAATTGGTCTATAGTTTTCTGATAGATTTCGTGGGCCCTTTTTATAAAGCGGCAAAATTCTAGCCATTTTCCAATCATATGGAAAATAACTTGAAATGATAGCATGATTGAAAATATGTGTAAGTGATGGGGCAATAACAGAAGCTGCGGCTTTTAAAATCTTTCCAGATATTTTGTCAAGGCCTGTTGCTTTAGAATTAGACAAACCGTTCAAGAGTTTGAGTACTTTCCTATTTGATACCAACCTAAAACATAACATTTTGGATTGGGATGGTTTTACAAATTGCTCAAAAGTGGCACCAGAGTCAGCCATAGAGTTGGCCAGACTGGTGCCAATATTAGAAAAATATGTATTAAACGCTTCAGCTATTTCTTGAGATGAAGTACTATTGACATCATTTATCTTTAGTTCATTCACAACAGTGCCACTAGAGG
The DNA here is from genome assembly GCA_035772405.1 of Chrysogorgia sp. JL179-B06. Lineage (NCBI taxonomy): Eukaryota > Metazoa > Cnidaria > Anthozoa > Scleralcyonacea > Chrysogorgiidae > Chrysogorgia > Chrysogorgia sp. JL179-B06. The sequence goes on along the minus strand of JAYKKM010000021.1, from coordinate 1,022,354 downwards.
ATCGTCCAAGCAAACTATTAATTGTTTTCCATGCCTCTTTTGGATTATTATTTTGGTTAGCTATTTTGTTACGATAGTAATCAACTTTGGCCTGTCGTAAAGCAACATTGACCTTGTTTCTGGATGACTGATAATCATCCCAATCCGCGTATAGTTTTGTCACCATCGCTTTACGCTTTTTCTTATCTCTATGAAATATTAATTATTTTATCTCCCCGGTCAACCATGGGATACTAGACGTTCTCTTCCTTATATGTTGTACTGGAGCATGCTTGTCAAGTACTTCCAAAAATAATTCTTTCCAAAGAGCCCACATGGAATCCGTATCTGATTTAAGAACAATCTGTTCCCATGGCTGAGCAAGGAGATCCGCATTAAAATGTTGCTGGTTAAACCTTTTCATATTTCTTACTTCAATTCTTTTGGCTTTCGTGCGTGTATTTATGATAGGGTTTATTTTTCTTATTCCATAAATTAAACTATGATCGCTAATTCCCGTATGTATTACACCTGACAGATTGATTTTTTCTGTCATAGACGTTACATAATGATCAATAAGGGTTAGGGTACAAGATCTACTTGTTATTCTTGTGCCCTCAGTGATTATCTGAGATAGTTGGTATGTCTCATAGATAGCTTTAAGTGTTTTTGTTGGTTGATCAGGGTTACTTTTTAACATATCACAATTTAAATCCCCTAGGATATGAAGCTCTTTATTCTCATCATCGATCAACCCAATCATCTTTTCAAAAGCGACAAAGAATTCACACGAGGAATCAGGTGGTCGGTAAACAGATGCAACAATAAAATTCGACTATTTGGCTTACAAATTTGCAAACAAACTGCTTCGAGACCATCAGGAACTAGATCATTTCGAATTATATAATTAATAGAGCAACGGAGGTAAATACAAACGCCTCCCCCTCTCCGTGATCGATCCTTCCTGACGATATCATAACCGCAAATGTTTACCAAACCATCCGAAATGGAAGAATTTAGTCTGGTTTCATTAAGAGCAAAAAGATCGAAGTACAGAAATAATTTAGATATACATAATTCATCAATGTTTAGGTAGGCTTACAATATTAAGTAAAGCCATCTTAAATCCTTTAGCATTAGGACAATTAGGAATTAAGTTAGATTCAAATTTATAGGAATCAACGCTCACACTTTTGGATTGTCAATTTTCATGGGCAATAAATGATTTAAAATTATTTTGTAACAACAGACTACCAGATGGATTTAAATGTAATCCTCTGGAGTTTCATATATAGTTTCAATCAGGAACATGATCGATTAATGGCGGATGTAACAACTCCAGATTCGGAGTCAGAAAAATACTCGCCATCGTCGAAACGCAAAACGGTTTCGACCGAGTAATATTTAGCAGCTTTGCTTTATAAATACGTAAAAATATCGATAGGTAAAGATTTGATTGTAGTACCACTTTAAAGAACGAAACATATATGTTATATAAACAATCACCAAAGTCCTGGTGATTAGGTTTTCTACCGTATCTGAAATAGCCTCCACCTTCTGACACTCACATATATAAAGACATTGACATAACTGAGAACAATTGCCCATTGCCATGGTAATTAAACAATACTTGTCATTATCGCATGACTACAAACGACTAATTAGCTATATACTGAAAAACAAAACGCGATTACGCGATATTCAAATATACCATCTAGCTCATTTTTTTTTCAATGCTATTTTGATTACGTTTAATCATGCTTAATTTGGTGTAAGTTGTGTCTTCCTAATTTGACAATAGGTTTATAATGCATGATTGTTACCTCTTCATCGCCATCTCGACCCTTGGCGGAAAATCTGGTCATTTTAGAGGAGGAGTTCAACAACTCCAGTAATTTATGAAAATTATTCTATTTACTCGCCATTTTGATTGGTTTGGAGAGCAAGTTATAATGTTTACATATGGATACCGTTTATATATGTATACCGTAGGTCATAGGTAAAAAATAGTCCTAACCCCAAACCTTACCCTAATCATAACCCTAACCCTACACTTAATACTAACTCTTACGATAATGCTTTATTTTAGAAATAACATCTGATTTTAATTTCGAATTTTACTACCGATAGTCTATGTGACGTCATTTCGTAATTTATATGAAACTTCATCCAGAATTTCATCTTTGATTCGAGTATTAACTTATTTACTAAGTTACATTGGTTAACATATACATTTCTCTGTTTACGGTTAGCTTGTTGTGACGCCATCGACGTTCTTCTATTCGTCGTGTCTTCCCAATTTGGCAATAGATTTATAATGATTGTTACCTCTTATGCATGCATTACCATCTCAACCATTGGCGGAAAATCTGGTCATTCTGGAGCTGGATGACGTACAACGTTGCGTTCAACAACTCGAATAATTTATGAAAATGTATTTACTCGCCATTCTGATTGGTTTGGAGCACAAATTACGTATAACAAAAATTGTCGTAACGTTTATATGTAATTTTAGGCAACACCCACTTTTTATATGTGCTAGCTTTGGGGAAGCAAAGCACGCGTCTGTCAGTTCAATCTAAGATTATAAAGCGGACAGCTAGTTGAAACAAAGGGACTTTCGCCTTCATTGCAAGAAAGGTATATGTTTTCCTTGTTATATCGTAGTAAAGTACATATGCAGACTGCATATGCAGTAGCATGCATCGTGAATCTGTGAAACATGCATAAGCAGGCGTGATCGGCAAACATCTTCAGAAGAATATAACAGACGTAGAATTAACCATCGTGCTTCTTCTTAATCGTGAGTTACATAAATTCTGCTCCGTTCAAAAATATCGCAACTCATTTGTTAACCGCTTTGACGCTTATCGAGTTCCAGACAATATCTCGATTGACTATGGTGTAATCTAGATCATTTCAATGCTATTTTGATTGCGTTTAATAATGGTTTAATTTGGGTGTAAGTCGTGCCTTGGCGGATACTCTGGTCATTTTGAAGGACAACTGACGTACAACAACGCTACGTTCAATAACTCACTATAATTTATGAAAATCAACTTGCAAGCATATTTACCATGCAGCTGGTAAATAAGGAAATAATGTCTATAGTCAACAGTACAATAGACTTTATCAGTAAAAATATCAAGGCCATCAAGGCTTGAATTCGTGGATCTTGCAGTTTCACGGTCGAAGTTGATCTCATGATCAGTCTGCGAGCATAACACAGCCGGCAAATAACAGAAGAAAGTTGGACAACTTGGAGGCAAAACTGCTGTGTGGTCCCATGAGGAGAGCGCTCTGAGAAAATAAATGTATAACTGTTAAAAGAAAGCATTCGGCAAAGCGCTCTCTTTCATTCATCTACATTGTTCGAGCGTGCTCGAAGGATCAGCTAAGTGGCTCAGTTGGCACCTTTGCCTGTGTGTGGATTTGAGCTCAAGTAAAAATACCTTTTCTCCTATACCCTGTGCACACGGGAAACACTATCTCTCAATCTTCTTTGTCTAGTATTTTGATCTTCTCATATAAGACAAACAGATCACCCTATTTCTTTTGACGATTTGATCTTTCTAAATTTAATAAATTTAATCCTTCTAAATGCCAATATCAGATCTTTTCCTTTGATGCTATTTTGATTTGTCAATGCCGGAGTCATTCCAAACTTTACAGAAGACGACATATGCCGTTTGCCTGAAGAATACTTGTTCTTGTACCATAAGATGCAACAAATAAATGTTGCTAACTCGACTGATAATTCGAAGAGCACTTTCCAAAAATTTACCTTTACCATGCACATTTAAAGATCTACATGCAGACACCATTATTTATTTACACTTTACATCTATATTAATGCTGATAATACTAACATCTCGCATATTTGGCTAATTGACCAATTTGGGAAACCACGTAACCATACAAGCTTTATCGCTCCGTAGGTGGAGTCTGCACGCAAGCTACAGTAAAAACCTGCTAACAAGAACCTACATTTTACCATCAGCCTGCATGGGATAGCCGTTCTTATATTCTTATATGTTCTTATATAAACAAATTCTTAATTTCAGCCTGTGGTTCTTATATAATAATGGTAGGTTCCTGTAGGCGGGTTTTTACTGTATATGGAATTCCAAGCTGCAGGATAGGCGCCGTTTAATTTGTGGTTAGCTTCGGCCGCGTGGGTTTTCCGCCATTCTGATTGGAGCGCAAGTTACGTTTACAAAATGTCGCGTAACGTTTAAGTGCACCCACTTTTCTTTGTTCTAGGCGATCGAGACTAAGTAAAGCTCGGTCAGTTCAATCTAAGTTTATTATAAAGGATAGCTTGACAAAGGAACTCGCCTTCATTGCAAGAAAGGTATATGTTTTGCTTTGTTATGCCCTAGTATAAAAGCCTGCATCATTCATTGACCATTTTTCGCAAGAAATAATGAAATGTTAATACAATCTGTCAAACATGTACAGAAAAACATAACAAACGTAGAATTAACAAATTGTCTGCCAGAAAGCATCGTGCTTCTTCCTAATCATGAGTTGCCATATAGGCGGTATTTTGGCTGCATTATGAACGTAAATTCTGGTACCGTTCAGACTTTATATAAAAGCGATGCATATAAAAGGAGAAACGCAGTGTTAAGCTCGGCTCGTCTGGATCTGCGTATAGCTGAAGTGATTTTGAGAGCGAAAATACCGCTTTGAACCCTGCACGAATCGAAAACTTTATCAGCAGGTTTACCGAAGGGCTGTATATCGCGTACATCCCGACGACCGACGTTCGAGGGTTTATCTGACTTATTTCATGATTGAGGAGGTTTTCCAACAAAGTTTTGTCTATTTTTTCCACCTTGGACAAAGATTTTCCTAGATTTTTCTTCATTTCTTATCTAATTAGTATTCATAGGTCTTTATGCGATATACATCCCACGGTACATCAAAGAAAACCGACTCAATCATGAAATAATTCACGTTAGGAGTTTACGTAAGGCCCTTTGTAAGAGACTAAAACATCAAGTCCTTTCAACTCCATTCATTATTTCAGCAGTATACCAAGTATCTTTTATTTTAGCACTGCCTGCACAGCACAGCCAACCTAGTCTCCACCTAGTTAATGTAGACAGTCTACATTGGTAACGTGTAGCTGTTAATGTATGATGTCTACATTAACTCAACTCGCGCTAAAATAACGATAGTTAGCGCATGCGTTTAACAGTCAATTTCTAATCCCACTTTCCAGTACTCGCATGATCTCCACTGTATTTCCACCACATGCAGCTCGTTGCGATAACTCGCGGGGTTTTCAAGACTGATGAAGCGATAGCCGAGATTTATTAACAAACTTCAAGGTGTTTCAGATATAGCACCTCAAGTAAATCGGTATTTACGAGAAAATCGAGGTGAAAGTTCGATTCATTTATGTAATTTCTTCCCCTCATTATCTATGCAAAACACACCGACACGGTAATGATTTCCTTTGTGCAGTTTTCCCATAAATTACTAATGATTTGAAATGTTGACATAATTTGTTTTGATTGGTTATTTACTGCGAGTACTTGCTGCGAGTAAAAAATAGTTCAAAATTTCCAACTGCTACGAGGGCTAAAACACAGCGAGCTTGCGAGTGCTCGTAGCGAGCTGCGAGTTGCTTCGTGCGAGGACTGGAAATCCGCCTTTAGTCTCTCTCACTAGTCTATTAATCTCTCTCACTAGTCTATTAATCTAGCGCTAGAAAACGCGGGTGGTTAGGGTTAGAAAAATCGTTAGGCGGGGGGTTAGGATCTTTGTTGTTTTTGGTTAGCGATTATTTGTTAATGTAGACATCATACATTCACAGCTACACGTTACCAATGTAGACTGTCTACATTAAATAGGTGGAGACTGGGTTGGCACAGCACTTCTATATATTTAAACCTGTTTGATATACCAGGTTCAGATTGTTGGAGAAAACTTCGGAATTAAAGTGCCTAGAACATCCAAAACATTTGTTTTATTTGGAAGAACTTTTAAAATGATAAAGTAACTTCTTTTGAAGATGTTCGTTTTTGATATATTTCAGTTTGTTTGATATATGCAAATTATGGAATTTCGTCACACATGCATAATGACTTATCAGAGAATATTATATATATTTGCCTTCGTGAAATGAAAACATTAAAGTGTGAATAACATGTGCGCTTGTTTCAGTGATACACAAACTTCTCCGGTTATAAGTCATTATGCATGTTGACGAAAATACGAAATTCCAGACATAATTTGCATTTCAAACAAACTAAAATATTTCAAAAACAAAGCGAAGAAGTAAAAATCTTCGAAAGATTTATCATTTTAAAAGTTCTTCCAAATGAGACAATAAAATATTTTGACGTTATTGGCATACAGAGGGTGCAGTACATCCGGCTATAGTCACTTGTATATATATGTTGTAAATGACAACTGCGACATCACGAAATATATAAATTTATTGAATGGTTAATTAAACGATTCACTATCGACGATTTCACTATGTAAATTGAAAACTCTAAAAGGTAGGTGTGCTTTTGAAATGGTGTGTAGGAGGTCTAAAGTTTCGAGGAACCTAAAGTTTCACTCTCTGCACTTTTACATCGCGTATATAGCTAATTAGTCGTTTGTAGTCATGCGATAATGACAAGTATTGTTTAATTACCATGGCAATGGGCAATTGTTCGCGGTTATGTCAATGTCTCTATATATGTGAGTGTCAGAATGCATGTTATACGCGATATTCAAATATACCATCTAGCTCATTTTGTTTTCAATGCTATTTTGATTGCGTTTAATCATGCTTAATTTGGTCTAGGTTGTGTCTTCCTAATTTGGCAATAAGTTTAAAATGCATGATTGTTACCTCTTCATCGCCATCTCAACCCTTGGCGGAAAATCTGGTCATTTTAGAGGAGGAGTTCAAGAACTCCAGTAATTTATGAAAATTATTCTATTTCACTTGATGATGTATTCACTCGCCATTTTGATTGATTTGGAGTTATAAGTTATAACGTTTATTGCGTTCGACGAAGGAGAACGCATTCTAATCTTACATGTTATGGGTTACTGTGTTTTACAGCTAAAAGAAATCAAGATAAAAACTTAACCCTTTTTGAATAAATTACCGTTTTGGAATTTGGAATAAATTATGGCATTAGTACTAAGTTTATCAGAAGTGAAATACTGCCTTGGGACCGACACAGGAGCAGTGGATACGAAGGTGCCTGTAGAAGTGTTCAGGATTAGGTATGCCAGCAGAATGATACTAGAAATTTTCTTTAGCATGGAGGATCAAATAAATATAATGTAGAATATAAACCACGTATAAAGGCGATCATATAGCCTTGTAATATTAAAATAACATACGGTAATCATATGGCGCGTTTATAATGTCAAAATTTAATATGACCATTTGAACGCCATACATCTAATTCGAACAGCATTTACTCGAAACGAGCAAGCCTCGCGAAGTTATAAATTTTCCATTCAAGCGACACTTTTTCCAAATCGAACTTCACGTTTGTAATATTGGCGGCCAACTTATCTAGCGTTCGAGCGATCATATTTCAAATCGAACTAACGAACGGGATTGCGGTATGGAGGTTTATATAGTGTCTCCTTGAATTAAGACGCTGTCGTTTGTTGCCGTATTCCACTCAATAACAATTTAAACCACGTATCAAGGCGATCATATGGCCCAATCCATTGTAGCCTTCTCATATTAAAAAAAAATTTAAATAACATACGGTAATACATATGGCGCGTTTATGTCAAAATTCAATATGACCATTTGAACGCCACACATCTAATTCGAACAACATTTACTCGAAACGAGCAAGCCTCGCGAAGTTATAAATTTTCCATTCAAGTGACACTTTTGCAAAATCGAACTTCATGTTTGTAATATTTCTGAATTGAACGATTTGCGGGTATCTGGCGGTCAAATTTCAAATCGAACAAACGAATGGGAAATATACCCTTCTACGGGTGCAGGATGTCACCGTTGTCAAAAACATCTCCTTCAATTAAAACGCTGTTATATATTTATCATCTTTATTTATTTTCATAATTCGTTACAGCATAATTTTATGTTTGTAAACCAATCTTCTTTCACTATTTATTGGTCCACATGCGTCGAACGCACTTACATATAATCTTTGATTACTCTTAGTTTATGTATACCGTATAGGTCATGGCTATACTAAAAGGATGACCCAAAACATTGTCAATCGAGATATGGTCTGGAAACTCGGCAAACTTCAAAGCGACTATAATGAGCTTCGTTTTGATGTTGAACCGTACCATACACCGTGCACATCCTTTGTTTTAGGTTTATTAATATTTAAACAACACGGTTGAGCGATTAAACCCAAATGATTCTATTGGATGATTGCTTCATTATACTAAAATACAATAGGTTCAGTGACCGTGCACAAAATTGCATAAAGACGAACAAAAAGTAGAACAAAGACTTAGCTGAGTTTCCAGACCATATCTCGATTGACTATGCCCAAAATGACCTTCCCATTTTCAAGAACTAGTCTAATCCTCGTACAATCGTAATTGTAACCCTAATCCTAACCTTGATCCTAACCTCGATCCTAGCCTTAAACCTGACCCAACCAAAAAATGATCAGACAAAAACACAATGGTCCTTTTGAGTCATCCCTTTTAGCCATTTCCTTATAATTATGTAGTTGTAGGCAACACCCTAACACCAATAAGTCATCGTAACACCAATAAGTCATCCTAACACCAATAAGTCATCCGATCCCCTTGATCGTCATACCATGCTATTGGCCAATGAACGTATAAACATTACAAGAGGTGCTACAATTCTGGATCTTATGGGCCCCAAGATATTATGGGTCCTTAAAATCACACTTAGAATGATGAAAAAGCTCAAATTCCCATTATCTTTTAGCAATATTTTTCTGCACGACAGTCACGAAAATTCTAATCGTGAGAATGCTCAAAATTGCAATTTAGATACCTCAAAATTTCAAACGTTTAAAGACCAAAGTAAAAATAGATAGGAAAATTTCGAGTGTTGGAATACATACATTTTAAGACCAAACCGCGGGACCAGTTGCGAAAAATGCAACTTCAAGGCCTTCCGGCTGGAATTGAACCCGCGATGCTAGTGCAGTGCTCTGACCACTGAGCTACGGAGGCCGTTACCGAGAGCCTAGTCACAAGTTCTGTATATATATAATGTGATAATGCGGGAGATTAATTGGGTATATTTCAAGTAATATTTGGCATTTCACTCGATTGAACTCATGCGTTCCTTATAGGAATTACATTGCCAACCTATAGACTGTCTTGATGAGTTCTTAAGTCTGTGAAATTCTATGACAAATTTGTTAAATCTAAGCTTCCTTAACAACAGGTATAAGGTCTGCAAAACTATGTACATCCGAACACCCCCTTAATATATTATGGTAGATATTTTTCGCATTGATCAATTTTATATTTTCCTGATTTTTTCATCATCGTTCTAAGTCGGCAAAAGAAGATACACATCAAAATTCATGCCAATTTGGTTAACAATTTCTACTTTCCTACCTTTCTAAACACGGTGATTATTTGGGTTCACTTCACCGGTTCCATGGCATACCCACATGCATAGAAAGTAGAGTCTATGTGGTGTACAGAAGGCCTGCGCAATGTGTTTATTAGTTCGTGTTCCCGTACGGGCGGACCGCTGCGGGTGGGATCTCTGCCGTAACCTCTACTCCGTTGAGGGGAGTAGGGGGGGGATGCATGGGACTCTTTCTGTCCACTGACTATTTTTACTTTGTTTTTAAACTGCTTTTCCATTGATAATTTTCAATTCAACATTTAATAAACTGCTTTTCCATCGACGCTTTTCCTTCGATTATTTTCAATTTACCTGTTATTGCTCAAGTGTATAAAAATTAGTTGCATTTACATTTTCGCGTTTAGACGTTTTGGCTCTGCGTTCAGATTAACAGGGTTTTAAATATTTTGCAGCACTATTCGATCAAGAAAAAAAATGGATGATAAATATGGAAGAAAACTTCGCTGGAACGAACCAGATTGGGTGAAGGTGGATTTAGGGAAATATTTCAGGAGAGATGGAGCACCCACGATTGCTTCCAAAAAGGAGGACGGGCCAGTGCAACAAAGCGACCTTCTAAAGCCATTATTCATGGATATCTTCAACTATGGTTTAAATTATGCGTTCAAAGGATACCAAAAGGATACAACTACGTCCAAAACATCAGACGAGGATTACAAATATTCAATGACAACCAATCCCAAACATGTTATTATCGTTGGAGCTGGACAGGCAGGTCTAGTGGCTGCATATGAGTTGGCGCAAGTTGGACACAAAGTGACAGTGTTAGAGCAAACAACACGAGCTGGTGGCAGGGTGTATACCTTAGGAGAAAAAGAAGGACTTGACAAGGGTTTGCATGGAGAGGGTAAGTGATGAACTGAGTAAAATTAAGGTAACTCGAAACAGTTTTTGTAAAGGATTACTGTATGTGTATTGCAATTTTATGATGTATGAGTCTATTAGTGACTACTTCTATACCATAGTTCCTTGCGCCGGATTTACTTTCTCGTGTTGATGTTAAACACCATGATGGAAACGTAAAACAATTGACATACCAAAAAGATATACCAAAAAGGATTCTCGCAGCAGTAGTTGCTAATATCGGTAACAAGACGCCTGCTAGGCATTAACTCGGATTAGGCTGGCAGCGTGGGATATCTCAGTTTTTGGCCAAATTTGTCAGACGTTTCCGGTTAAAATTGTTCAGCTAAACTGGGTCAGTTGTCTCTTAACTACAGTTTAACTGCTGTTTGGGTATTTAAATTGTAGTAAACGTCTGAATTACTCTGATCATGATTGATTGGCGAGAATTACCCCACGAATAGAAAAACTAAGTAAGAAGCTGCTTTGTGCGACTGAGCTTTTGCAGTTACGGCCGCGATCAACGGCGTGTGCAATTTGTCATATTTATCATCTGAAATCATTAATAATTCATGAGTAAACACAACGAAAATCAGTACCAAGTCGAATATGTGATGAAACACACTCTTGTTGTAAAAGGTCCTAACCCCAATCACAACCCTAACACCCCTAGAGTTTCAACCCCTGCAAGATTTCTCCCACCCATGGTCCCCATACCTCGCACGCCATGTATATAATTGTTGATCATAAATCGGAAAAGGATCCATGTTTAATTGTAGATTTTGAACGTTATCTCGGTCATGAATTCTAAAAACAGATTTGGAATTACCGAGTCCAGGTACATGTGTCTATTATATCACGGGAACATGCATAGCCTTCGTAAAAACCTGTTTATATTGTACTTAGAAATTAATCGGCAATACGAAGGCCGCCGCGTCGTAGATTTTTGAACATTATCTTGGCCAATATTTACTCGATTTCAATTCTGAAAACAGATTTGGAATAACCGAGTCCAAGTACATAACATATGTGTCTTCAGGTAATATCAAAATAACATTTTTAGTTAAATTTTAGAATGCGGTCCAACCCATTTATAGGTCTACCGTGTGCAGTTGTATAAACCATTTCTCACGAATTAGTAGTTTTTTCACGAATTATATATATAAAAGAGTTAGAATGTTTTCGTCACTACACTACGGGTTAAAAATAGTTCTGATGACGTTTTGTGTGTTGATCGTTTGCAGACGTTCGTTAATCGGTGATTGATTGTGTGACGACTCTTCGCGAAAATTTCCGATCTTTTATTTAAAAGAGTTCTTTTCGGCCTTCATGATCATTAGTTTTTCCTCCAGGCAAAGGTTGCATCTTCGCGATCCATGTTGATAAGCCGCGGCGCGTCTAACAATTGACAATTTTATATGAAAAGCGTTTTTTTCTTGAGTTCCAGATGTGTTTTGACAGCTCCGTCTCATTTGCGCTGCCCTCTTGTTTTTATCACCTTCCCATCAACCATTGCTGGCGCACTCCCGATTAAGAGCCTGCGGAGGAGGCAGTCATTTGCGTGCTTTTCGTTGCGGAATGATTTTAGATGGTTGCGATAACGCTGCTTAAAATCATTGGCTGTCATACCGATATATTTCTTCATTTCTCAGACTCCGTCGTCGACATGCGCTGTAGTGTTATTTCTGCTTACGCGTGAAACTCAGAGTAGTGACGAAAACATTCTAACTCTTTTATAAACGCTCTACCTCTAATGGTATCGAGCACTCTTGAACCATCCGCCAGCTTTGTAACATTCATGTTTGTAACATTCATGTAATCTCGTACATATGATTGGCTAAGACCAACCGGTAAGTCCCGAGTACGCCTTTTGCGTGATCCGTTTAAATCGGCCAATATTCGTTGGAGTAAAACGGCACAAACATGGCCGATTGTTTTTAAGTACATAAGCAGGGTTTTACGAAGGGTGACACGTTTGCGTAACATAATAGGCACGTATGTTATGTACTTTTTGACTAGGTAATTCCAAATCTGTTTTCAGAATTGAAAACGTTAACGCCCATAGAAGGGGAAAATCCCGCAGTGGGTGTTAGGATGAAACGGGAGGTCGAAAAGGCACGCGAGGGGATTATTGCGGATTCGTATTTCTACAATCTTGGAAAAAATACCTGTAGACTTTGTTAAACTATATCCAAATTTAAGAATATGTTATGAAAATATGCGTGTACCTCCCAAACTCATCCGCTTATTGCCCTAAAATTGCATACCCCCTCCCCCCTACACAATGTTGGTCAAGCTAAAGTCGATTTGCAAGTCACATCGTCTAAATATACCAACATTGTGTAGGGGGGAGGGGGAAATAGTATAAAAATTCAAAAAGTCTACGATATTTTTTCCATGATTGTCTGAAAAAAAGAGGACACGTAATCATTTTCTGAGATTAATTGAACGTGAATTTTCTATATACAAAGTTGAAAAATATATAGAACCATATATAAGGAATATAGTTCAGGGCTTCATTAATTTTTTTTTGATGACGGGGGGGGATGGACAGTTTTGGATGTTTTCTGTAGATTATCTGTTTTCAGGTGAAACGTATTTTATTCAATTGGGTTCACGTAATTTACTTTACTTGTTCAATCTTGAAACGTTGACGTGGTTACCTCTGAACAGTATTTGGATGGTAGCATTTTTTCATTTTAGATGGCTAAAAAACTTGCCAAAAAGTATCTGTGGAACATTCTGCTCAAATAAGAGCTGCATAACCGCTGTCAAAAATTCGAGGGAAGACGCTTTTAAAAATGTTTCCCCAGTACTCTAAAGTTGTAATTTATAAGCACGCCAAGAAGCCACTAAATAGTGAGCCTGTTTTTGATCAGAGAAAGCAAAATAAAGGCAGACCCACAAAATTATCCGTTCAAGACAAGACAAGAGAAGTATAGTGCGCTCGGTAACAAGTCTCCGAGAGAAGGCAGGTTCCTTTACGTCAAAGCGAATTCAGCTGGAAAGTGGCGTAAAGCTTGTAACCAGTCGAACTATTCGTAATCACTTGAATGAAGGGGTTAGATTTTTGACATCCTTTAAATGGAGAGACAGCTAACAGTGCTGCAAAAGGCTTACCTATAGAATATTATCAGTCAGCGTGGTACACATTTGACATTATTGAATATGGTTTCAATGTACATGTACACGCATTTGCCACAAAATGGGTGTTTTCTCCAATGAAGGTCTTTTTATTTTATCAGTAATAAACAGTCTGACTAAAATTACCACATGTTACACCATGTTACACTACATGTTACACTAAAATTGTTATGTCCTACTATAATTATTTACATGTTACAACATGTTACACCTATACTTTTTAAAATAAACTATATTTACTTTAAAAAAAGTAGGTGTAACATGTTGTAACATGTAAAGATTGATAATATAATCTAACAATTGAACAGTAACATGCAGTGTAACATGTAGTGTAACATGATGTAACATGTAACATAATCGGTAAGAATACGCATTACGCCATAATCGTATCAAAGCTGGCAGCTGAGCCCGCGAGATAGCCTTGCCAACCAACCCCTCCTCCCCCCCGAAACGTATATAGATTGTTTTTTTCTAGGCCCTCTGTTCTCAGTCTGGCAATATCATAAAATTGAAAAATTTCTTTCGTCCAAACATTTAGTCTCCCATAGTCAATTTCTTTTGGATTTAGAGACAATCTTGGAAAAAATACCTGTAGACTTTGTTAAACTATATCCAAATTTAAGAATATGTTATGAAAATATGCGTGTACCTCCCAAACTCATCCGCTTATTGCCCTAAAATTGCATACCCCCTCCCCCCTACACAATGTTGGTCAAGCTAAAGTCGATTTGCAAGTCACATCGTCTAAATATACCAACATTGTGTAGGGGGGAGGGGGAAATAGTATAAAAATTCAAAAAGTCTACGATATTTTTTCCATGATTGTAGTAATACTAATAATAATGAAGCCAAATTTAAGACTCGTACTACCACAGGATCCCGACTAATTAGGTCCATTGGTTGAACAAATAGACATGTTAACATTTCTGTTTTAGAATTCCAATACTTTGTTGCTATGGCAACAAAACGTAACACATTCCATTCAAAATAGCTGTTGCCTTTTTTCCGAATGATGCATTTATGAAATGTGGTCATAATTTCTGTTTCGAGCCCAGCGAAGTGACAACTGTGTTGAAATAAAATACAGAGAAAGGAATAGAAAAGTAATAAAAAGTAGAAGAGATCAGGGAAGGAATAAAATGTCCAGGGAAATAGTTTGCAGATAGTAAGAATAAGAAAAAATGCAATAGCAGGTAACCGGTCGCAAATGAAATGTAGCGTATTGAAATGTGTTGAGCATATCTATCTGTTTATGGCCAAGGTTGTAGTTACTTTACATCAAATGGTACCCGGATGAAATGGAATGAACATATCGAAAAGATTACACGAAAAAATAAGCATTTTGAACTTCTTAAACGTATTAAACATTTGCTTCTTCGTCGAGCTCGATTATTATTTTATAATCTTGTTCTCCCGATATTTGTTCTGACCGGCCTTGTTGTATCTCTAATAAATCTCAATAAATCGATTCAATAACACAGCGTTATTTGTGAAACTGCACAATTGCGTACAAGATTACGAGATATTGTCATAGCAACTATTTATAATTAAACACCGCTGGCTGCCCAAATATTCCAACATAACTGCAGTCTGCAGGGCGACATATGACATGATACTTTAAATGAAATCTATACAACTCCTGCAGAATAAGACTGGAAATAATACTGGATCGTCATGTAGCCTAATATTGATTAAGCCATCGTTACTGTCGAAGGTGTTTTCTGGAAATGTTGGACTGAGTGTCATTGCTATAATTTTAAGCTCAATTAACTCAATGATAGAATTTTAAAATGCCTTTCTGTCGCTCATTGCTTATAAAATGTTTAGCTGAACACACACACACACCAAAAAAATAATGGAATTTTAAACTAATGTAATTACTGGTTTATCTTTTCTCTTTTCTGCAGCTGGGGCGATGAGACTTCCATGCAAACCGACAGTTGCTGTCGAAGATATGACGCATTTTCTAACAGCCGCTTATATTAACCAATTTGGGCTGGAAAAACTAGACTTTGTCAACTCAAGTGAGAATGGTTTTTTCAAGTTTTACAACGAACCAGCAGTACGAGCAAAGGGTACGTATATAGGCGGAGATTGTCCCCAATATCACGAGAACGTTTGTAGGCAACGGATTCATATACTTAACTAAACATTATAATTATTAGTTTGCTCTAATTTCATTACTTGAAACGGGTAAAGGACATTGGCAACAAAAATTAAGTTTGTCTAATATGAAAGAACTCGTAAAATAATAGAGTAACACCTTACAACTTTTCGGTATTTTACTTCATTTTTGCTATACCCTCGGCGTCCGCGTCCGTGTCTGCGTCCGGGCCAAACGATAAGGTCAGCGTTATGATAAGGTCAACATTATGAAATGATAAGGTCAGTGTTAAGATGTTGAATTTTCAATGTGTTTATCATTGAACCAGACGTGTATACCCCACATGATAACAAGCTTTTTCCCGAGATTTCACTATTTTGTGCATTGGTAACTGTTAACTGTTAACTATTGCATGTATTGTATTTCCTAATCTTATTGTATTTTGGCAGTCATGTTCAATTGCGGCTGTGCTTCTCATGTTCTTTATATGTGACAAAGTGATTAAAATTAAAAAAATTAGATTAAAATTAAGTAGTCCTTATAATACTGATCAGTGGCGAAGCAGGCCATAAAAACTGGTCATGATATATGTAAACTATAAAATGAATTATATATTATTATTCAAATATTCAGAAATATATTGTTTTCAAAATATGCAGATGATTATAATTTAGCATAGCATACATACATACATACAAATTTATTAACTCGTCCCCAAGGGGCTTTTCAGAGCTAAAACTAATTACAATATAAAGAAAGGAAATTAAATACATCAATTCACAATTACTAATTAATTAAAAAATCTTGTAAAAGCTGATTTTTCAAAGAACGTTTGAAATCACGAATGGATTTACAAAGTTTAAGTTTAGTGTCCAATGAGTTCCATAAGCTAACGGCCTGATAATAGAAAGTTCTTTGTCCACTGGCACTTCTGAAAAGTGGGATATTGAGATGTTGTGAAGTTCTAGTGGTGCGCTTTGAAACATCTGACCGCTTAACAAATTGCTTTGTCAGCTGGTAACTTGGAGCACAGCCCGTCATACACTTAAACGACATGATGGCTCGACGATAATAAAGTAGATCTCTCACTGGAAGCCAATTCAGGCTCTTGAGGATCGGAGTAACATGATCGAATTTTCTGGTTCCGCTAACAATTCTACATGCAAAGTTCTGGATTGCTTGAAGTTTATCAAGGTTACGTTCGGTAGTATTGCTCCAAACATTGGAGCAGTAAAAAAGTTTACTAAATACTAAAGAGTTAATTATTATTATTAAAGTACGATCATCAAATGCGTGTTTGACCCGATTGATCTGTCCAAGGCGAGACATACAAGACGATACTATAGACATTATATGCTCATTATAAGTTAAGTTTGAGTCAAGTATTACGCCAAGATCTTTAGCCACTTTGACTGGTATAAGTTCTTTTCCTAAGAGAGAGAGCCGAAAATCGATAACTTTAGCAGACATCTGGCGGCTACCAAAAACTAAGAGCTTTGTCTTTAGTAGTATAGAGAGTGGGGCTACGAGCTCAATTTTTACACATTCAATGTTGAACGCGAATATAATCACCAAAACATCACCAAATTTTCACCAAATCCCAAACCCCCAAAAATTCGATGTCATTTCGGTAATTCTAAATTTACAACATACATCAAATAAGACCACAAACTCGATTTATATGCTAATAATGTGACATTTCAATATTTTTGCATGTTTTTTAAAAATAGAATGTGTCGTTTCACATTTTTCGCATATTTAAAAAAAGAAAGTGTCGTTTCAAAATTCTCACAAATTTATGTCAAATTACATTTAGGAAAAAATAGAAAGTGTCATTTCAACATTTTCGCGTGTTAAAAAAAATAAAATGTGGTACGAGCCCACTCTCACATATTAAAAAATAGAAAGTGTCATTTCAACATTTTCGCATGTTAAAAAAAATAAAATGTGGTACGAGCCCACTCTCACATATTAAAAAATAGAGAGTGTCGTTTCAACATTTTCACAAATTTGTCGAATCACATTTAAAAAATAGGAAGTGCTGTCTCAACATTTTCACAAATTTGTCAAATCGCATTTAAAAAATAGAAAGTGCGGTTTCAACATTTTCACAAATTTGTCAAGTCACATTTAAAAAATAATCGTTTCAACATTTTCACAAATTTGTCAAATCACATTTAAAAAATAGAAAGTGTCGTTTCAACATTTTCACAAATTTGTCAAATCACATTTAAAAAAATAATCGTTTCAACATTTTTACAAATTTATGTATCGTAAAAGTGTCTCACGCGTGATAAAATTGCCACCTGTTATGCAAATTAGATTATTGCCACCCGTTAATAATAGATTAGTCCGTTTGTTCACTATTTTCAGCGTTTGTTGCCTCGCCTTTTACTTCAATGTTTTTGTGACCATACGCATAGGAGTCAATGCCATTTTCTAAAAGGTATCGTTTATCATCAAAACAGGATAGCGACACTTTATTAATTTCGTAACTACCGAGCTGATGTTTGACACTTCTAATGGTCTTCATTGTGTGTCGCAATTGTTTCTGCTCAAGTAACACACTTTTGTAATCTTCGTGTCTGATCACTTTTTTAATTATATTCTTTCTAATACCTTTAGCGGTTTTCCCGCCGCCTCCACCCTCTTTCAAATAGCTGTACATTTTACTGCGCAACCCAACGAACTCGACAATTGGCGTCCCAGCGCACTCATCCTTCATCTTCCCAATAACTTTCTTATTCTCTCTAAAAAAGAATGGGCTGTCTGCAGGATAGTCGCTATTGTCGAACTTTTCGCACTCCATCATAAAGTCGGAACAAACGTCGTCAGTTTTGATTGAGTACAACAGACTGTCAGTGTCAGTGAAGTGCAATCTACAGGTGTCGCTAGAGTACTTTTTCATAATATAATTGTAGTGAAAATTGTACATCAGCGTTTTACTCAAGTCTAGTATGCACATACCCACATATGCAGGTCTATTTAGTGTCAACGTTTCTTTAACTTTGTGGACAGCAACTAAGTTCTCGCTAAATATCTTGCAAGACACAAACGTCGGCTTCGAGACAAGCTTTTCTAATTTCTTCGCAGTGGTCACTAATCTTACGTCCACACGCTTCCTCAAATTTTCCATCGTTTTTCCGAACACACTATTATTCATCAACTTGAAGAAGTCCTTCTCAAAAGCGTTCTTAGCCGCGGTTCTTTTGACTGTGTTAAAGTCGATGTACTTGCCCAACCACTTGGATTGGTCAAACTGTAGGACCCTATGAATCTTATTGATTTTTAATCCAAGATCCACATACAACTGTAGATTTCCGTAGTGACACACATACTTTTTTTTGTCCATCAAATTAGTCACCAGCTTCTTCACACCACCAACACTCACGTTAAACTTATTTTTGATTTTCGTGCAGTACTCCGACAACATGTCAACGGTTATCTCCATCTTCTCGGGAGCCAACGGGTAATCGTTGTGTAGGTCATGCAAATGGGTTGGGTACTCCAAGTCGACCTCGAGCAGTAAACCTTTTTTACTATTGTTGTGATAGTCGTGCAGATTAACTTTTTCTATTTCTTTCTCAGTCAACCACTTGAAGCCGCCCGTGGGTAGACTTCGACTCATCGCCCATCCATATAAATTGTTGGCGTCAAGGTACATCAAATACTTCGACTCTTGCGCTTTGTCATACCCTTCCATGTATTTATTATTCGCCACACCATGTCTGTTGCATATGTAGCTCACACCACCACGCATACCCATTTCTACGAACTGGAACATGTCAATGTCGGACAATAATTCGAGTTCTACTCCAGTCATCTTTAACATAGCATCCCAAGCCAATCCAGGCGACGTGAAATAGTGACACGGGTCTAATTTATACTCGCGATGGCATGTCTTTCTAAAGTTCTCAAAAACATCAGCGAGCAAGAGCACATCGCTTTTCAAATACAGGTCGTGATACCCACCCATATGTTTAACGTCAAAGTAGTCCCACACATCGCAAGCGCGCTCGTACATTTCCTCCGTGATGTGCTCATCATTCAGAATGCTGTAGAAATCTTTTTTGGAGGGTAGCTCGCGCTCATCGAATTTATTAAAGGAGTCCATGTAATCATAGGGATAGACCCCCTTTCTTGTCATAAGTGTCAACCCTGTTTCACGAAACACTTCTGACGTGTATTTGAAAGCGTCCCTTGGTAGGTTCCTTACCAAGTTGTCTAGACCACTACCCATGAACTGAAAGCTGTCCAAAAATACCAAGTTTTTTCCAAGCATGAACGCCATGTACTTCTCCATGTTGTTCGGTATCACATTTATGTCTTGACTAAACTTACCAATCTCCTGCATAATGAAATGACTATCGTAACCACGTAAGTTGTGAAAGATCACAGGGATTTTATCAGTCAACTTAAAGTTCACGTTACAGTCACGATGTGCAGACCCTCTGTACTTACCTGACACATGACAGTGGTCTCTCACTCTAACGTCAGCGCTGGTGTACTCAACGCTACAAATATGACAACTCTTAGCCTCGTCGAAATTCTTCTTATCGACATCAGTCAGCGTCATTTCTTTGTTAAAGTGACTCTCAGATGTTTCTTTACAATATTCAACAATTTCTAACATCTCCCCGATGAACTTGTTGACTGCATTTTCACCACGATACACTTTCACTGGCTTACTATACTCATTGTCATAGCAACAAACTAGTTTATACCCATAACCGCAGTCAACGTGTCTCTGGTAAGCATTTGTGTAGCTACACTCGCTTGACAGCTTTGCTGTGTGCACCTTCTGTGTGATAGCCTCAAAGTCTGCATACACCACAAATGGTACGTTTAGCTGCCTACTAAAATTCTCGTATTTCACTTTCGCACCTTTTTGCGGCATTTTAATAGCTTGCTTCCCATTGATGACCAAACATACTTCAACATGACTTTCAAGCACGTCCGCTCGACTAAAACACTGCAGGCAATGTCTACAAAAATGTTTTCTAGCCTTATGCTCTGTCTGACGGTACATAAACTTGTTGAAATCGCGAACGTACACATAGTGCTTGTTGCCTACATCATTAGTTATCAACAATAGGTCCATGTGGTCAGGGTACGCTTCCTTAGAAACATACACAGGGAATGGTTGCTTATTTTCATACCCGAAAACGTTGATGCTAATTTCGTTAGCCTTTTCGATCTTGTTGTAATCTTTGAGTGTGACTGGGAAGTTAATTCCATCATAATTCAACTCACTGACATGCCTAGCGTACTTTGATGTTCTATCAGAGTTTTTTCCAACAGGGAACTTATGCGCTAGGTGACACCATCTAAAACACTTGTTGTCATCATCATTATTCACGTTTACCAAACCCTTCTTACTATTGCGCAACTCCTTTGGTAACGTAATGTAGCTACTCCCATTCAAAGGTCTATAAATAGCGATATTAACGTAGTGTGCATCTATTTTGTCGATAGTCCACCCAGACCCCTCAGATAACCACCCGGCTATCCGCGTCAAGATCTGTTCCGACCCACGGTTGGCAACACCTTCGATGTCACGCTCGTTAATGACGACAAACGTTTCACTGTTAAAGTAGGCAGTTTTGTACGTGGTCTTATCGAGTTCTAAAGCCTTCTCAAAAGTGACCTTAACTGTCTCTACCACTTTCATTCCGTTGGTCTCACCTAGTTCACGTCTCAAAAGATTAATGACAGCGCTTCTACTGCCGTTTACCTGATTGATGTCTCTATCGTTAACCACCTCGACTCCATAGGACCTGGTGAACCCTCTCAGCGCTTGACTCAACAGCCGTGGGCTATGGTCTTCAACTGCGGGTCGCGCTTCCTGATCTCTAACAAGACGGTTGTGTGTCCGACTGCCAACGTTAACTCGCCTGTTTGTCAGCGGATTAATAGTGCTGACATTTGTCGTGTCACTAAAAACACCATCTCTAACAAGTTGATTGTAGACTCGCCCGTGGACGTTGATTGCTCTACCTGTTAGTGGATTTACAACGGCTGCACCATTTCTAACAAGTGAGTTTTCTGTGACGTCATCCATGGCTTCTATATACTACACTTGTTTTTTTTCCTAAGCCACTCGTTGTAATAGCGATCACCACTTTCGCACCATCCCAGCTTTGGGTACACCACCCCAAACAAATTATCGTCAAACAAGTCTTTCACCTTCCCGTCTTTGAGGTCTGACACCTTCTTGAGTGTCTCGACTCGTCTTCTGTGGCACAACCTAATAATGTAGTACCCGTATCTGCTGACATTTCTACCCTTTACCAAATTGCATGAGTACAATGCGTTGACAACTTTCAAGAAGTCCTCTTTTATCAACTCAAGATGCTCACCCTTCACAACGTTCCGTAGTCTCCTCCCCATCCACCAAGACCGCTTGTGAACGCTTTTTGGTCGCGTGAGTCTCATGTCACTATAACTCTGAACGTAACCCCATTCGATATCGCCACACTTTGGACACGTGTACCCACCACATTCAGTCACATTTTTCACAATGTCGCAATCCGAGCAGTAGTAGAGCCTGGAGGTGTCTCCACACTCAATTTGCGTCTCACTCGCGATTTCGTCAATTGTGTAGCCGTAACTCATCTGCCTCATAAGTTTGTCCATCACTCTTATACTACTCCAACATTTTTTTTACCGAGTGAGTACCCACACCGCTATTCCACTACCCAAACCTAGCGCGCTAACAAACAACAATTGGTACTCCTTCATTTCCGCACTCGGTTGGTAGTAATCCGCAACCCTCGGACTCTCAGTGAACACTCGTCCGCTGTACTGTATGGTCATCACGCTTCTAAGTTCTTCCAACGCATGGTTTGTGTCATTGATGTCAGCGTTAGCATCTGAGAGCATTTGCCGTAAACGCTGGATCTTATCTTTCTTGGCGACCTCATTCTCATACCACGCTTCTTTCGCGCTGGCTAACTGCTCCAACGCATGGTTATGCCTTTTCATCTCAGCTTCATAACCTGTGTGATTGAACTTTGAAAACATAAAGCCAGCGCCTGCAAAAGCCACTGCATTAAATATCCCTCCAGCCACGACACTCGCCATTAACTTACGTTGATTTGAATGGGTCTGTCGGTATCCACTTTTTCGATTGCATCCATTTTACTAACAGCGTTCCTGCACCAACAGCTGCAGCAAGTTTCACTGTGCCTTTCACTGTCTCTGGTGTTCCCAATGGTTCTCCCAAAGCCTTTTTCGAAATCATACTCACTGCCACAGCACCAGTCGTAACAAGTAGCGCATCGTACAGTTCGTTCATAAGTTCTTTTCGATCGATCGCAGTCATATACATTGTCGTGTGTTTTGTTCAAGAATCAAACGTGTCTAACGCTGGACGACGAGTTTTATGACTCTCTGACGTGCTAACTGGTGCAGTACTCACAGGTTCTAATTGCGTCTCTTTTTCACTACTAATTGTGTACCATAACGAAGCAGCGGCGATGATAACACCAAGTGTTCCAACAATGTAACCATAGCTCCACTCACTACCCTGTTCTTCGTTGACTATCATTTCGCGCATTTTCTTTTCTTTCGCAGCTTTCGATATCTCAGCCAACTTTTTACCAGCAGCGACACGCTTTGGGTCCTTCACCTTAGCACTCTTCACATCAGTTGTGATCTTCGCTTCAACAGCCGTCTGTGAGTCCTCAGCCATCTAATACACTATCACGTGTTATCTTACTCACAGATGACCTCACAGGTGTCTCACAGATGACCTCACAGGTATCTCACAGTTCCAGACCAAACGCACTAAAATTAGGGTTTTTTCTGAGAGTATAACATAATGACTCAAGCCCGAGAAATTAGCGAAGAAGATATTGCCAACATGCTGAGAACGGCCTTTGTCAGTGTGTCTACCTCACAAGACACCTCTGGGCCTAGCGTCTTAAACAAGTACTTCTCAACATACACACTGTTCGACCCTGACCCTGAAGGGCAGCCAAAACGGCTTAGCTCTCAGGTCCGCCATACGAGGTATCTTCTCGACGCTTGGATCGATCTTCGAGAGGAGAGAGCCAACGAGCTTGCTGATACATTAGCTGGCATAATCCCTGTGTGGTGTTACTCATCATTCAAGTACCTTATGTTAGCAAGTGATGTCTACTTGAACAACCCTCGTGGGTCCACAGCCACATTACTCGGTAATTTCCTCCAAGTGTTCTTAGCGACCCTTATGTGGAAACCATGCCCAACCAAAGCCAAAGCGTGGCTAGAGCTCGCCGCAAACCGCGACGTTCACGTTTGCAAGGTGGGGTGTAATGAGATACTGGGTGCGGATGATATCAGGGACCACGTACTCTCGCCCGCCCACAGACACTTTGCGAGAGACGAAAACGCGTACACCTGTCACCCATGCGGTGTGGTCCGCGCCAACGACCCACTGTATCGCTTGAGACACGAGAGCTCACAGTCCCACCTTAAAAACTTAGAGCTTCAGCGGATATTTAACAATGAGCAGCAGTTGCCGCAACAGGAGAGAACATTTCTCTGGAGGTATAGTAATCATGAAGAAACTCGGTAAACTAGAAATCGTGATTGGTCCTATGTTTGCAGGAAAAACAACAGAGACTCTTCGTAGGTTAATCACGTTAAGTAAATCGGGGCTCAAAGTCCTTTACATGAACAACACAGGCGACACTAGGCGAACTGACCACGCGTTCTCCACACATCGTCAGACCATTGTTGTTGGATCAGATAGTTTACCTGCGAAGTTAATCACCAACCTCCCGAGTTCCTCCGAGATAGCTGACTATGACGTCATTGGCATTGACGAAGGCCATTGGTACTCTGGGTTACTCCCAATTATTCGCGAATACATTAAAGCTGGCATTCACGTCATTATTTGTGGTCTCATAACAACAGAGCATTTAAAAAGACTTGGTGAACTTGACACGTTGTTCCCAATGGCAGACGACATCACATTTCTAAAAGCGTATTGCGCCGTTTGTCGTGACACTTACGGAACAACTGTTGAAGCGCCATTCAATTGGAGATACAACCCAGGACCATCATTCGTTGGTGGTGCTGAGCAATATCGCGCAGTGTGCAGACGTCATCATCCTTCCACACAAAATTAAGGGCGTTCTCGGATACCCCACTTTTTAAATTTAGACATTGGTCACATGAAGCGTCCAATGTATAGTAGAAACGTTTTTTCACACAGTGGTCAGAAGGTTTGTGAAATAAAGAGAGAAAGTTTCGCAGATATTTTTTTACTGAGTTAAAAACGTCTTTAAAAAATGCTAGAGCAGTTGTCTCAACGACTCATTACTCGATGTCTAAAAAGTCTCTTTACAATAGCGTCTCTCATGGTTACTCAACGCTGATTTATTCTTAAATTTACGAAAACATTGAGAGCACTGAAACCCAACGTCAAAGAAATATTTTATTACCGTGGTAATAGCGTCATCGTATGAGTCGCACAAGAGTGTTAGATAACCAGCGGATTTATATCTGAGTAGCAGAGAGTCTTGCTCTTTGGGTGTCCTACCTGTGCCACCCGGGTTCTTGAACTCAATCACAAGCCCGCTGTGCTGTCGGTTTGCATTAGCAATAATCAAGTCAGGTGTTCCACGTTGGTAACCTTTTTTCCACGAATTTATTCTTTTACTCGGAGTGTCTTGATTTTCACCACAAGCGGCTATCAAAATAGCTTCTGGATAATATTTCCTAAGAAAACCGACGACTTTCGTGTGGAGATCGAACTCGGTGATCATTACGAATTGATTGTGTTTGAGACCAACGTCAGCCAAACTTTTTCTAACGCTTGGTAAGACTTCTGAGTGCACCCACCTTCCAAAGTGTTTCGCACGCTCCATTTTACTCGAGAACGTCAATGAGTAGACTCCAAGTTCGTTGATAAACGAGGCTTGTTCCATCTTCATTCTACAGTCAGGTTCGACGTGGTCGTTGACTGCATCTTTTGGTCGAGCGTAACCTAGAGCGCTTGCGACTTCTTTCGCTTTGAACCATATTTCACCGTTGTGATTAACCGTCGTGATTTGGTGACCATCGAATAATTGCACTGAGTTGGTTGCCATTACTATAGCCCCGCAAAAAAAAACTACTCGACATAGGTGTCGGGTTTTTTATAGATCTGGTTTGTTGTGTACCAATGCAGCAGGTGTGTTTTACTAGTCTTCAGTTTTCTACGTCGTCTGAAAAAGTTTCTAATGTTACGAACCAGTTTTCTAAGCCAACCCATTACATAACTTAAGTCACGTCTCCTACCACTCCCACAGTGTCTAATTCTGGTAACATAATAGGTTCGCCGTAAGTCTTTTTAGACCTCATACCAATCTCAGCGTGGAGCTCGAGAGTAACGTCACCGCGACCAAATGATCCACCAGCTTTGAACATGTGGTCAGTCGTTTTATTTATCTTATATGTTTCGTGAGGTCTCGAAATACATGCTCCCATTTACTTTACACCATATTCCTTCATCATTTCTCCACCCATGATTATGATGTCTCGGTTTGTCATGTAACCACTCACAATTTTCACACCGTAGAATTCTATCAACGATGGGTATGCATAAGGTGCGAGTGGTATTCTTGGTCGATGTATTCCAAAAATTGTTCCATAGGGTGTGCCTATCTTTTTCATATTCGCTACGAAGTCTGAATCGGTTGACTTAACGTTGTTGACTCTGACGTGTGAATTGTTCATTTGCCAGTGTATTGATATCATATGCATTTTACTTATGTCAATGCTACTCGGAATAGTGCATACGCTCTCCATTGCTGGGACGCTACCACCATACGCGAGTCCATTAGTCATACCAGTCTTGTACCCTATGAACTTGTCCCACTGACCGTCGTCGTTTGATATAATTGTCTCCCAATTTGATCCAGCGGTTCTCATTGGTAACCTCACCACAACAAAAATAGAGAGATCACACCATTGCATACTGGGGCAATTAAAGTGGAGACCTGACTCAAGTGGGATTGGTGTTAACACAGGGGATAGAAAACTTTGGCTTACACCGCTGATGCCAATAATAGGACCATAAGCTGAGTTGTTTTGCACTAATTTACTTGTTTCACCAATGGCTTTCACTTTGTTTGAACCATTGGTGTGAAATTCCACATTTTTCAAGGCGTGTGTGCTAACGTTGAAGTCGAGCACAATGTTGTAGGACTGACTCTTGAGGTAGCTTGATAGCAATTGTTCTAGAGTTCTTTTATTCGCGGCGTCTGAGTCATCGACTGGGTCTGCTACGTTTTTTATCGCTGAGCCTTGCATGTCTATTATTCCAGACATCCTTCCACCGGTCGCACTTAATTTGGGATCTTCGTCCAGATGTCTTTTCGTTCTCTTTAGTATTTTATCGTGAGGGTCGTCAGACTCATACCCATAGTTTAGACTCATTACTACTTCAAGGTGTATTTGGTTAGTAGATAGCCAGAGACTGCTGAGAACCCTAACACTATCGCCAGTGTTGTCGTGTCTGACTTACTTGTGGGAAGTGCTTCTCTCATAGGAATTGGTGCCGCACTTTCTTGGTAAACTTTTTTAGCCACAGTCGTTGGTACCACCACATTTTCTTGGTGAGCTTTTTTCTTCACAGTCGTTGGTGCTACTACTAAGTGAGTCACCACATTTTCTTGGTGGACTTTTTTAGCCGTAATTGTTGGTGTTGTTGCATTCAAGCTAGTGTTCACTCCAAATCTCATGGACTCTGTAGCGATCTTTAATAAGTTGTTGTACCCAGCGATTTTATTCTTGAGAATCACTAGGTTACTCGGCATTAACCATGTACTTGGTGACACTGCAAGATTTTGGACAACGTTGGTGTCTCTAATCGATTTGTTCATGTTGAGAATCCATGTCGACACGTCATACTGAATAACACTGTCAGAAAACAACTTGCGGAATTCTTGTTGGGTTTCTAGACTTCCTGCAGAACCACCAACGACCGATACACGTGTTCTCGCTTGCGCACCAAGTGTGGAGTACACAAAGGCTTCTATGCTTTGATTTAGATATTGTAGTCCAATGTTGGTAAAGCCATCTGAGAGTCGCGCGACGTATCGTTTGTAATCGTTCTGAACGTCGTTGAGTGTGAACACTCTGGATTCGCCTGTTGTACCATCGCTCAGGACTTTATTCTGGTAGTAGTGCCTTCTGGGAATCTTGGAAATCTTACCATACAACTCGGAAGCGTTGAATTCTCTACTTATTGATCTCATGGTCTCACCACCTCCCATTCTTCTGAGAAGTCTTCTAATGGTGAAGTACAAATGAAATCTCATCACACTTGTGACCACAGGGTGAACTTCTTGCGACACTGATAAATGTTGCAACGACACTCCACAACAGAAACTTGCACAATACGTCGCAAACACAATGCGATAGTAAGATTCGCTGTCATCCCACTCTGATTTTGTCTTTGACGTGGTGACTCGCAAGACTGGCAGCTTTGACATGAAGTGACTATTTTGGTTAACAAAAACTTTAAAGTTATTCACTGGATAATTCAACACGTTTTCCGTTGGATAACCATCCCAAAGCCCCCAGTGGTTCTTATGACCTTTTGGTAGTGGTTGGATAGTTCCACCGCCTTGCCATATTATCGGGAACTTACTATTGTGTAGCCACCTCCACATGCTTTTATCATTTTTGAAGGTTGTGCTGGTTATGTCTGTGCTGAGGATGTCATTGTTTCTGAAATACACGTCGACACTCATGATCTTACCATCTTGCAAAATATTTGGATAGAACTCAAATTTGCTTAAAGTGGCATGGGGGTACTTTTTGATGAGGTCTGCCTTCGCGTCGTGTGCAGCCTTCGATGTGTTCGCCATCGCACGTTTGTAATACTTTCCATAGTACTCATGAAGAGCTTTCTGCATATAATATACCGTATGTTATACATAATGCGAAAGTTGACGGTATTCATTGAAGGCGCAGAAAAAGTTGTGTCCTTTGACAACAGTGTGATGATCACGCACGATAACCCATACATTATGGTCAAGACAGCCACTGTGTTTTGGGACTACAATAACATAAAAGACGATATCGACATACTTATCCCCATTCTGAGCCACCCTTCGAGTGATCTTAAAAGCACGATAACGAGTAGGGGGTACGCTTACTTCGACGCATTGGTCAAAGCGATAAAAGAAACGACTAAAGAACGTGGTGGGGGAGACGTTGAGATAGAGAGAGCGCCGCTCACAAGTAGATGTAGGATTAAGGCTAGCGCTTCAATTAACCTTGGGCTCGTTGGGCCTCTACTTGGTTTCGCGTTGGGTAGGGTGATTAAGGGTGACTCGAAGTGGTACGTCAGCCCAAACAAGGTCGACGTGCTTAGAGGTCTGAAGTACATAGAAATCTCATGTGATATTGTTGAAACTGAGAGCAATGTGGGTATTGATGGGAAGCGAAGCAGTGTGATCACAACGTTGCCAATACCCACTAAACAGTCTTTGAATGGGTCAGTGCAACGTCACGTGGACATTGAGTCTAAGGTGAGTATTAAAAAAGGTGTCTACTCAAGTATGACGTTTCGTGTCAAACCAAATAACAACGATCCCAAAATTGGCGCGGTGCTATTGGAACTGTATATTGTGTGAATTATATGGAACTCGGTGTGGAAACAGAACAAGGGCTGCGAGACATTTATTATAATCCTAAGACAGGGTACAGTGGTGCAGAGAGGTTGTATCAAAGTGCGTTGGGAGACGGATTGAAAGTGGTTAGAAAAACAGTGAAAGAATGGTTGACAGCGCAGGACACTTACACTAGGTACAAACCCATCGTGAGAAGGCATAAATTCCGTGCGACTTTTGTTGGATTTCTTGGTGAAGAGCTCCAAATGGACCTAGTGGACATGAGTAAGTATTCAAAACAGAATGGCGGTTATTATTGGATATTGACAGGCATTGAAATATTGAGTAGATATGCTTTTGGAATTGCAGTTTATAGAAAAGACACTAAGAACATGACTAAGGCTGTTGGAAAGTTGTTGAACGACTTTAAAGATCGGTTTGGAACCATGCCTAAGTTAGCGCAATTTGACGACGGACTCGAGTTCTACAATGTTGGTGTGAAAAGTTTGCTGAAAGAACACAGCGTTGAATATTTCAGCACTAAGAGCGATAAGAAGGCTGCTGTTGTTGAGCGTTTTAATAGAAGTCTGAAGAGTATTATGTGGAAGTACTTTTACGCACGTGGGACGTACAAGTGGATTGACGTTTTGGATCAGTTTGTGGGTAATTACAATAGCAATGTGAATCGCAGCATTATGATGAAGCCAAAGGATGTCGATAAGTCAAATGAGGGTGAAGTTTGGACCACTTTGTTTGGTCATCAATTTGCGGACAACCCATTGCCGAAGTTCAAGGTTGGTCAATTAGTGAGAATTAGTAAGTACAAGAGTGTGTTCACAAAGGGTTATGAAGCCAACTTCACTGAGGAGCTGTTTAAAGTGGTAAAGGTTATTCGTGGTGACCCGAATGTGTACGAAATTGAGGACATAAGTGGTGAACAGATTATTGGGAAATTTTACGAGCAGGAATTATCGCTGGTCAGTGAGAAACATGGTGGTGATGATGTGTACAGAGTTGAAAAGGTGTTGAAAAGAAAGAAAGTCAGAGGGAAGAAGATGGCGCTGGTCAAATGGTTGGGTTATGAGAGCAAACATAATTCGTGGGTACTAGAAAGTGATATTCAAAATGTGAGCTAATGTAATATGGCTGAGGGTGGGGAAGGTTTTGACGAGATCGAGATGAAAAACTTTAACGAGCTCGAAGGTATGAGTGATGAGCAATTAGAAAAGAATCGTGTCGATATCGAAGATTTTATTGAAGGCATGTACGGTGGGTACACTGAAGACAACATGCCGGAAGACGTTCGTGTTAATTACAACAGCTATCAAGACTATGCGAAAAAGATAAGAGGCGAGCAAGCTAGAAGGCGAGGTGGGCAAAAAGAGACGTCGTTCACCGACACTGATGATGGTAGGACGGTGACAATAAGGGGAACCAACATAGAAGTCCCAGCGGTAGAGTTTGTTGAACAGGAGTCATATGGTGACGTCAATGACGCAAGCTACAATATGGCTTTTGAGGGGGAGTCGGACGATCTTTATAGAAGATTGGGTGAGCTAAACTCGTTCAACAAAAAGGTAGTAGAAAACGAAGTAAAAAGAATCAAGCTAATAGATAAGAAAACACGCGAGTTGTACAAAAAAAAACTCGGTCGTGATGACACGTCAAAGGAAATAGTCAACAGATCATATGTGACGGACTCAGGGTCTATTCTTTTCAAACCGATAAACAAAGATGGTGAACGTGGGAGTCCCAAACTAATTCTAAAACCTGGGAAAAAAGGTTTGATCTACAGTAAAGACGCGAGTAGTAAAAACGCGATTGAGCAATTCAAAAAGCTAGTTAGTCAAATCCCTGAGAATGTAGAAACAACAGCTGTCACAACAGAAGTAATCCCAGATGACTTCCCAGTGATTGAGACAAGAGTGGGTCATGACGACATACCTGGGCTAACACCAAACGAGAACCGTGAGCTGAGTGGTGTGCTTAATCCAAGTGAGAGTGCGTTGCGTGAGTCAAGAATAGGCGACACTGGTGCGTTGCAAGCGCAGGCAGACCACTTTCAAGAAGTGATAGGTGAAACGAGTGGGAGATTGGCAGAGCTTAATAGAAAAGCTGACCAAACTGGTCTCACGCCTGACGAAGAGCAAGAGCACGCTAGCTTACCTGAAAGAGAGTCAGGACTTGAGCAAGCCAGAGATAGAACCCTAGAACAGCGCAAGCTTGAAGAAGTTAGAGAGCAGCAAGAAGTCGACATTGACAGATTTCAGAAGTTCAAGGAATGGGCTAAAGAAAATATGGTTGGGTTGAGCGCTGTAGCAATTTCAGTGGCTGGGATTATAACAACAATTATTATCGCTGGGAGATCCGCTGTTATGAAAGGCGCTATGGCCACAAAGTCGTTCGCACAGGCTGTTAAGAATGCAATCACGAAGATGGGTCCATGGGCTGTTGGGCTGGCTAACTTAGTTTACAATGTGTTGACGTTGGGTGCGAAGGGCCTCGCTTGGTTGGCTCAAAATCTGTGGGTACTCGCGGTGGTACTTGCGTGGTTTGCTTATGATTATTACAAGCTAAAACGGTAGTCTCAGCTTCGAGGGTCTCAGCTTCGAAGATGACAAAACATATGTAAAGTATATGAACGTCACGTCAGCAGAGTTGAGCCCCGGTTTTAGACGAGCGACCATGGGCGTCATAAGAGGGGCGAGAACGCAGCATGTGATCACGTTGAACCCTAATAAGGTCAGTCCTGGTGAGGAACTTTACATTGATATACCAAAGCTCAAGGTTAGCAGCTGTTTGGTGCCTGGGTCGTTGGGTCTAGTGTTCGACTTTAAGAATGCGAACGCCAAAAGCTGGTTCTTGAATAATGTTAGTAAGTTGTTGGTTGAGAAACTTGTTGTGAGACTATAGCTGGAGAAGCTGTGTACGACAACAGTGGGGAAAATTACACTAGTGTTTATCGCGACCTTTGGGAAAGCGTCACTGTGCGAAATCAAATGATTGATTATGGTATTGCTGGTGAGAACTTGAGAAAGCTAATTTCTAAGGACGATAGTGGCGCGACGAGTGGAGACGTTGTTAAGGTTAGTGACGCGTTAATGTTTGGTGTGATTGGAACGAAGCAGCGGATTAAGCTTGGTAAGATTATGAATGACCACGGGTTGTACGCTCCTTTTAGCATGAACAACAACTTGCAGTATGTGATCACACTTCCGAAGGCCACAGACATCATGGTGGCGCAATCCGGTAGCGCTGTGGGTGGATACACTCTGGAGAACCTCGAGCTCGAGTATGAAACGATCGATAACCAGGAGCTTGCTGACGAAATAACGTCAGGCTATGCAAGTGGTCGTAGTTTGTCATACGAACACGTTACATTGATGAAAACCACTGAATGGGATAAGGGCACAACCATTGTGAATGAAAATGTCAATCTGCCAAGAAAAAGCATGAAGGCGATTGTGTTGCTATTCACGAATAAGGTGCGAACAGACAGCGAGGAGTTTCTTTACCCAAATATCGAGAGTGTTAGAGTCACAATTGAAGGTGTGCCAAATA
Source organism: Chrysogorgia sp. JL179-B06 (assembly GCA_035772405.1). NCBI lineage: Eukaryota > Metazoa > Cnidaria > Anthozoa > Scleralcyonacea > Chrysogorgiidae > Chrysogorgia > Chrysogorgia sp. JL179-B06. The sequence continues at coordinate 989,530 of JAYKKM010000021.1, read as the reverse complement.
GTGTGCACTCACAAGGCATCCCAAAGTCAAAGTTCTACGCAGAAGCGAAACGATTGTTTGGGTTGGGTGAGGAACACGCTCAGTTCATGACCATACAGAAATTCTATAAAAATAGTTTTGCGTTGGTCATCGACTTGAGGAGCGTTCAAGATAATTACAACGTCGCCACTGGCAAGAAAATCGTAAACACACAATCCGGCGTGCTTCTTGAAATCACTAAGAAAGCGACGACTGCGAATGTTATGTGTAGGGTGTTTGTGATGAGTGATGGGCTGGTCAACTTCGTGAACAATGGGTTGCAGTCAATCCAGTATTAAATCAAACGTGAGTTAATGGAGACTCCGTTTAATATGTTAATTGTTGGTATGACAGCTTGTGGTAAGACGCATTATTTGCTGGAAACATTGGAATCTGAGTACTTTAGTAAATTTGACTACATTGTGTTGATTTGCCCTACTTTCGAGTGGAACAAAGCGTATCAAGATTGGAAATATGTACGTGACCCTGACGTGTTAGCGATAGACTGCGCACAGGACAATGTCGACGCTGTTCTCAAGTGTGTGACTAACGTTTTTAAAGGTACTAACACTCTGATTGTGTTGGACGACTGTGCGAGTGGACAGGACGTCAAGAATAGGACTAGTCAATTGGTTAACTTGGCTTTTAGTGCGCGACATTTTATGTTGAGCGTTATTGTCATCACACAACAACTGACGTCGATCGCAAAACCGTATAGAGAAAACATTAGTAAGCTCATTTGCTTTTACTGCCCGAGCAGAAGTGATATGAAGGTTGTTATTGACGACTATCTCGGAAACATTAGCAGAGAAAAATCGTCGGCGATTGTGACCGCATTAAAAAATAATAAGTACGCTAGACTCGAAATCTCACTGCGCTATCCATACAGTCACGAAGTTGTTATTCCGCAATAAAATATGGGTATAAGTAGTAGCGTGATGGTAAAACGCAAAAGTGAGGAAAATCCTACGATTGAGGAATTAGTTGAGGAGACTGACGACACCTCAACTGTGGAAGACAACATTGACGTTAGGAGATCCGAACTTATTAGACTGTCCGGTGACGGTGTGGTAAGTCAGTCCGAAGCGTACATTAAAAAAGCGTCCGCAAAAGTTATTGATAAGATATGGCGCCAATATGAGTTAAAGAGAATGGAAATCGCAAACGCTTTTCTCACTGACTTGCTAATCAGCAAATTCGCTAACTTACTAGATGGGTTGAACGCTATAGAGAATCCTGACGAACTAAACGACGAGTTGCAAAAAGATCCGTTATTAAAGAAAGACGTTGAGAGCATTGTCGCGATTGTGACGCCGTACGTGCCTTTCTTGGGTTTGTTGTCAGGAGGGATCACAACGTCGAAATATGTGTACGATCACCATTTTAAAAGTGAGGCGACAAACGCTGAAAATAGCGAACAAACGGACTAATCTATTATTAACGGGTGGCAATAATCTAATTTGCATAACAGGTGGCAATTTTATCACGCGTGAGACACTTTTACGATACATAAATTTGTAAAAATGTTGAAACGATTATTTTTTAAAATGTGATTTGACAAATTTGTGAAAATGTTGAAACGACACTTTCTATTTTTTAAATGTGATTTGACAAATTTGTGAAAATGTTGAAACGATTATTTTTTAAATGTGACTTGACAAATTTGTGAAAATGTTGAAACCGCACTTTCTATTTTTTAAATGCGATTTGACAAATTTGTGAAAATGTTGAGACAGCACTTCCTATTTTTTAAATGTGATTCGACAAATTTGTGAAAATGTTGAAACGACACTCTCTATTTTTTAATATGTGAGAGTGGGCTCGTACCACATTTTATTTTTTTTAACATGCGAAAATGTTGAAATGACACTTTCTATTTTTTAATATGTGAGAGTGGGCTCGTACCACATTTTATTTTTTTTAACACGCGAAAATGTTGAAATGACACTTTCTATTTTTTCCTAAATGTAATTTGACATAAATTTGTGAGAATTTTGAAACGACACTTTCTTTTTTTAAATATGCGAAAAATGTGAAACGACACATTCTATTTTTAAAAAACATGCAAAAATATTGAAATGTCACATTATTAGCATATAAATCGAGTTTGTGGTCTTATTTGATGTATGTTGTAAATTTAGAATTACCGAAATGACATCGAATTTTTGGGGGTTTGGGATTTGGTGAAAATTTGGTGATGTTTTGGTGATTATATTCGCGTTCAACATTGAATGTGTAAAAATTGAGCTCGTAGCCCCACTCTCTATACTACTGTCTTTCCAGGGTTAACAAGCAGTTGATTATCGAAACACCAATTCCGGACAAAAAGTAAGTCACGGTTCATCTCATCTATTACATTTCGCTGGTTAATTGAAGGCGAAAGGACATAAGAAGTTTAGTATCATCAACATATAGCTGAGTTGAGCAATTTCTTGGTACCGTTGAAAGGTCATTTACATAGATACTAAAAAGAAGAGGGCCAAGAATACTCCCTTGGGGTACACCACAGACCACTGGCAGTCGATCTGACAGGGTTGTATGAATGCGGACGGCTTAGTAGCGGGTAGATAAGTAACTGCGAAGCCAAAGTATCACAGATTCGGAAGCACCAACATCTTGTAACTTTGTAAGGAGGATTTGATGATTTATGCTGTCAAAGGCTTTAGACATGTCGAGGAGAACAACAGCCGTCAGTTTTTTTTTGTCAATAGCGCGTAGTATTTCATCAGTTGTATGGATTACAGAGGTCTCTGTGGAGTGCCATTGTTTATTGCCACTTTGTTTAGACGAAAGGCGATATCTTGACGAAAGGCGATATCTAGCATGACCAAATGATATGGACAGCCGGCAGCTACGCCGGCCACTGATACTGATAGCTCATCGTCGCTTGACTTGACAACTTTGCGTTACGATCAACATAATTAAAATCACCCACTGTATCTGGCATTTGAAGGACTAACTGTTGTGATCAATGGCTTTTGGATTTACAACAATTTCACAAGATTTGAATAGGTATATTTTGAATAGATATTGGCATATCACATTCTCAAACATGAAATGCAGTACGGTGTTTACTATTTGGCGGCAACTGGCAAGCTCGGGCGACCTGCGATCAGGAACGCTTCTGTCCCTATACAAACTGTGCTCATACTGTACTGGCTTTTCTAATTAATTCCACGCGACATCTAGTGGATATATAAGGTGTGGTTTTCCACTGGGCGAATATTTTCGCTTGAAGCGAATTTCTATATTCAAAATATTTCTGATTAGTTCCAGCTGAGAGCTCATCAAACAAAAAAGAAAAGGTCGTTTCGCGCGAATTTACAAGCAAAATATAAGCCGAATAACGTAGGACGTAATTGGGGCAACCATACTGTAGTTGGGACGAGGATCGTGAGTCGATAACAGTCTTTGGTGTTCATTCGATTATTCTAAGACAATTATATAAATTTTCCCAGGAGTACTGCATAATATGTGGTTATTTCGACATTGACTGGCTATCAGTTGCAGAAGGTCAGAAACAGCAGATACTTAAAATATTTGGTCCCTCACATCAGCAAAAGTTGCATTTAACTACATAAAAAGTTTAAAAACTACCAACGTGATTTTCAACTACAATGTCATCTTCAGGGTTCAAATTGTCCATTAACTAACCTTCGCCACAGCTGCAAAGCTGAGTAATCAAACCGTAAATCTTATAATTGCTTAAACAACCTGATAACAAACTTCTTTTGTACTATAATAATAATAATAACAATAATAACGATTTAATCACAGCATTTCTACATAGTAGCTCTACATCTGCGACTCTAACTAATATAACTTATATATCAATTAAATATATTTACTTATTATGTATAAAAAAAAAATGTTTAGAAAAGTCAAAGATACTAGGAAGTCAATCTTTGCTTTGCATTGTTCATTAAAATAAATATAACTTGGCGATTAAAGCAATGCTCGTCAGAACATGATCGAATATTTGCAGGCAAATTATTAAACAGAGTTGCTGCACTGTCTTGAAATGTATTCTTCATCAAAGGTATTACCAGTTGAGGAGCAGCACTGGAGCGTAAACACCTTGATGTTTCATGCATTTCTAGTTGTAGGTATTTAGGCCACAAAGGGTTATATATTGACTTATAATTAAGTAAATTAAATTGTGCTCTTTCTAAAGTGGGTAGCCATCCCAATTTCACCACATCCTTTTCTGTTGAATATCGATTGGTGACAAAACTGGCAGCCGCATTTTGTACTCGTTGAATCTTCTTCTGCAGGAAAACAGGTAAAGGGTAGGTCACTGTGTCGTTATAACCCAACTTAGATATCACAAGGCTTTCTGCTATTTGTTTTTTATGTTTTGTGGGGTCATATTCTTCACCTTTCGCAGAATGGAAAGAACGCTGTAGCATGATGATACTACTTTCTTTACAAGATCTGACCACTTAAGATGTTCATTAAACCATGTCCCCAACAGCTTAAATAATTACTATAATAAAATTGTCGTATATTATGAAATAAAAGATTGGTGGTGGAATATACGAAACGAGACCATTGATTGCGTTATAAAACAACCCATGGTTATAAGCAAGCATTTTCAGTTCAGGCGAGCTTTAAGTGACTTTAATTGTCAACTACCCTCGTTGAAATATTTTAGTTTGTAAATATGTAAATAATGGTAGAGGTAGAGAATTTGCTCTCATTAAACTATTAGTTACACCTTACAAGTTTGTCGCACAAATTTACTTGAAAATGTGCGTATAATAACTCCTCATGATAATGAACGTTGTAAACTTAGCAATCATTGAGATATAAGACATTTTTTAATGAGTGAAAATTCTCTACCCTGCACATGACGTCGGAGACCATCTCATTTACATATCAAACAAAATGCAATATTTCAAAAACGAAGTGAAATACCGAAAAGTTGTAAAAGGTGTTACTCTATATCATTTAATGAGTTCTTTCATATTAGACAAACTTAATTTTTGTTGCCAATGTCCTTTAAGGCCATCTACACAATACTAATTTTCATCTCTGCCACACTAGACTGGAACGACAGCTCTTTTAGTAAGCTGTGGCCTGGATGGGACGATACTATCAAAGATAATAAAGTTGATGGCATCTACAATATTGGTATGTTAGCATATATTTTTATAATATACTAGGTTTTGTCACAATGGCTATGCAAGTGTAGAGAGGGTCAAACGACGTATTTCACATAAGCAAATTAAATTCGAATAATTAAGTGCATGAGAAGATTAACTACTCATCTCTAAATAAAGACTGCATCGAGCAGCTATTGTTCAGAAAATGAATTAAGCCAGAAGTAGCTCGTGGTGGCCATCTTGTTGGGACCACGTTATTGTGCGAACAGATGCTGGCTAAAATCGACATTTCAGGATGTCATTTTTAAGTGCTTTATCTTGCAGAGATATAACGAATATTAGGGGTTCGCTATATCCTGCAAGATGAAGTATTAACCTCAATATACGCTCAGATCGCTCAGATCCGCTCACGACTCGGAGCGTCTCACCACTCACGTGTTTGAAATTCGAAGGTTCGACTTTCGAGAGAGGAGGGCTCAGTAAAGGTCTTCAAAAATATGTCAAATCTCAGTTTATCTATCGCTGGAAGTATTCATCAAGGTCATGAACGTTTTAGTGACGTTTTATCAGTCGAGGACGATATCATTATTGTCATGAGTGAGCGCAGCGAACGAGGGACAATTATGATATCGTACCGAGAGGGAGAAAACTGATATCACCGAGTCGCGAGTGTGATAACCTTTTTATCACATACTATTGCCATTATCGGGGTGACAAACAGTGTGTATTCTGCTCCTGGATTTGACCATTTCTCTTAGCCTAATTAGGAAAAATCACACCAAAAAACCGTACGTCGCACTTTCCAAGCAGTAATCAATAATGTATTTCATCTTAGACGAGTACTACAGTCGCACCACTAAAATTGTGACGGATCAGTTGCGCAAATGGCTGACGGCAGCGGAAGGCGACGTTTCAATGGAAGCTGATGCCTGGGACCACTGGATAAACATCTGGAGTCAGTTCCCTCTTGATGGTTTCCTTCAAAATAGTTATGAAGCAGTCATGACAAAAATTCCCGAAAGTGACCAGAAGGGCCTCGAGAAGTTGAAGAAATTGCTTCCTTGGCCTGAGGAAGCCGTCAGAGCCTATTCTATATTTTCGTACACAGAGCAGCTTGACCAAAGTCTGGTGCAGTATCTTCGAGATCAACTGGGGATGTGGTGGTCGCCCAACATGCATCGCATAAAAGATGGCATGTCTTTATTGCCCGAGGCTTTCACTAAGCCAAACGAGAATGGCTGGAACAAGAACGTTCATATCTACAAGGAAATCCACTTTAACCGCAGAGTCAATGAGATTGTTTACCAATATGATGCAGAAAATCCTGACAACAACAAAGTCCAGATAAAGGGTTACTACACCAGTAGTAAACGACCTTTTCCAATAGTCGAGGGAGACGCTATTATTGTCACCACTCCAGTCAACATTCTTCGACAGATCACATTTACACCAAGTCCTAATACTAACACCCCACCTCCTCCAACAGACTTCTACAAGGCGATAGAAAACATTTTTACTGGTCCATCTACCAAAATATTTATACAGACCAAGTCCAGATTTTGGGAGGCGAAGCATGGTATCTACGGCGGTTTTTCGAAGACCAACCTTCCCATAGGCCAGATCCATTATCCAAGCAACCTCGATGGTAACCTCGCTGGCACAGACAAGGGGGTTCTGCTTATTTACACCTGGAAGTCAGAGGCGCTACTCTTTGGTTCACTCAGTCCGGATATTGCATTGCGGGAAGCAGTCGAGCAGATAGCCACCATCCACCCAGAAATCACAGCAGAGTTTGAACTGGGAATTGTTCATGCTTGGTACAACCAACCCTGGGCACAGGGAGCGTATGGCCTCCTCAAACCCAACCAGTTCAAGAACGTCAAGTGGCTATGGATGCCGATGTGCAACGTATTTTTCGCTGGAGAGGCTCTTTCTACAGCTACAGGATGGATCCAAGGGGCGTTGGAAAGTGGTTTAAAAGCTGCATACCAATTCTACGTTCGCAACGAGTCGGGATCATGGAACTGATGCATGTGACAAACTGACATAAAGCCAGAAACAGCCGTACATTATTTCAGTTTTGTGCTTTCTGCGTGATAATGATTTTATATATATACCATTTTTGAACAATTTGTTCGATAATTCATAATTGATAAACTGCTGGTATAATTTCAGCCGAAAAACTGTTCTAATTTTCAATCACTGGTCATAATGATAACTATATGTAGCCTGCATTGGTAATTACTCGTAACATTTTCCATAAAGTTTTTGTAACGGTTTCTTGACCATGTACGTATTTAAAATACATAGCTTATCCTTTCTTTTCACCTTTCAACATCTTGTGAGCTGCCATCTTGACTAAACTCTTAGTCTTTACTATTTGTTTCAGCAATGTTGCACCGTGTGCTCCACGTTTGTTCGTCGTAAGTCATGAAATAAATCAAAGGGACTGTATGATCTTAAATTGTCTGCGATTTTAGTTGTTTAGTAGTTGTGACTAGTAGGTGCGCGAAAATGAAAATAAAACATCATTTTTTTGTGTTTGTCGGATGTTGTAAAACAAATACGTCCGCCATTAAAGAGCCTGCAACTTCGCACCAGCGGTTACATGCTAACGTCATCTACTCAAATAAAAACACCAAAGCTATTGCATCTACTTGCGCACACAGTGTAGAATTGTTTTCCTCTGCACAGTTTCGTTCAGAAATTTGTTTTCAAAACGATACGAGTAATTACAAAAACTTCATATTGTACGTTCCTGTTTTTGTCTGGTCGTTATTTTGGTTAGGTTAGGGTTGGGATCAGTAGCGAAGCTGGCCATAGCAACTGGTCTTGCTATGCAAATTTTTGAACGATTTACATATTCAGATCTTTAGAAATGTATTGTTTTCAGAATATGCAGATGTTTATAAATTAGCATAGCATGACCAGTTGTTATGGCGAGCTTCGCCACTGGTTGGGATATGGTTAGGATTGGGATGAGGATTAGACTAGTTCTTGAAAATGGGAAGGTCCCTTTTTAGCCTTGTTCTAGTAAATAACATCACAAGCTAGTAGTCATGGTTTCCTTACTTTTATCGGCCAAATTATTGGCAGCCGTAAATTTCTTGGAGAAAAGCAATTCACGCTTGATAAATTTTAAAGACGGTTTTTCGTTATGAAGTTAAATGTAATGTCCGTTTGCTAGGTCGGTAAACTAACAATTTAGTAGGGAAAAACGAAAATGGTCCTTACTGCCCCTTTAAGGAATCAAATAAATACGCACGCTTGGTGAGACAAAGAAGACGCGAATAACGAGTTTAAAAAAACATTTATTCCAGTTTAGTTCATGATACAAGGTCTAATTTTGAGGGAATATTTAAGCCTTTTAAATTTAAACGTCTATTCATATTCATCTGTGTTCGGGTCATTTTCACTTAAATCACTCTTATCCATATCGGTGTCATCTAGATCTTCTCTTTCACATAAATCATTCTCCCAGATCGATATTATGTGCATCTTCTCTTTTAGTTTTCAATCTCGTCGTGTTAACGGTGCGCGAGTCACCCTGGAGGTTCAACCGCCGGATGCAGCGTTAAAAATAGAGGTTATATCGTTATGTTTCTCGCACCAATAGAAGGCGGGGAGTTAGGGTTAGGAAAACACTTAAGGCGGGGGTTAGGGTGTCTATTTTAATATAACATGAAGTTTTACCAATTGGTGCACGAAACATAACGATACTACCAAAATAGGTCTTAGGTCTAGCAGGAACGGCGGGGGATGTGACGGACCTTGTTGCTTTCAAGCCAGCACCAGATTCTCCATATTTTGTTTTTACTGCTTTGAAGCCGCCACAAGGCTTTTTGCGGCTGTAGTCAAGAAACTTTGAAGATGAAGTTAATTTTGGAAAGAGTGGAAACTGTAATTAATTGCTGCTCTTGCTTGCACTTGCTTGAACTTGCACTTGCTGCTTTTTGTGATTTTACTTCTCTTCTCTTTGTGCTGTTGCTGCTGTTGCTGTCCTTGCTACCCTTGCTCCTCTTGCTGCGATTGCGCTTGCTGCTGTTGCTGCTCTTCCTGCACTTGCCTCTTACTACTCTCGCTTCTCTTGCTGCTCGATCTTGCTTCTGTTGCTGCACTTGCTCAACTTGCTTCTCTTGCTGCACTTGCTGATCTTGCTGCTCTTTCCTCTTACTGCTCTTGCTGTTCTTGATGCTCTTACTTCTATTGTTTCTCTTGTTTCTCTTGTTTCTCTTTTTACTCTTGCTGCTCTTGGTCACCTTGCTGCTCTTGCCTCTCTTGCTGCGCTTGCTGCTCTTGCAGCTTTTAATGCTCTTGCTGCCCTTGCTCAAATTGCTTCTCTTGCAGCTCTTGCTTCTCTTGCTTCTCTTGCTGCTCTTTCCTCTTGCTGCTCTTGCTGGTCTTACTTCTCTTGTTTCTCTTGTTTCTATTTTTGCTCTTGCTGCTCTTGGTCACCTTACTGCTCTTGCCTCTCTTGCTGCGCTTGCTGCTCTTGCAGCTTTTAATGCTCTTGCTGCCCTTGCTGCTACATTGGTTAACATATACATTTCTCTGTTTACGGTTAGCTTGTTGTGACGCCATCGACGTTCTTCTAATCGTCGTGTCTTCCAAATTTGGCAATAGATTTATATTGATTGTTACCTCTTCGTGCATGACCATCTCAACCATTGGCGGAAAATCTGTTCATTTTGGAGCATATGACTGACGTACAACGTTGCGTTCAACAACTCGAATAATTTATGAAAATGTATTTACTCGCCATTCTGATTGGTTTGGAGCACAAATTACGTATAACAAAAATTGTCGTAACGTTAAAATGTAATTTTAGGCAACACCCACTTTTTATATGTGCTAGCTTTGGGGAAGCAAAGCACGCATCTGTCAGTTCAATCTAAGATTATAAAGCGGACAGCTAGTTGAAACAAAGAGACTTTCGCCTTCATTACAAGAAAGGTATATTATGTTTTCCTTGTTATGCCGTAGTAAAGTACATATGCAGTAGCATGCATTGTGAATCTGTCAAACATGCATACGGCAGGCGTGATCGGCAAACATCTTCAGAAAAATATAACAGACGTAGAATTAACCATCGTGCTTCTTCTTGATCGTGAGTTACGTAAATTCTGCTGCCGTTCAAAAATATCGCAACTCATTTGTTAACCGCTTTGACGTTTACCGAGTGCCAGACAATATCTCGATTAAAGACTATGGTGGTGTATACCATCTAGATAATTTCAATGCTATTTTGATTGCGTTTAATTATAATGGTTTAATTTGGGTGTAAGTCGTGCCTTGGCGGATACTCTGGTCATTGTGAAGGACAATTGACGTACAACAATGCTACGTTCAACAACTCAAATAATTTACCATGCAGCTGGTGAATAAGTAAATAATGTCTATAGTCAATAGTACAATATAGACTTTATTTAAAATATCAAGGCCGTCAAGGCTTGAATTCGTGGGTCTTGCAGTTTCACGGTCGAAGTTGATCTCATGATCAGCTGTCTGCCAGCATAACACAGCCAAGTTGGACAACTTGGAGGCAAAACTGCTGTGTGGTCCCATGAGGAGAGCCCTCTGAGAAAATAAAATAATGTACAACTGTTAAAAGAAAGCATTCGGCAAAGCGCTCTCTTTCATTCATCTACATTGTTCGAGCACGCTCGAAGGATCAACTAAGTGGCACAGTTGGCACCTTTGTGTGTGGATTTGAGCTTGTTATGGTAGACCTGTGCTTTGGTCATGTGACCAAGGATCACGGGGGGTACGGACGTTGTAGATACGTTGTAACGACTTGCTATTAAAACATGGTGTCAGAAATTCGAATTTTACGCCCTTTTATATAACAAGTGGACTATGCAGAAATAAAGATAAGTGTTTACTTAATATCATAAGTAAATTTTTACTCAGATAGGCAGTGGCTTTGGCAATATTCTTGATTCATTTGACACATTTACGAAGCAGCCATATTGAATTGCACTGCAAAGGCATGGCCAGAGCATCAATTCCTCCACCGAAATGCATGGATTTGAAAGGCGATTTGGCAACCAATTGGGAAACTTTTAAAGACAGTTGGGACAACTATGTTATCGCCACAGAGCTCAGCGGAAAACCGGTAAAGTTATCGTCGCGACACTGTTGACGGTAATGGGCCAAGAATGCTATAAGATATATAAAAACTTGCCTTTAACCGAAGAAGAAAGAAAATCGCCGACTATAATAGTGGAAAAGCTTGGTGAAGAATTTGAATAAAAAAGAAATATCATCTATGAAAGGTATTTATACAACTCAACCATTCAAGAAACCAATGAGAACTTTGACCGTTTTTTGAACAGGCTAAGAGAACGCATATCTACTTGCAAATATACTGCTCTGGAGAAGGAAATACTACGTGACCGTATTGTGATTAATAACAATGACACTCGAGAACGACTTCTGAGAGAAAAAGACCTTGACCTAGACAAAGCCATTAACATTTGCCGCACAAGTGAAATGGCTGTAAAGCAACTAAATAGCATGCACATCACTGATACAGTTCATTACACAAGATCCAAATTCGGCAAGCCTAAGACCAAATTCGAACAGAATGCTCAAATTACAAATTGCAAATTTATTATTTATTTATTATTTATTAACTTTACAACCAAGCAAGAAAGCAAAATAATTAATACAACGGTTAAAAATAAAAAAATAGACAAAAACAAAGCAGTCTTGAACATGGTTGAAGGTATAGTCAACAGGACATGTGTCCCATGTGAAGACCAACCTGACAAAAAATTACAGAATAGACATAAATTAAAGACAAGGACTAATACACTAATAACATATGATAGGACAGATTAAGAACAGCAGCTTAAGTTATATGAACGGCACTTAGAGCAGTACGTTTTCCAAGTGCGCATTCTGTTTACATCGAAAGAAGAGTCTAATTGAGAAGAGTAGTATATATAAAGTTGGTGTTTAAAAGAGAAAACAGACGTACTATTACGGATGATCGGAGATAGATTGTTCCAGAGAAAGACAATTCGATTAAAAAAGGAGTTCCTAAAAAGAGAGGTCCTGCAAGGATTGACTTGAAGCAAATTGTCCTTGCTAGAACGGGTGCGAGACGAGAGGTGAGAAGAAAAGGTAACAAAAGACGAGATGTCTAGATCGTAAAGGCCTTCTTTACAATACTGTGGAGATAACCATTCAGCTGGCAACTGTAAAGCATATGGAAAAACCTGAAGCAAGTGTCACAAGTGAAACCATTTAGCTAAGGTGTGTATGTCGAAACCACAAGAAAACTGGCGAATCCCATCAAAGAAAAAAACTGGAAAAGACAAGCAGGATGTCCGTCACCTAGGAGACAACAGTGGTAGCAGTGAAAACTCCGATAGCCTTAGCAGTGATGAAAGTCTATACACCATCGATTCAACGCATAAGAAGAGCAAGTATTACAGATGTTCTGGTTGAAGATGACGACAAAGCATCCACAATGAAATTACAGCTTGATACAGGAGCTACATGCAGCACTTTAACCCTCAGTGACTACAAAAAACCAACCCAAAAGAAACCTGAACAATCACAAACTGAACTCAGACTATATGACAAGACCATCATTAAACCAATAGGAGAAGTCAAGTTACGCTGTGGTGCAAATGGAATTACAAGAAAGGTACACTTTCAAATTGTCAAGGGTGCACCAACTTCACTTTTATCTGGCAGAGTATGTGAAGCCCTACAACTCCTCAAATTCAACGAAGAATGTGTTCACCAGTTCATTTCTACGCAGAAAGAGCCACTGACTAAGCAGCAGGTGCTACATGACTACAAAGATGTATTCAGAGGACTCGGGATGTTGCCGGGAACCTATCACATAGAAACAGACCCAACAGTAAAGCCCGTGCAGAACAATCCCAGGCGTGTTCCAATCCCTGTCCAACAAGAGTTGAAGGATAAGATAGATGATCTTGAAGAAATGGGAATCCTGGCAAAGGTCAAAGAACCAACACCTTGCATTAGTAGTATGGTCGTCGTCCGCAAGCCAAATAAATTAAGAGTATGTTTGGATCCACTGTCACTAAACAAGGCAATAGTCAGGAAACATTATCCAACACCGACTATTGATAACATTGCACCAAAACTAGCCAGTGCAAAGATATTCTCAGTGGTCGACGCCAAGGATGGTTTCTTACAAGTTGTCTTGGATGAAGAATCGAGCTACCTTACAACATTCTGGACGCCACATGGGAGATACCAATGGCTACGAATGCCTTTCGGCATCAAGTCGGCCCCGGAAGAATTCCAACGGAGGATCGATGAATGCATCGAAGGGCTTCCAAATACAGCCGTTGTCCATGATGACATCATCATCTATGGTACAGGCAGCACAGAGCAAGAAGCTATAAAATGTCACGACGAATGCAGAGAATGTGGCCTAAAGCTCAATGAAAAGAAGCTCAAGTACATGCTAGACAGAGTCTGTTATCTTGGCCATATCCTGAGTCCAGACGGAATATCTGCTGACCCTGCGAAAGTGCAAGCCATCTGCGACATGCCACCACCCTCAGATGTAGCTGGTGTCCAACGACTTCTCGGAGTATTCACCTACTTAGCCAAGTTCCTCCCGCAACTCAGCACAGTAGCAGAGCCTTTACGATGCCTCACAGACAAAGACGCAGCCTTCGACTGGCTACCACAGCATGACAAGACACTCTTGGAGATCAAAGCACTGATCACTAGAGCACCAGTACCACACTACTACGACATCAACAAAGAGGTAACGATTGAGTGCGACAGCTCAGAGGTTGGCCTAGGCGCAGTCCTTACACAAGAAGGTCATCCAATTGCATATGCATCTAGAGCCCTTAACCAAACTGAACGTAACTATGCTCAGATCGATAAATAATGCCTGGCTATCGTTTTTGCTACTGCACGGTTCGAGCACTATATTCTCGGAAAAGAGCCAGTCACAGTCCTCACAGACCACAAGCCTTTGGTCACAATTTTCAAGAAGCCCATACTCACCAGTCCAAAACGTCTCCAGCGAATGAGATTGCGACTGCAGAAGTTCTCACTCGACCTGCACTACAAACCAGGCCCAAAGATGAATATCAGCGATATCCTATCACGTTCAGCCTTACCACTCACCCAAGTCAAAGCAAGTACTGCAAACTATCAGATTTTCCAAGTACATGAAGAGCAATGCTTCCGGAAAGAGGTCGAAGAAATTGACATGGAGGAGTCACTCTTTGTGACTGATGGACGACTTGAAAAAATTAGACATGCAACAGCAAATGATCCTCCTCTCCAAGCTCTTATGAATATCGTCAAAGAAGGATGGCCAGACAACAAAGCCAAAGTACCAATTTGTATCCGTGAATATTGGCCATATTGTGATGAGTTGTCTATGCAGAATGGGCTAGCCTATCGTGGAACGAGAATCATCATTCCACATCGATGAGATCCGAAATGATCAACAGAGCACATGCGTCACACCTAGGCATACAATACACCACTGGCACAGCAAGGGAGATCATGTACTGGCCAAGAATGACAACAGATCTTAGTGAAGCGGTTGTGCGATGCTCTACTTGTCAAGAAACACAACCCTCTCAGCAAAAAGAACCAATGATGTCATTTCCCATTCCACAGCTTCCGTGTCAAGCAGTAGCAAGTGACAGTTTCGAAGTGCAAGGAGAACATTACGCTGTGTTAGTAGATCTTTACTCGGACTACATCGAAGTCACACAACTCCCTGATATGTCAACGCAGTCCCTCATTCAGCAGATGAAACCAATCTTCGCCACACATGGAACGCCAGCTGTATTGCTAACTGACAACGGTACCTGCAACTATACAGTTCACAGGAGTTCAAAGATTTCACCCAAGCATGGGAAATACACCACGTCACCGCAAGTCCTCGCCATCCCAAATCAAATGGAAAGGCAGAATCAGCCGTCAAGATAATGAAAGGCATCATCTCAAAGGCTAAGAAGGAAGGGACGGACATGTGGAAATGCATACTAGAATGGAGAAACTCCCCAGCACCACGAACAAGCAGCTCACCCGCGCAACGAGTTATGTCCCGCCATACAAGATCCATGTTGCCTTGTAGTCAAACCATGTACAAGCCTGAAGTACAAATGGCAGTTACCGAACAGGTCATCTATAAACGTAAACAAGCCAAGTACTACTATGACCGACAAGCGAAGTCTTTACCCAAACTTGTTATTGGTCAGCCAGTCAGGGTCAAGTCACATCCACAACAACCTCACAGCAGCTGGAAGCGCGGAACGGTTGTATCGACCACATTAACACCACGAAGCTACATAGTCAAAGTATATGACAGAAAGTATCGTAGAAACCGCGTACACTTGAGAGACTCTATTGCATCGCAAGCAGGTCCATCGATCCAAAAGGAGTCACAGTCAACATCACTGGTCACGTAATCGGAAGCGAGTTCTCTGAAGCAACCAATCCCACCTCCTACCACTAAATTAGCCAAGCCACCAGACCTGGAGCAGACAGATAGCAAAGAAGCAGCTCCGGCAAAGCCACCAATGACGAGATATGGACGAGTCATCAAACCACCATCACGGCTCAAGGACTTTATCAAATAGCTGTGATATTAACCCTTATTACTAGATGTACATTCCGTTTCCATCAATACCTGATTATGTTTACGTTAAACTTGATTGCAAGCCACTTTATATTTGCTCTAATCCTGTAATTATTTGACTAGTTCATTTGAAAGAAGGGAGATGTTATGGTAGACCTGTGCTTTGGTCATGTGACCAAGGATCACGGGGGTTCCGGACGTTGTAGATACGTTGTAACGACTTGCTATTAAAACAGAGCTCAAGTAAAAATACCTTTTCTCCTATACCTGTACACACGGGAAACACTATCTCTCAATCTTCTTTGTCTTAGTATTTTGATCTTCTCATATAAGACAAACAGATCAGCCTATTTCTTTTGACGATTTGATCTTTCTAAATTTAATAAATTTAATCCTTCTCTAAATGCCAATATCAGATCTTTTCCTTTGACGCAATTTTGATTTGTCAATGCCGGAATCATTCCAATATGCCATTTGCCTGAAGAATAATTGTTCTTGTACCTAAGATGCAAGAAATAAATGTTGCAAATCGACTGATAACTCGAAGAGCACTTTCCAATAATTTACCTTTACCATGTACATTTAAAGATCTACATGCAGACACCAATATTTATTTACACTTTACAGCTATATTTATGCTGATAATATTAACATCTCGCATATTTGTCTAATTGACCAATTTGGGAAAACCACGTAACCATACAAGCTTTATCGCTCAGTTGCGCAGACTCTTATTATATTCATTATCATGCAGGTGGAGTCGGCTGCACGCAAAAACCCGCTAACAAGAACCTACATTTTACCCAATCAGCCTGGGATAGGTTCTTATATTGTTATATGTTCTTATATAAACAAATTCTTAATAGTTTAGCCTCTGGTTCTTAATAATGGTAGGTTCCTGTTAGCGGGTTTTTACTGTGGGTTTTCCGTTTTCTGATTGGAGCGCAAGTTACGTTTACAAAAAGTCCCGTAACGTTTATCAGTGTGGTTGTAGGCGTACACACACTTTTATTTGTTCTAGGCGATCGAGAAAGTAAAGCTCGGTCAGTTCAATCTAAGTTTATTATAAAGGACAGCTTGACAAAGGAACTCGCCTTCATTGCAAGAAAGGTATATATGTTTTGCTTTGTTATGCCCTAGTATAAAAACCTGCATCATTCTTGACCATTTTTCGCAAGAAATATTGAAATGGTTAATACAATCTGCCAAACATGTACAGAAAAATATAACAAACGTAGAATTAACAAATTGTCTGCCAAAAAGCACCGTGCTTCTTCCTAATCATGAGTTACTATAGGCGGTATTTTGGCTGCGTTTATATAAACGTAAATTCTGGTACCTTTCAGACTTTATATAAAAGCGATGCATATAAAAGGAGAAACACAGTGTTAAGCTCGGGTCGTCTGGCTCTGCCTATAGTTGAAGTGATTCTGAGAGCGAAAATACCGCTTTAAACCCAGCACGAATCGAAAACTTTATCAGCAGGTTTAAGAAGAGATAAAGCCCGAGTTGGCATTTGAAATACGTGAGCAACGTCCGACGACGCGTAGCGTCCGAGGGCTGTACATCGCTTACATCCCCACGTTCGAGCGATTTATCAGACTTATTTCATGATTGAGGATGTTTTCCAACAAAGTTTTGTTTATTTTTTTCCACCTGGACAAAGATTTTCCTAGTTTTTTTCTTCATTTCTTATCTAATTAGTATTCATAGGTCTTTATGCTATTGTTATTTAACATATATATAATCTACTATTATATCTATAAACCTTATCTTGGAGGGCCGTGCTCAGAAAATTTTACAGGGGGGGTGTAAGCTCACTTCAACACACGAGCTTGTACCGACTACATCCTATCGATCGAAGCTTGTAAAAAAAGTGGCGGATCCAGGGTTGTTCGAAAGAGGGGCGCACATGAAGAATCAGCACGTTGTAGTATATCTTCTTTTTATTTTGCAAAGCCCAGAAGTGCTTTTCAGGCGATTTCTGATAAAAAATTTTGCGAAATTAGGGCACCACGCCGTTGCTAAAAATGCACGATTACAAAGGGGCATCAAGATTACATGTATGAAACACTTAATATAAACTCAGATGTAGTACAGAATCAATATATACACTTTTAGTCAGGCAGTTTAGTCAGTCAGTGAAATTATTGTGGGTTTTGGCCACAAGCATGAAATTTTCACCAATGATAGAGTTTGACTTAGTGAAAAAAATTAGCTATGGGGCCACTTGAAAAAAATCCAATATGGCGATTCAATTGACACTTACAAAATCCAATATGGCCGCCATTTCCAAGATGGCCGCCATTCGTTACACACCCAACAACATGAGCTAAGATGGCCGCCACTACATAAGAATTTGCTTATGAATTACTGTACAACTTGTGTGTTTCGTCTTACAGCCATGAGCTGTGATGTATTTTATGTGGGAAGAGGAACTCTACCATGGAGAATCGATTGACTCTTTAAAATCCAAGATGGCCGCCATTTTCAAGATGGCCGCCACTCCAACAATTTTCGTCATGTAATGCTGTATTATTTCTGTTTTTCGTCTCACAGCATTGAGTTGTGAGTTATGTAGATTCAATTGACACATACCAAATCCAATCTGGCCGCCATTCTAGGCCTAATCACGTTCACAGTCGCCACTGCAACCGCACAGGCTGGTACATTTAAGTTCTGCTTTTGCACATTTGCAGCGTCCGCGGCATCCATTCTCCAGTTTACAGCCACATTTGATCAACTCCTGAATTGCCTTCGATGCTTCTGGGAGCATTGTCCAATACGGTTGCCATTGTCCATTAGCTGATCTGGTCCATCCCCATTCAGCAGGAGATGGCAATGTAGGATTTGGTGTTAGCGTCTGTCCCCAACAATAACCGGCCTGGTATGCTACCCGTTTTGTGTGTTCTAGCAGGGCTCCATACGTTGGTGGTATATTCTCAATACTTCGTCCTTTCCTGGTGAACAGATCTTTGCGTGCTTCATTGACAGTTGTGCAGGTACTCGTCCTATCGTACATGAGTGTAACGAAACGCTCAATCTCCGGCATCATGTCCTTCAATCTGTCTTCTGTAGGCATTGAACTCAGTGCAACAAATGCTGGTGTGATTTCTTCAAACACCTTCCATGTTGCCCACGCTGTGTTTTTACCTCTGCCAGTGAACGGAGAGGTCTGATCACACCCTGTAAAGGCATGGAACGCTATTAGAGACCCTGCCCTTGTTGGTCCCAGCTCTTTCACAATATCATGAATGGGAACATAACGGAAATTCTTCCCAGTTCCAAATGCAATCCATAGTTCACTGATACCCAGCTGTTGGAACGTGGAGATCGCTATGACCATCACATCCGTGTCCACAGTTCGAATCATGACTCTATTGAATCCCTGCCTGGAACATTCCGCTGCATGAAGTAAGAGCCTTGTATCTGCTTCTTCATGTGTGCATGGTGATAGTCTGCTAATGTCGATATCAGAGTTGCACACGACCTCATGTCCTCGTGTAGAGATCACTTGCTTGTCTCCAACTTCTAAACCTGTACTCAGTTCAGCAAGGAACCGAAACAGCTCTGCCGCCTTATTTTCGTCAAGGCACTCCAGTTTCCGGGAATCCTGTTTTGAGGTTTCCTTAGGATTGATTGTTTTGAGTGCCTTCCTTAGGATTGATGAAAATAAGGCAGAGCTGTTTCGGTTCCTTGCTGAACTGAGTACTGGTTTAGAAGTTGGAGACAAGCAAGTGATCTCTACACGAGGACATGAGGTCGTGTGCAACTCTGATATCGACATTAGCAGACTATCACCATGCACACATGAAGAAGCAGATACAAGGCTCTTACTTCATGCAGCGGAATGTTCCAGGCAGGGATTCAATAGAGTCATGATTCGAACTGTGGACACGGATGTGATGGTCATAGCGATCTCCACGTTCGAACAGCTGGGTATCAGTGAACTATGGATTGCATTTGGAACTGGGAAGAATTTCCGTTATGTACCAACAAGGGCAGCGTCTCTAATAGCGTTCCATGCCTTTACAGGGTGTGATCAAACCTCTTCGTGCGCTGGCAGAGGTAAAAACACAGCGTGGGCAACATGGAAGGTGTTTGAAGAAATCACACCAGCATTTGTGCACTGAGTTCAATGCCTACAGAAGACAGATTGAAGGACATGATGCCGGAGATTGAGCGTTTCGTTACACTCATGTACGATAGGACGAGTACCTGCACAACTGTCAATGAAGCACGCAAAGATCTGTTCACCAGGAAAGGACGAAGTATTGAGAATATACCACCAACGTATGGAGCCCTGCTAGAACACACAAAACGGGTAGCATACCAGGCCGGTTATTGTTGGGGACAGACGCTAACACCAAATCCTACATTGCCATCTCCTGCTGAATGGGGATGGACCAGATCAGCTAATGGACAATGGCAACCGTATTGGACAATGCTCCCAGAAGCATCGAAGGCAATTCAGGAGTTGATCAAATGTGGCTGTAAACTGGAGAATGGATGCCGCGGACGCTGCAAATGTGCAAAAGCAGAACTTAAATGTACCAGCCTGTGCGGTTGCAGTGGCGACTGTGAACGTGATTAGGCCTAGAATGGCGGCCAGATTGGATTTGGTATGTGTCAATTGAATCTACATAACTCACAACTCAATGCTGTGAGACGAAAAACAGAAATAATACAGCATTACATGACGAAAATTGTTGGAGTGGCGGCCATCTTGAAAATGGCGGCCATCTTGGATTTTAAAGAGTCAATCGATTCTCCATGGTAGAGTTCCTCTTCCCACATAAAATACATCACAGCTCATGGCTGTAAGGCGAAACACACAAGTTGTACAGTAATTCATAAGCAAATTCTTATGTAGTGGCGGTCATCTTAGCTCATGTTGTTGGGTGTGTAACGAATGGCGGCCATATTGGATTTTGTAAGTGTCAATTGAATCGCCATATTGGATTTTTTCAAGTGGCCCCATAGCTAATTTTTTTCACTAAGTCAAACTCTATCATTGGTGAAAATTTCATGCTTGTGGCCAAAAACCCACAATTCACCCCAAAATATTCACCAAACTGCCTGACTATTTAGCCTTTAGGCATTTGAAATGTTTTCAAATGCCTCTCCATCGTTTTATCTTGGAACCAATGTTAAAATATCTATGAGTGCATGCAAACTGGCTTTTGCAATGAAAATTGGATAAGCTACCAAAACAAATAGGTCATATAATTTTGCGTTTATCACTTCGACTTCTTTCCTAACTTACTCAGCGACTACAAAAGAATGTATTCCTCTCACAATAGATGAGTGGTACAAAGAACGTAAATGAAATCAGTCACATAAAGAACGAGAAGAATAGAATATCCAGAAGAACGGTAGACAGAGAGCCGAGCTGAACAGAGCCTGATGAGAAAGAACAGCGAAGTAAAGCAGAACAAAGAACTGGAGACACAAAATAACTTCCTGAACATTTCAACATTTAACTTTATATATACTTTTTAGTAGATTCCTTACATTGTTATATACTATTAAAGATCCTTAACCTCACGCCTGTGTGCCACACCTTTGAGAAGTCCCTTTATATAGCCGATTGGTTATATAACACTATTTAAAAAACTCATTAATATTCATTAACCAAATTGTCCAATCACATTTCCGTATTTAGTCACGCGCAAGGCTTTTATACCTGATAAAATCTCATGAATACTAATCAGCATGAAAATTATATAAAGTCTCTACGAACTTTATATAAAATTCCTGCTAATTTGCATTTCATACACCAATCCAATTTACCTCTAATAGAAAATAAAAACCAGTACACTCCCTAGTGATTACAATCAATTGTTTTTGAAGCTATTTAAAACACTCGAACTCGCGTTTCATCATATCTAAAATGCTCGCGCTGCGCGCATTTTAAATATGATAAAACGCTCCTTCTCGTGTTTTAAATACTATATAAAGCCCGTGGTACATCAAAGAAAACCGACTCAATCATGAAATAATTCGGCAGTATACCAAGTATCTTTTATTTTAGCACAGCCTGCACAGCACAGCACTTCTATATCTTTAAACCTGTTTGATATACTAAGTTCAGCTTGTTGGAGAAAACCTCGGAATTAAGGAACTACATATACAGAGGGTGCAGTACATTAGGCTATAGTCACATATATATATATATATATAGTAGAATAATGTTGTAATATCGGCTATTTCAAGAGTGCTCAATATCTTGAGAGATAGAGCGCTATAGATATATAACTAAAGATTGTTTGCTGCAAAATAATGCTTAATCCCGAAAAACCAG
>JAYKKM010000021.1:862500-945000 GCA_035772405.1 Chrysogorgia sp. JL179-B06 | reverse complement strand
AGAGATAATGGTACTGATAATTCTAGCAGTGAGGTAAATGAACATCATGAAATGGGCAGATGAGAATCGAATGGTACTTAACCTTGGAAAAACTTGGGAAATGGTCCTGAAGGGAAATACCTCAAAATCCCTTCCTGATGCCGTTTGAGGGATTAATTGTAGGGATTGGCTTAAGCTACTAGGTTTTACGATTTCAGGATAACCCGTGTAATTGGGATATACAATTTAAAATACCTTATTAATAAGGCTAGTTTCTAGACTTCATATTTTATGAGTATGTAAATTTTATGGCTATACAGTAGAACGATCTACATTTATTATTTAATAGCTTAATTATGTCACTATTTTATTTTAGTATTGAGGTATGGGGCTGTGCTTATACCTGTAAATATCTAGGACAAATAGATCGTTTCCTTCGTCGTGCGCATAAGTTTGGATATACTCGCGAACTAATTACTATTGCCGACGTTATTAATCAACGTGATTGTAAATTATGGAATCAAATTATCAACAATAATTGTAATCCGCTTAATGAACTTCTTCCACCACAGAGAGTTAGGAGACTGAGAGAGCGCAAACATAATTTTAATCTCCCTAAGGTTACCACAGACAGATTTAAACGAGTATTCGTAAATAGATGCCTTTTTAATTTTGTTTGACATTTTATGTACTTTTATTATTAGGGATGTATTAGTGTTTTATAATACATTGTAAATAAGTTTTCTTATTGTAATCACATTGTAAATAAGTTTAATAAGTTTCTCATGTTTAATCATTTTAAAGCTCCTACGTCTGTCTAGGAGTTACGTTCTTCAATAAAGACTTTATATATATAATATTCTCAAATTATTAATAATAGTCCATTGACTTGAGGGGCGATCGTCTTTTCAATCGCCTTTGACACAAAGTCAAGTTCGAGATTCAGTCGCGGATTTAGAAGATCTTTTTGCTGGAAGCCTTGAGAAAATTTCATAACTTTTGCATTTGAAATGACAATCTCATATATATGAAACAAATAATTTTACATGTGAAATAAAAAAATCATATCAGGAAATAAGGATAAAATAACTTTCAACATGTGAAATTCCAATCTCAAATATAAAAGTAAAAATTTCATATGTGTTTAAAAATTCAAGAGTTGCAAGAGCAGCAAAAAGTTGCAAGAGCATAAGAGCATCAAGAGCATCAAGAGCAGGCAGAGCCGCAAGAGAAACAAGAAGCAAAAGCAGCAAGAGAAACAAGAAGCAAAAGCACAAGAGAAACAAGAAGCAAAAGCAGCAAGAGAAACAAGAAGCAAAAGCAGCAAGAGAAGCAAGAGAATCAAGAGCAGCAAGAGAAACAAGAAGCAAAAGCAGCAAGAGAAGCAAGAGAATCAAGAGCAGCAAGAGAAGCAAGAGCAGCAAGCGTTGCAAAAGCATCAAAAGCATCAAGAGCAGCAAGCGTTGCAAAAGCATCAAGAGCAGCAAGCGTTGCAAAAGCATCAAGAGCAGCAAGCGTTGCAAAAGCATCAAGAGCAGCAAGCGTTGCAAAAGCATCAAAAGCATCAAGAGCAGCAAGCGTTGCAAAGCATCAAGAGCAGAAAGAGCAGCAAGAGAAGCAAAAGCATCAAGAGCAGAAAGAGCAGCAAGCGTTGCAAGCGTTGCAAGCGTTGCAAGAGCAGCAAGCGTTGCAAGAGCAGCAAAAGCATCAAGAGCAGGAAGAGAAGCAAAAGCAGAAAGAGCAGCAAGAGCAACAAAAGCAGCAAAAGCAGGAAGAAGCAATAGAATCAAGAGCAGCAAGAGGCAAGAGAATCAAGAGCAGCAAGAGAAGCAAGAGCAGCAAGAGTTTTTAAGAGCAGGAAGAAAAGCAAAAGCATCAAGAGCAGGAAGAGAAGCAAAAGCATCAAGAGCATCAAGAGCAGCTAGAGCATCAAGAGAAGCAAGCGCATCAAGAGAAGCAAGCGCAGCAACAGCAGCAAAGCGCAGCAACAGCAGCAAGCGCACGAACAGCGGAAGGAGTTGCAAGAGTTGCAAGAGCAGCAAAAGTAGAAAGATCAGCAAGAGAAGCAAGAGCAGCAAGAGCAGCAAGAGCAGCAAAAGCGGCAAAAGCAGCAAGCAAGAGCAGGACGAGCATCAAGAGCATCAAGAGAATCAAGAACAGCGAGAGCATCAAGAACAGCAAGAGCATCAAGAACAGCAAGAGCATCAAGAACAGCAAGAGCATCAAGAACATCAAGATCATCAAGAGCAGCAGCAGCAGCAGCAGCAGCCGCCGCAAGAGAAGCAAGAACAGCAATAAGCAAGAGCAGCAAGAAAAGAAAGAGCAACAAGAGTTGCAAGAGCAGGAAGAGCAGCAAGAGCAGTAAACGCGGCAGCAAGCGCAGCAGCAAGCGCAGCAGCAAGCGCAGCAGCAAGCGCAGCAGCAAGCGCAGCAGCAATCGCATCAAGAGCAGCAAGGGCAGGAACAGCAGGAAGAGAAGCAAGAGGCAGGATAATTAAGAGCAGAAGAGTTGCAAGAGAAGCAAGAGTTGCAAGAGCAGGAAGAGTAGCAAAAGCATCAAGAGTAGCAAAAGCATCAAGAGCATCAAGATAAGCAAAAGCAGGACGAGAAGCAGAAGCATCAAGAGCATCAAGAACAGTGAGAGCAGCAAGAGAAACAAGAAGCAAAAGCAGTAAGAGAAACAAGAAGCAAAAGCAGCAAGAGGTAAGAGAATCAAGAGCAGCAAGAGAAGCAAGTGCAGCAAGCGTTGCAAGATCAGGAAGTGAAGCAAGCGCAGCAAGCGCAGCAAGCGCAGCAAGCGCAGCAAGCGCAGCAAGCGCAGCAAGCGCAGCAAGCAAGAGCAACAAGCAAGAGCAACAAGCAAGAGCAGCAAGCGCAGCAGCAAGCGCAGCAGAAAGCGCAGTAGCAAGCACATCAAGGGCAGGAACAGCAGCAAGAGAAGCAAGAGGCAGGATAATTAAGAGCAGAAGAGTTGCAAGAGCAGCAAGAGTTGCAAGAGCAGGAAGAGAAACAAAAGCACGAAGAGCATCAAGAGAAGCAAGAGCAGCAAGTGCAGCAGGCGAAACAAGAGCAGCAAGAGCAGCAAGAGTTGCAAGAGTTGTAAGAGAAGCAAGAGTTGCAAGAGCAGGAAGAGTAGCAAAAGCATCAAGAGCAGCAAAAGCATCAAGAGTATCAAGATAAGCAAAAAGAATCAAGAGCAGCAAGCGCAGCAAGCGCAGGAAGAGAAGCAAAAGCATCAAGAGCAGCTAGAGCAGCTAGAGCAGCTAGTGCAGAGTAAGAGCAGCAAGAGAAACAAAGAGATACAACAAGCAAGATCAGCAAGACTTGCAAGAGCAGGAAGAGAAGCAAGAGCATCAAGAGCACCTAGTGCAGCAACAGCAGCAAGCGCAGCAACAGCAACAAGCGCAGCAATGTGAGCAAGAGCACCAAGCGCAGCAATGTGAGCAAGAGCAAAAAGAGAAGCAAGAGAAGCAAGAGAAGCAAGAGCAGCAAGAGCAAGCACTTGCTGCTCTTGCTTCTCTTACAGCTCTTTTTTCTCTTGCTGCTCTTACTTTTCTTTTTGCTATTGCTCACATTGCTCTGCTGCTCTAGTGCTGCTCTAGTGCTGCTCTAGTGCTGCTCTAGTGCTGCTCTAGTGCTGCTCTAGTGCTGCTCTAGTGCTGCTCTTGTGCTGCTCTTGTGCCTGCTCTATCTGGAACTTACAGCAAGAGCAGCAACAGACCTAAGACAGCAAGAGCAGCTAGCGCAGCAAGAGAAACAAGAGAAGCAAGCAAGAGAAACAAGAGAAGCAAGAGCAGCAAGCAAAGCAAGAGAAACAAGCATTGCGCAGCAAGCGCAATTTCAAGCAAGTGCATGCAAGCAAGAGTAGCAATGAATTAACAGTTTCCACTCTTTCCAAAATTAACTTCATCTTCAAAGTTTCTTGACTACAGCCGAAAAAGCCTTGTGGTGTCTTCAAAGCAGTCAAATCAAAATAATGGAGAATCTGATGCTGGCTTGAAGGCAACAAGGTCCGTCGCACCCCCCGCGTGTTCCTGCTAGATCTAAGACCTATGTTGGTAGTATCGTCATGTTTCGTGCACCAATTGGTAAAACTTCATGTTATATTAAAATAGACACCCTAACGCTAATCCAACCATTAACCCTAACCCTAACACCCACCTTAAGTGTTTTCCTAACCCTAAACCCCCGCCCTCTATTGGTGCGCGAAACATAACGATATAATCCCTATTTTTAACGATGCCTGCGGCGGTTGAACCTCCAGGCTGACTCGCGCACCGTTGACACGACGAGAGTGAAAACTAAAAGAGAAGATCCACATAATATCGATCTGGGAGAATGATTTATGTGAAAGAGAATATCTAGATGGACACCGATATGGATAAAGAGTGATTTAAGTGAAAATGACCCGAACACAGATGAATATGAATAGACGTTTAAATTTAAAGGCTTAAATATTCCCTCAAAAGTAGACCTTGTATCACGATGTAAATACTTGAACTGAAATAAATGTTTTTTTAAACTAGTTATTCGCGTCTTCTTTGTCCTCACCAAGCGCGCCAATTTATTTGATTCCTTAAAGGGGCAGTAAGGTCCATTTCGTTTTTTTTCCTACTAAATTGTTAGTTTACCGACCTAGGAAACGGACATTAACATTTAACTTCATCACGAAAAACTGTCTTTAAAATTTATCAAGCGTGAATTGCTTTTCTCCAAGAAATTTACGGCTGTCAATAATTTGGCCGATAAAAGTAAGGAAACCGAGACTACTAGCTTGTGACGTTATCTACTAGAACAAGGCTAAAAAGGGACCTTCCCATTTTCAAGAACTAGTCTAATCCTTATCCTAACCCTAACCTAACCTAACCAAAATAAGGACTAGACAAAAACAGGAACGTACAATATGACGTTTTTGTAATCACTCGTATCGTTTTGAAAACAAATTTCTGAACGAAACTGTGCAGAAGGAAAACAATTATACACTGTGTGCGCAAGTACATGCAATAGCTTTAGGTGTGTTTATTTGAGTAGATGACGTTCCAGCATGTAACCGCTGGTGCGAAGTTGCAGGCTCTTTAATGGCGGACGTATTTTTCGTCGCAATGCCGTGTTTTACAACATCCGACAAAAACAAAAAATGATGTTTTATTTTCATTTTCGCGCACCTACTAGACATAACTACCAAACAACTACACAGACAATTTTAGATCATATACTGTCCCTTTTAATGATTTATTTGATGACTTACGACGAACAAACGTTCACATGACGGAACAACATATTGCTGAAACAAATAGTAAAGACTAAGAGTTTAGTCAAGATGGCAGCTCGCAAGATGTTGAAAGGTGAAAAGAAAGGATAAGCTATGTATTTTAAACACGTACATGGTCAAGAAACCGTTACAAATACTTTATGGAAAAAATATGTACGAGTAATTACCAATGCAGGCTACATATAGTCATCATTATGACCAGTGATTGAAAATTAGAACAGTTTTTCGGCTGAAATTGTACCAGCAGTTTATCAATTATGAATTATTGAACAAATTGTTCAAAAATGGTATATATAACATCATTATCACGCAGAAAGCAAAACTGAAATAACGTACGGCTGTTTCCTGGCTTTATGTCAGTTTGTCACATGCATCAGTCACCATGATCCCGACTCGTTGCGAACGTAGAATTGGTATGCAGCTTTTAAAACCACTTTCCAACGCCACTTGGATCCATCCTGTAGTTGTAGAAAGAGCCTCTCCAGCGAAAAATAACGTTGCACATCGGCATCCATAGCCACTTGACGTTCTTGAACTGGTTGGGTTTGAGGAGGCCATACGCTCCCTGTGCCCAGGGTTGGTTTGTACCAAGCATGAACAATTCCCACTTCAAACTCTGCTGTGATTTCTGGGTGGATGGTGGCTATCTGCTCGACTGCTTCCCGCAATGCAATATCAGGAGTGAGTGAACCAAAGAGTAGTGCCTCTGACTTCCAGGTGTAAATAAGCAGGAGCCCCTTGTTTATGTCAGCGAGGTTGCCATCGCGGTTGCTTGGATAATGGATCTGGCCTATGGGAAGGTTGGTTTTCGAAAATCCCCCGTAGATACCATGCTCCGCCTCCCAAAATCTGGACTTGGTCTGTATAAATATTTTGGTAGATGGACCAGTAAAAATGTCTTCTATCGCCTTGTAGAAGTCTGTTGGAGGAGGTGGGGTGTTAGTATTAGGACTTGGTGTAAATGTGATCTGTCGAAGAATGTTGACTGGAGTGGTGACAATAACAGCGTCTCCCTCGACTATTGGAAAAGGTCGTTTACTACTGGTGTAGTAACCCTTTATCTGGACTTTGTTGTAGCAAGGACTTCCTTCTTCATATTGGTAAACGATCTCGTTCACTCTGCGGTTAAAACGAATATCATTGTAGATATGAACGTCCTTGTTCCAGCCATTCTCGTTTGGTTTAGTGAAAGCCTCGGGCAACAAAGACATGCCACCTTTTATGTAATGCATGTTGGGCGACGACCACATCCCCAGCTGATTTCGAAGATACTGCACCAGACTTTGGTCAAGCTGCTCTGTGTACGAAAATATAGAATAGGCTCTGACGGCTTCCTCAGGCCAAGGAAGCAATTTCTTCAACTTCTCGAGGCCCGTCTGGTCACTTTCGGGAATTTTTGTCATGACTTGCTTCATAACTATTTTGAAGGAAAACCATCAAGAGGGAACTGACTCCAGATGTTTATCCAGTGGTCCCAGGCATCAGCTTCCATTGAAACGTCGCCTTCCGCTGCCGTCAGCCATTTGAGCAACTGATCCGTCACAATTTTAGTGGTGCGACTGTAGTACTCGTCTAAGATGAAATACATAATAGATTACTGCTCGGAAAGTGCGACGTACGGTTTTTTATTATAATGACAATGGTGTGATTTTTCCTAATTAGGCTAAGAGAAATGGTCAAATCCAGGAGCAGAATACACACTGTTTGTCACCCTGATAAAGGCAATAGTTTTTATTTTGAGTAGAATATTTGTACGTTTCAAGGACGTAAGTGCAATGAATATCATAAACAGAGGGAGCCAACATAGCTGCTAAACGTGCTGAGAGTACGACTCCCACCCTCAAAAAGTGATCGTGGTTTACTTCACCCAGTATAGACCAATTAAGGAGAGACCAGGGAAGGAGTTAAATTTATCCTAAATTAACTAATTTATCCCAACGCCGAGGCAAGGGAGGTTTAAGTTAAAAAGGATAAAAGGTTAAAAAGGTTAAAAAGAGAAGTCAAGCTTCTCCACATTAAAAACACCCAAGGACCCCCCCAGCAAGCCACTTTTTTCAAAAATGGCCCGTCGGCGTGGCGATGAATGTTTTTTAGCGTGCAGACGTAAAATAAATGTAATCCGGGAAATTGCAGCCTTGAGGCATTTGCTCTCGTCGGTCGGAATGTCTCGGAAGCGAAAATCGCAGCGGGCTAACCAGATGCGATGCTTAACAACTTGTAACATCTACATGATGATTTTTGGTGTGTAGGTCTTCCGAGCACCAGTAAAACCAAAGAGGAGCTCCTGGACCGTAAAGGGCGTAGCATTGTGTACCGAAAGGGTAAGTTGGAAGAAAACCCAGTTTATAAGGATCTGGGCAAAAGTACAATGGAAAAAAAGATGTTCCAGTGTTTCCTCATCGGACCCACAAAAACACATTACATCGAAACGGCTGTAGCCAAAAGAACGAACTAGGCGGACCGCTGTATACAGAATGCCATGGGCAATCTTCCAGTTCAGATCGATGACTCCACGCGCCAAAGAAAGCAAATGCAACTGCTGCCAAGTGTCGGACCAATAGAGGGAACCGTACACTGGGCGGAACTTTTCTTCACAATGTGGAGGTCTACCTTCTGTAGACCTTCTGTGTGGTAAAATTATCGATGTGCACTGGTGCATCCCGAGAAATACCAATGGCTAAATTACCTCCATTGCAATAACTGCTGGTAAAAAGGCGGGGGACTTAGGAGTGATGCGCGGTTGAAAGACCGAAGTCTCAACACAGCATTAAGTCGGAGATAGAAAGTCTTAAGGAACATGTGGCTATTTAGCACAGGAGTCCGAATAAAAACGCTTGAACAAAGGCAGACGCAAGGCATCGGCCTTCAGTCGAAAGTCAACCACACCAAAACCTCCAGCCGACTGCGATGTTGTGACCGTTCGACGCGCAACCAGGTCGCGTTTGCTTGCCCAAAAGAAGGACCAAATGGCTTTGTCAATTCGGGATGCCACCCGTCCAGGCATAACAAAGACAGTGCAAAGGTGCCATATTTGCGATAGCGCGAGGGCATTGATTATTAGGGCTCTTCCTTGATAGGAAAGGGTGCGACCCTTCCAGGAAGAAAGCCTTCTCTCCACTTTGGCAACAGCAGTTTTCCAGGTTGCTACGGAGTAATCGGAGACACTGAGCACGGTCCCAAGTACTGGTAGATCGTTCACCCACGTCAAGCCGTGAGGCGTGTCAGTACGGTGCTTCCAAGCTCCATGCCACAACGCCTTCGACTTGCTGCGATTAAGCCTGGCTCCGGTACCGATCTCATATTGCGAGTATACCTGGAAGACCGCCTTTAAAGATTCGTCTGAGGTGACTGCAATGGTCGTGTCATCAGCGTAGCAGGAGCAACGCAGCTCTTGCATGGAGGACGGCAAACGGAGGCCTTTGATGGAAGGTGATGTACGCACGTTGCATGCAAGCACATCTGCGCATAGGACATACAGTAAAGGAGATAAAGGGCAACCCTGCCGTACGCCAAGAGAGGGACGAAAGAGAGGTGACATCCAACCGTTAATGATTACTGCGGATTCAACATTTGTGTAAAACAGTTGGATCCACCGGCAAAAACTTGGACCAAAATTCATGGTAGACAATGTGCGTGCAAGAAACCCCCAATCTATACACGGTCGAATGCCTTCTCCTGGTCCAGAGAGAGAAGTGCGGCCGGCAGCTAATGGAATGGGTCTCTGTGTAGTCAATAACATCCCGGAGAACACTCAGATTTTCTGAGATCGTTCGCCCGGGAATGCCGCAAGTTTGGTCTAGAGACACAACAGAAGAAATCACTTTGAGAAGGCGGCCAGCAATCTCGCGTAGCGATCTTGTAATATGCAATAAGTAGGCTGATTGGACGCCAATTCTTGGTCTCCAACCGGTCACCTTTTTGTACAGGATAATTATAAGTCCTCGACTACGTTGGGAGGTGGATAGGCACCCATGAGTAAGCGAAATTAAGGACGTTCACCAGGTTCGAGCCGAGAGTCTCCCAAAAAGTCGAGTAAAACTCAATAGGAAACCCGTCCGAACCTGGTGTCTTTCCAGTAGCCATGCCGGAAGCAGCGGTTTCGCATTCCGCTAGTAAGCAGACCTTCACAGCCAGTCTGTTCATCCAAGGAAAGCTTCTTGACCAGCTTTCATAGGAGCAGGTCCTGTACATTCTGATCACACGTATCGGCAGTAAAGAGGGTTTCATAATAGGATTGCCATACTTTGAGGATGGCAAGTCATGGTGAACGACAGCGGTGACAGGGTCTTTGATGGCCGTTGTTTTTTTTCCGTTTAGGTTTTTGCTCCAGGGAGAAGAAATAGGAGGAAGATGTTTCTCCTTCTTCTGCCCATTGGCAACGAGCACGAACTTGAGCTGCCCGAGCTTCACGAAGTTCGTATGAACGTAGGACCTCCTGAACGGAACATAGTTCAGAATATACAGATGAGTCCCCAGCGTCAAGAAGGTGTTGTAAAGTCTGTAGGCGACGACCTAAATCAAGCTTAAGTACTGAAGCAGATAAAGCCTTCGTCTTGCAATAGCTCCTGGTTAGTTCTCGTAAATAAAATTTGCCCATATCCCACCAATCGAGAGGATTCAGGAAATCGTTCTCTTGTGTTTTGCAAAAGACCCTGAAGGATTTCGCTAGCTTGCAATACTCAGGATCCTTGAGTACCGAAGTGTTGAACTTCCAGTACCCAGGGCCGAGGCCCACGGAAGATGGAAGGGAGAAGGTTACCAACAAGTAACGGTGGTCGGTAAAAAAGGACGGATAGTATTTGCTATCCAACATATGTCCTTGTAAACTAATTGGTTCCCTCGATACGGGAGGAACACTCACCGGAAGCGTGGTCCCATGAAAAAGAACGGACACCGGGATGCTGTTTAGCGCCATACCGGAAAGGTATTGGTGGCCGAGAGAAGAGACTGCAAAGCGGTGACACTCTCAGCAACCAAATTAGGTGTTGCGCGCTGATAAGACGGCGGGTGGCGCCGGTCGAGAGTCGGATCTAAAACGGCATTAAAATCCCCACACAAGAAAGTGGGCAGGGCGGATCTATAAAATCCGGCAAGGAGGAAAAAAATCGATTCCTGTCGGTGTTCCGGCTAGGGGCGTAAAGAGATACGAATCGCACTTTCTCATCGTCCATGATCTGCACCTCAGCTTGGACAAAGCGGCCAGCATCGTCCCTCCGCACTTGTACAAGTTGATGACGGTGCGTGAACGAGGATAGCGGTGCCGACTCTTTTATTTGATATAGATGAGGAGGCGACCGCGTAGCCGGAAGATGAAAACCATGCACGCAAGGTAGCATGGGAAATAGCGTGTGTCTCCTAAAGGCAGACAATATCGGCTTTCATGCACTTAAGCCAATGAAAGGGAAAGTGGTACGTTTTGTACGGTCGTTTAGACCGTTTACGTTCATTGTGAAAAGTGTGAAAGTGAAATCGTGGTGGTATGGTAAAATATATTTAGGGAGAAGGTAACTTCTCCACCACTTCTAGCAAATCATCAGGGTTTGAGGTGAGGGTGTCGAACATAGCTGCGATTTCCTATAGTATGTGATAAAAAGATTATCACACTCGCGACTCGGTGATATCAGTTTTACCCTCTCGGTATACGATATCATAATTGTCCCTCGTTCGCTGCGCTCACTCATGACAATTATGATTAGATATCGTCCTCGAGTGATAAAACTTACATGACCTTATCCCTCATATGATAACCTATAGGTTATATATATATATATATATATATATATATATATATATATATATATATATATATATATATATATATATATATATATATATATATATATATGCCTGAATCTTCTGCCTGAAGATTCTTTTACAGATGAAACAAGTTGTAGCAGACCAGTTTTGAGGTAAGCGAAAATCTATATATATATATATATATATATATATATATATATATATATATATAATATATATATATATATATATATATATATATATGCCTGAATCTTCTGCCTGAAGATTCTTTTACAGATGAAACAAGTTGTAGCAGACCAGTTTTGAGGTAAGCGAAAATATATATATATATATATATATATATATATATATATATATATATATATATATATATAATATATATATATATATATATATATATATATATATATATATATATATATATATAATATATATATATATATATATATATATATATATATATATATATTATAAATATATATATATATATATATATATATATATATATATATATATATATATATATATATATATATATATATATATATATATATATATATATATATATATATATATATATATATATATATATATATATATATATATATATATATATATATATATATATATATATATATATATATATATATATATATATATATATATATATATATATATATATATATATATATATATATATATATATATATATATATATATATATATATATATATATATATATATATATATATATATATATATATATATATATATATATATATATATATATATATATATATATATATATATATATATATATATATATATATATATATATATATATATAATATATATATATATATATATATATATATATATATATATATATATATATATATATATATATATATATATATATAATATATATATAACCGTATACATGGTTCATTTAAGAGACAGGTAGTCTCTGTCGCCTATTGTAAAACTATAGTAGTAATTTCTATGAGAAAGTGAAGTGCTGCGACACTGCAGAGCACTTATTGTAGATCGTAAGTGAAGGGGAAATCGTAAATATAATGAGACAATATGAAAAAGCGACAGCGTAAATTTCTTGTTATTGGTCTTCAGTCGTCTGTTCTATATTTATTGTTATGTTGTCTGTGCAACGGTTTGTCGTACTTTAGTGCTGTTTAGGTTTTGTGCGTGAAATGCAAGCGCATTAAAGCTATAGCAAAAATTATTTATACTTGATCGACCAGACCGTTCAGTTTTTTTCGTTTGCGTTTCAATGGACGTTTGCGTTTCAATGGACTTTGCCTCGTCAGGCTCTTTCTCAGTTAGCGATGCATTTGGTTGTTTTGCCTCGTTAGGCTCTTTCTCAGTTAGCGATGTATTTGGTTGTTTTGCCTTGTTGGGCAATCGTTTTGCCTCGTTGGGCGATTGTTTTGCCACGTTGGACGATAACTGTGCCTCGTTGGGCGATAATTAAATTTTTAATTAAAATTTTAAAGAATGTGTATTATAGATATCGTATAAATTGATTCTTAAGAGCGTTCAAGTACATAAGATCTTCTTCTGTAAGGATTTGATCGATTGTGTCAGTCCGCCATTGTGGAACGGGCAGCGATTGAGCGCGCAATAGTGCTGAAAAACTCATGAAAGAACATTGCCTTCCCCTTGAAACGTCACTAAAACGTTCATGACCTTGATGAATACTTCCAGCGATAGATAAACTGAGATTTGACATATTTTTGAAGACCTTTACTGAGCCCTCCTCTCTCGAAAGTCGAACCTTCGAATTTCAAACACGTGAGTGGTGAGATGCTCCGAGTCGTGAGCGGATCTGAGCGCATATTGAGGTTAAAAGTTCATCTTGCAGGATATATCGAACCCCTAATATTCGTTATATCTCTGCAAGATGAAGTATTTACCCATGAGTAACCGAGGCTCCGAAAATCATCGTGACAAACCGACATCATGAAATGTCGATTTTAGCCAGCATCTGTTCGCACAATAACGTGGTCCCAACAAGATGGCCGCCACGAGCTACTTCCGGCTTAATTCATTTTCTGAACAATAGTTGCTCGATGGGTGAAGGCTAAAAGGGTGACTCAAAAGGACCTTCACATTTTTTAGAACTACTAATCCTAACCCTAACCATAACCCTAACCATAACCTTGATCCTAACCTTAAACCTAGCCTTAACCGTAGCTATCCATAACCTAACGAAAACTAAAAAAACAGAAAAAACAGAAAGGTCCTTTTGAGTCACCCCTTTTAGCCTGCCCCTGCTCGATGCAATCTTTATTTAGAGATGAGTAGTTAATCTTCTCATGCACTTAATTATCCGAATTTAGTTTGTCTCATGTGAAATACGTCGTTTGACCCGGTATGTTGGTGTAAATTAAATCTTTGATTTTTCCGATGTTAAAATTTCATGACTGTCGGCCGGGTTTGGTTATCTAACAAGCTCACAACTTACAGCTGTACTACCCGATGATCAATGTTAAGCTAAATGTGCCTTTTCTTTATCTTATTACTTATTAACTGTTTGTCAGGCTGTTTAACCAAAAGCATTTTGGAAACGGATAATTATTTCCTTTATTTGATTATCTGAATTTCTCAGAATAAAATAAAATAATCGTGTAAAAGATGCTGCAGTGATCTCACTTTTAGCATTTTAGCATTCTTGTTTAAACTCGTTGGACGATCATGTCCTCTCTACACTTGCATAGCCATTGTGACAAAACCTAGTATATTATAAAAATATATTCTAACATACCAATATTGTAGATGCCATCAACTTTATTATCTTTGATAGTATCGTCCCATCCAGGCCACAGCTTACTAAAATAGCTGTCGTCCCAGTCTAGTGTGGCAGAGATGAAAATTAGTATTGTGTAGATGGCCTTAAAGCACATTGGCAACAAAAATTAAGTTTGTCTAATATGAAAGAACTCATTAAATGATAGAGTAACACCTTTTACAACTTTTCGGTATTTTACTTCGTTTTTGAATTATTGCATTTTGTTTGATATGTAAATGAGATTCATTAAAAAATGTCTTATATCTCAATGATTGCTAAGTTTACAACGTTCATTATCATGAGGAGTTATTATACGCACATTTTAGTCAAGTAAATTTGTGGAACAAATTTGTAAGGTGTAACTAATAGTGTAATGAGAGCAAATTCTCTACCTCTACCATTATTTACATATTTACAAACTGAAATATTTCAACGAGGAATAGGTGACAATTAAAGTCACTTAAAGCTCGCCGGCACTGAAAATGCTTGCTTATAACCATGGGTTGTTTTATAACGCAATTAATGGTCTCGTTTCGTATATGCTACCACTAATCTTTTATTTCATAATATACGACAATTTTATTATAGTACAAAATAAGTTTGTTATCAGGTTGTTTAAGCAATTATAAGGTTTACGGTTTGATTACTCCGCTTTGCAGCTGTGACGAAGGTTAGTTAACGGACAATTTGAACCCTGAAGATGACATTGTAGTTGAAAATTACGTTTGGTAGTTTTTAAACTTTTTAACTAATTTTAACCTGTATATAAGACATATTATGAAGCGAAAGTTATGATGTATATGTATTATATATATATATATATATATATATATATATATATATATATATGCATGTCTCATCTATTTTAAGGCAAACCAGACCGGTTTGTGGTCGGAAAAATATGATTCATATACTCCACTCGTCTGGAATATTGGTGTACAGATGATCCAGAAGTGATCCGTAATCGGTTCTATAGTTAAATGCAACTTTTTCTGATGCGAGGGACCAAATATTTTAAGTGTCTGAGCTGTTTCTGACCTTCTGCATCTGATAGCCAGTCAATGTTGAAATAACCACATATTATGCAATACTCCTGGAAACATTTATAATAATCAAATGAACACCAAAGACTCTTATCGACTCACGATCCTCGTCACAACTACAGTATGGTTGTCTCATATGGTTGTGTGTGTATGTATATATATGTATATATGTATATATGTATATATGTATATATGTATGTATGTATATATGTATATATGTGTGTGTGTATGTGTGTATGTGTGTATGTGTGTATGTGTGTATGTGTGTATGCGTGTATGCGTGTATGCGTGTATGTATGTATGTATGTATGTATGTATATGTATGTATATGTATGTATATGTATGTATATGTATGTATATGTATGTATATGTATGTATATGTATGTATATGTATGCAGTATATGTATATATATGTATATATATGTATATATATGTATATATATGTATATATATGTATATATATGTATATATATGTATATATATGTATATATATGTATATATATGTGTATATATATATATAGGTAATATTTGGCATTTCACTCGGTCAAACTACATGTTGAAAGGATTTATGGTGAAGGAAAATTTCGAGTGTTGGAATACATACATTTTAAGATCAAACCGGGACCAGTTGCGAAAAATGCAACTTCAATGCCTTCAGGCTGGAATTGAACCCGCGACCCTGCGATGCTAGTGCAGTGTTCTGACCACTGAGCTACGGAAGCCGTCGTGACTAGGCTCTCGGCAACGGCTTCTGTAGCTCAGTGGTCAGAGCACTGCACTAATTTTAATCACTTTGTCACATAAAAGAACATGAGAAGCACAGTCCCAATTGAACATGACTACCAAAAATACTATAAGATTAGCCAATACAATACATGCAACAATTAAACAGTTAACCAATGTACAAAATATTGAAAGCTCGGGAAAAAGCTTGTTATCATGTGGGGTATATACGTCTGGTTCAATGATAAACACATTGAAAATTCAACATCTAATTAACACTGACTTTATCATTTCATAATGTTGACCTTATCATATCGCTGACCTTATCGTTTGGCCCGCCGCCGAGGGTATAGCAATAGCTCTTCTGCACTAACGTGCAGGCGAGCTAAAAACGAAGTAAAATACCGAAAAGTTGTAAGGTGTTACTCTATTATTTTACGAGTTCTTTCATATTAGACAAACTTAATTATACTAATGTTTAGTTAAGTATAATGAATCCGTTACCTACAAACGTTCTCGTGATATTGGGGACAATCTTCGTCTATGTACGTACCCTTTGCTCGTACTGCTGGTTCGTTGTAAAACTTGAAAAAACCATTCTCACTTGAGTTGACAAAGTCTAGCTTTTCCAGCCCAAATTGGTTAATATAAGCGGCTGTTAGAAAATGCGTCATATCTTCGACAGCAACTGTCGGTTTGCCTGGAAGTCTCATCGCCCCGGCTGCAGAAAAGAGAAAACATAAACCAGTAATTACATTAGTTTAAAATCCCATTATTTTTTGGTGTGTGTGTGTGTTCAGCTAAACATTTTATTAGATTAAATCATTGAGTTAATTGAGCTTAAAATTATAGCAATGACACTCATAGTCCAACATTTCCAGAAAACACCTTCGACAGTAACGACGGCTTAATCAATATTAGGCTACATGACGATCCAGTATTTCCAGTCTTATTCTGCAGGAGTTGTATAGATTTCATTTAACGTGTCATTTCGTATGTCGCCCTGCATTTATGTTGGAATATTTGGGCAGCCAGCGGTGTTTAATTATAAATAGTTGCTATGACAATATCTCGTAATCTTGTACGCAATTGTGCAGTTTCACAAATGATGCCGTGTGGTGTTATTGAATCGATTTATTATAGATACAACAAGGCCGGTCAGAACAAATATCGGGAGAACAAGATTATTATAAAATAATAATCGAGCTCGACGAAGAAGCAAGTGTTTAATACGTTTAAGAAGTTCAAATAGCTTATTTTTTCGTGTAATCTTTTCGATATGTTCATTCCATTTCATCCGGGTACTGTTTGATGTAAAGTAACTACAAGGTATCCAAATTAGTTAACTTCACTGATCCCCTTGGCAATAACATAATATAAACAGATAGATATATTCAACACATTTCAATACGCTACATTTCATTTGCGGCCTGTTACCTGCTATTGCATTTGTTTCTTATTCTTACTATCTGCAAATTATTTCCCTGGACATTTGATTCCTTCCCAGATCTCTTCTACTTTTCATTACTTTTCTATTCTCTCCTCTGTATTTTATTTCAACAGAGTTGGCACTTCGCTGGGCTCGAAACAGCAATTATGACCACATTTCATAAATGCGTCATTCGGAAAAAAGACAATATCGATTTTGAATGGAATGTGTTACATTTTGTTGCCGTAGCAACGAAGTAT
The DNA here is from genome assembly GCA_035772405.1 of Chrysogorgia sp. JL179-B06. Lineage (NCBI taxonomy): Eukaryota > Metazoa > Cnidaria > Anthozoa > Scleralcyonacea > Chrysogorgiidae > Chrysogorgia > Chrysogorgia sp. JL179-B06. The sequence continues at coordinate 927,731 of JAYKKM010000021.1, read as the reverse complement.
TGTAATTCTAAAGTAGAAATGTTAACATGTCTATCTGTTCAACCAATGGAACCTAATTACTCGGTTTACTGTGGTAGTACGAGTCTTAAATTCGGCTTCATTATTATTAGTATTACTAGAAATACGAATCTGCAATAATCCCCACGCACGCCTTTTCTACTTCGCACCCCAAGGGTTTCATCCTAATACTCCCTGCGGGATTTTCCCCTTTCATGAGCCCCAGACCTCGCACATCGAATATTAATTTGTTGATCACAATTTTCAAAAGGCCGTTTCGTCGAAAAATTTTATTTTTAATTTTTTAGTTATCTCGACCAATATTTAACCGATTTCAATTCTGACAACAGATTTGGAATTACCGAGTCTAAATACATAACGTACTAGACGGCCGGCCATGGTTCAAAAATATTATCGTTGATGGCATTTTTTGTTACAAGCAGGCAACCACGCCAGATGCTATCGGATAGTGTTTCTTTTGAAGGTATGGGGGGTTGCCATCGCTAATTCGGGATTTGAATATTAAAAAATTGGTGTTTTTCGAAAGCGCATCATGGCTTGGAAGTACCTCGTTTTAACGAATGGCATTCCATGGAGTATTGTAATATACGTCAGTGCTTGATTTTGATTGGCTAATTTCAGACTGTTATCCAATCAACGCGCGTGAAACTTCGGATACGCTAATTCGCATAACTCACAATGACAAGTAAACAAGGAACTTCGTCTTCGAAGGAAAGCAACAACAGGGTAAGTTTGTAAAGCTTAATTAGTTTTTAAAACTGGTAGCTTTGGTAAAGTCCTTTATGCTAAAGTACTGAAGTTAGTTTTGGTAATCTGCATGTAGCGAATACAACCATGCATTCAACCTGAGCTTTTAATTCGTCTTGGGTGAGGACATCCTCAGATGCGAACTGAATTTTTTGTTTGTTATCGGTTTACATTACCATCTTGGTAAATGTGTACATCTTACTTATGTAGTTTTATTACATTCTATTTCGTTTGATTACATTTGTTTTCCATATTTGCAAGTTCATGTATGGTATATTTAAAAGTGATGTTCAGGTATCGTTGAAAGTCAGAGATTGACCCGAATTGACGTATAGTTTGATACTTGTGAATCTCTATTTATTCCCTAATTATACGAGATAAGTACAGTAGTTGTTTTTGATGCAGATGAGATAAGCTTGTTTCCGAATAATTCTGTGATTGATAATTGATATTTGTTTAGGTTTGTTTGGCAATTAACAGAACATTTTTCAGTGTGACTATTTGAGCAATAACTAAGATGTTCTTTGAGAGACAGTATAGTATGTTTGGCCATTTTCTCCAATGTTTATTAAAACTAAACCACATTCTCAAGGAATGTGGTAAATTCCAGACTTTTTGTCAATGCTTTATCTTTGTGGGTAAATAGTTGTTGGTTGAGCTTTTCAGTCTGTACTACATTGGTGTGAGAAAGATCAGAAGGTCTGGGTGGATGCATATCTGTTGTATTTCAAATCATTTCTGATGCGATAAAGTTCTTCCTTGAAGTGGTCTTGGTCGCAGATGTATTGTGTACATTGAACAATTGGTTATAAATGGATGATTTGGTTAGGTTTCTTGTAAGCTGTATATACATATACAATACACAATGTCAGACTAGAAAAGCAACACTCCATGATAAAGCTATTGTGATGGTCCAGGAGTACATATAGTACCGATGTTGAAAATGTCTTTCTAATATAGAATGTATATACTGCTGCATAAGCTTGGTTTAAATGGTGAAAATTATATTGCTTTGCCTTTGGTTTCAAAATTGCCCATAAATAGACTGTACCAGTATGTGAGAAATGGAAATCAAACAGTCTTCCTCAAAGAACATCTTAATTGAATGCTTAAAGGGCCACACTGAAAAGTCTTCTGTTGGTAAACAAATCTGAATAAGGGATCACAGAATATATGCTCTGGAAACAAGCCTCACTTATCTGCACTGAAAACCTCTCTTGCAGGAAATCAAGGAAATTCATAAGCGTCCATTCCTCAAGAAGGCAAATCTCTATAGATGATGATACCTGGATTGGACCTCTAGTCTATTAAGTAATAAACAATTATTTCATAAGTCATGCATCTTATTTCTGATCATTTATAGACCTAGAGTGAGGGGAATTCAAGAAAATATTACCCTGAGGGTCAGGGCAAAGCCCAAGCAATATTATATCATCCTGCGGGGTAATATTTTGTCGAATATAAATTATATAATACCGAAACAATCTTGAATAGTTTTCTAATAACCGAAGAATTTCCTTGTCATCTCATTCTCCAGGTGAAACAATGGGTGAAATGTCTTCTTGTTCCTCCATTGTTAACAGCCTCATTTTGGTTTTTGCACCTGAGGGTATTTGAGCTAGTATGGTATTCAAGCTTGAATACCAAAGAGTTGTACCACAGGGTGGGGATAATTCTGTGATATATTGACCGGTCACGTGGTACAAATTTAACTCCCTAGCTAGTGTCTACTAGACAATTTACAGTTGAGGTATAATTATTATTATATTGATCATATGTAAGTTCAAAAATTTTGTAAATTTAAATCAATTCTGAATATACGTCCACAAGTGTGATATATTCAAATTCATCAATCTTTTGTAATAATGTAGACATATTAAAAAATCAGGGATGTGCTGAGCAACACAAGATGAAAGCTCAGCTTTTAATGAAATATATGCATGGTTGTGTATCCATAAATTACCCAATACTAAACGATCAATCATCAAAACCATTATTATGACATTAAACCAACAACACCTAATAAAAGCAATGCATGTAGACTCACAGGTAACTGCTTCACCCCATTTATTAATCTCAATCTGTTAGTGTTAGTCCATGGGATTTTTACAATTATTGGCATTACAACTACGAAGAGGTGTTCATCGCTGGAGTTTTTGCAGCATTTATATGTGGCAAAACAGACAAGCGTCTAACGAAACCTCTTTCTTTTTCTTTTTTAGAATTGAAACAGGAACTATACTATATTAACCGGTTTACGCTGAGAGCTCGATGTCGAAGCCATTTTATATTATATTAATCGCTGCTTTTTCGTACAAATTTAATGTTTGTTTGTATATTAAAATTAAACGAAGTCAACTGATCGACAACTCGACACACTCACCAACTAAATACACCAAAAAAACGAATAAAATATACGATATTATGATGATATATAGTAGGGGTGCACCGGATATCATATCCGGCCGGATATCCGGCCGGATAATGAGATAATCCGACTATCCGGTATCCGGCCGGATATTTTTAATATCCGGCCCGGATACCGGATATTTTTTCAAGGCGTATTAATTTTGTTTCAACTTAAAAACGGAAAAAATATCAATAAATATGCTATGAAAAGAAAACAGTTGGACATCAATACAACAAACAAAAGAACAATATTATATGAATTGGTTTTCTCAACTTTACTGTTCCAGTATTTCTGGTTATAATTATCTAGAAAATAACTACCTTCCTTAAATAGACAAACAAAATATCAAATATGTCAACTGACTCAACTTGTTACAAAAAAGTGAAAAACTACACTAACTTTGGTCAGTATTTACTATTCAGTAATTAGTAACAACGTTATCTTTAACAACAATCGTATATTCGTATCTCATATAACTGCAGCGTAGCACGTTTCTCTTGTAGTTTCTAGCGCGTTATTTACTTATTTACATATTTCAGAAGCAGAGTCAGAACTCAGAACTTCCTCGTTCTATATAGAACCTCTATATAGTCCTAACATGAAGTAGTGCATTGTTCATCATTGGCACCATTGCCTGCATTGATGCACACCCTTATTCAACCTGAAAAGGAGGCCCGAGTCTTGAATAAGAAAATAATCAAAATATCCGGTATCCGGCCGGATATCCGGGCCGGATATTTTTAAACTATCCGGCATATCCGGTATCCGGCCAGATAGTAAAAAGTACTATCCGGTGCACCCCTAATATATAGCCTGATTTCGCGGACACGATTTGCATTCAACGATGGCTTGTTAATTTTGACTCGCGCGTAAAGCGCGCGTACTTTGCTTAACCTGCGTACCCATTGGCTGGTATTTACAGCCGCGCCAATCATAATCAAAGACCCCCTATGAAGCAAGTTGCCAGGGAAAAACCGGCTCGGATATTTCCGTCGGACTCGAAGCGTGTAAAGCAGCTGAAGAAACCTCAAAATTTTAACATTAAAACCCCAAAATTATGTTGGCAACCGGCCCAGTCATCTTTGTCGAAGTCTAAGCTACATTTCTGTGGTGGTTGCCTGCTTGTAACAGAAAATGCCATCAAAGGTGTTTTTGAGGCACTTTTGTCGAGGTTGGCCGGCCGTCTATACGTGTCTATTATATTATGCGAACATGCATATCCTTAGTATAAAAACCTGTTACGTGCTTAGAAATTATTCGGCAATGAGGAGGCCGCTTCGTCGTGTATTATTTTGAACGTTATCACGGTCTATTTAACGTTTTCAATTCTGAAAACAGATTTGGAATTACCTAGTCAAAAAGTACATAATACACGTGCCTATTATGTTACGCAAACGTGTACACCCTTCGTAAAAACCTGCTTTATATGTACTTAAAAAATAATCGGCCATGTTTGTGCCGTTTTATTCCCCAACGAATATTGGCCGATTAAAACGGATCACGCAAAAGGCGTACTCGGAACTTGCCGGTCGTCGGTCTTAGCCAATCATATGTATGAGATTTGGTCCTACACCATGCATATATATTACCATCCATATAATTATACAACTGCACACGGTAGACGTATAAATACAACTGCACACGGTAGACCTATAAACGGGTTGGACCGCATTCTAAAATTTAGATAAAAATGTTATTTTGATATTACCTGAAGACACATATGTTATCTACTAGGACTCGGTAATTCCAAATCGGTTTTCAGAATTGAAATCGAGTAAATATTAGCCGAGATAACGTTCAAAAATCTACGACGAAAGGCCTCAGGCATATTGCCGATTAATTTCTAAGTACAATACAAACAGCTTTTTACGAAGGCTATGCACGTTCCCGTGATATAATAGACACATGTACCTGGACTCGGTAATTCCAAATCTGTTTTCAGAATAATTGATGACCGAGATAACGTTCAAAATCTACAATTAAACATGGATCCTGGACCATGGATGGGAGAAATCCCGCAGGGAGGTTGAAACTCTAGGGGTGTTAGGGTTATTATTGGGGTTAGGACCTTTTCAACAAGAGTATGTTTTTATAAGTAATACAATGGTTTTTAAGAATATAGTGATTAAATCTCCCGCAAACCGAGGAATGTTTGTGAAAGTCCCGAGGGAAAGCATGAGGGCGAAGCCCGAAGGCGTCCCGAGGGACTTTCACAAACATTCCGCGGTTTGCGGGAGATTTGATCACTATATTCTTAAAAACCATTGTATTAGTTTGTAATACCATGATGACCGAGGTGAAACTAGTGTTTTCATTGTACAAAACTAATTGATAGTAGGAGTATTGTGTAATACAATGCATGATCAGTGATGTATTCAACAATTTTCCATTGTAGGAAATTAATATAATTGTGTGAAATGTTTAGTGAAAAGTGAATATTAATAAGTCGAGTAATTAACACTTTATCTTACTGTCATTAACATTGTAGTGTAATTATTTTGTTTGTTGTGTAAAACGTATTAACAAAACTCTTTGTCGTGTCTTTGAATTTTGGCTCATGAATTTTAATCAGGGAGAAATTAGAAATCTGCCCGGCTTTGCCGGGAGATTTAGAGATCTCCCCGCTAAAGCCGGGAATATCGTGATTAAACCACCCGGCGAGAACAAAAGAACCCGAGGTCATCATGGTATTACGTCACATATTCGACTTGGTACTGATTTTCGTTGTGTTTACTCATGAATTATTAATGATTTGAGATGATAAATATGCTAAATTGCACACGCCGGCGATCGATAGGTACTTATATAGTACGTATTCCATATAAGGTCATATCGGACGGGACTGGGAAGAGCACATACATTGCCCTAACGAGCATATACGTTGCCCTGACGAGCAAATACATTGCCATCGTACCAGCCTCCAAGTTAATTGGATTGTAACCGACCCAAAACAACAAAGGTCCTAACCCTCCCACAAAGCTATAGAATATATTCTTTTAAAGTTAAATGATCTATTTACAACATACATACAGCTTATCCTGGTAGCTAACTTAGTTCTCTTTGAAAGCGGATAATCGAACATGCCCAAAAATATAATTTTCGTATTACGAATACCATGCATATCGTAAACGAACTTTCGGCTGTCTTCGACGAACGTTTTCTTGAGAAATAATCAACTCCCAAAGCTACAATATATATTAAAACAAAGGTAAATTATCTGTTTACAATATGCGTACAGCTTATCCGACTTGCGAACGTAGTTTTCTTAAAAAGAGCGGATAATCGAACATATCGAACGTGTTAACTATCCGCATCCAGTGGGCTGGTACGAGGGCAATGTATTTGCTCGTCAGGGCAACGTATTTGCTCTTCCCAGTCCCGTCCGATATGACCTTATATGGAATACGTACTATATATAAGTCCATATGCGGCGATCGCGACCGTAACTGCAAAAGATCAGTCGCACAAAGTAGCTTCTTAGTTTTGCTACTCGTGGGGTAATTCTCGCCAATCATGATCAGAGTTTCAGAAGTTTACTACAATTTAAATACCCAAACAGCAGTTAAACTGGGCCCAGTTTAGCTGAACAATTTTAACCGGAAACTTCTGACAAATTTGGAAAAAGCTGAGATATCGCAGCCCAAACGTAGTCCGAGTTAACGCCTAGCAGGCGTCTTGTTACCGATATTATCGACTACTGCTACGAGAATCTTTTTGGTATATCTTTTTGGTATATCTTTTTGGTATATCTTTTTGGTATCTCTTTTTGGTATGTCAATTGTTTTACGTTTCCATGATGGAGTTTAGCATTAACATGAGAATGTAAATCCGGCGCAAGGAATTATGGTAGTAGTAGTCACTAATAAACTCATACATCATAATGGGGTAAGATCAATTGTATGTCGAGTGACTAACAAATAACAAAATCTAAAACTATCAAATTGCAATACACATACAGTAATCCTTTACAAAAACTGTTTCGAGTTACCTTAATTTTACTCAGTTAATCACTTACCCTCTCCATGCAAACCCTTGTCAAGTCCATCGCTTTCTCCTAAGGTATACACCCTGCCACCAGCTCGTGTTGTTTGCTCTAACACTGTCACTTTGTGTCCAACTTGCGCCAACTCATATGCAGCCACTAGACCTGCCTGTCCAGCTCCAACGATAATAACATGTTTGGGATTGGTTGTCATTGAACATTTGTAATCCTCGTCTGATGTTTTGGACGTAGTTGTATCCTGTTGGTATCCTTTGAACGCATAATTTAAACCATAGTTGAAGATATCCATGAATAATGGCTTTAGAAGGTCGCTTTGTTGCACTGGCTCGTCCTCCTTTTTGGCAGCAATCGCGGGTGCTCCATCTCTCCTGAAATATTTCCCCAAATCCCCCTTCACCCAATCTGGTTCGTTCCAACGAAGTTTTCTTCCACATTTATCTTCCATTTTTTTCTTGATCGAATAGTGCTGCAAAATATTTAAAACCCTGTTAATCTGAACGCATAGCCAAAACGTCTAAACGTGAAAATGTAAATGCAACTAATTTTTATACACTTAAGCAATAACAGGTAAATTGAAAATAACCGAAGGAAAAGCGTCGATGGAAAAGCAGTTTATTAAATGTTGAATTGAAAATGATCAATGGAAAAGCAGTTTAACAAAGTAAAAATGCTCAGTGGGCAGAAAGAGTCCCATGCATCGCTGCCCCCGCAGAGATCCCACCAGCAGCGGTCCGCCCGGACGGGTGGCCTACTGTACACAACATAATATAGACTCTACTTTCTATGAATGTGGGTATGGAACCGGTGAAGTGAACCCAAATAATCACTGTGTTTAGAAAGGTAGGAAAGTAGAAATTGTTAACCAAATTGGCATGAATTTTGATGTGTGTCTTCTTTAGCCGACTTAGAACGATAAAAAAAATCAGGAAAATATAAAATCGATCAATGCGAAAAATATCTACCATAATTTATTAAGGGGGTGTCGGATGTACATAGTTTTGCAGACCTTATACCCGTTGTTAAGGAATCTTAGATTTAACAAATTTGCCATAGAATTTCACAGACTTAAAGTGCCACTAAGACGAAAAAAATCGTTTATCCAATTTTGATCTTAGTAAAATATAATAACAAAATGAAGAAGAAAGGCGTTATCGGTTCCTCAATATCTATATGCAAATTAGATAGTGTATGACGTCATTTTCTCACATAGACTAAAATAAAATTCGCAAAATGAGGAATATCTCTGCAAATAATAGGTAGAAAGTTTTCAAACTTTACGCATCTGTGGTAAGGTGAAATGTGCACCATAGTGCACAAATTATATTGTTGCCACGAAGATCGTTTGCAAATATAGGCATCTGTCATTTATAAAACAAAAAGTGTTTATTTCTTCTTTATCAAACAACATTTATTGTAATGCATACACACGAATATTTGTAGACACGTAAATATTGTACTTCGGAAGTTTAAATCACCTTATTCTTTTTAAATAGTGACAAAAATTACGATTTAATTTTATTAGGCGAAAGACGCTTATTTTCAAAAGATCTCCATGGCAACTATATAATATGTACAGTAGAGTGTACATTCTACCTTACCATAAATGTCCAAAGTTTGAAAACTTTCTACCTATTATTTTCAGAGATAATCCTCATTTTGTGTATTTTATTTACGTCTATGTGAGAAAATGACGTGATACACTGTCTAATTTGCATATGTCAAAAACCTAAATATCTCGACAACGGGATAAGATATTGAGAAACCGAGAACGCCTTTCTTCCTCATTTCGTAATTATGATAAACTAAGATCAAAATTGGTAGACGATTTTTCCGTCTTAGTGACACTTTAACAACTCATCAAGACAGTCTGATGTATGTGATATAGGTTGGCAATGTAATTCCTATAAGGAACGCACGAGTTCAATCGAGTGAAATGCCAAATATTACTTGAAATATACCCAATTAATCTCCCGCATTATCACATTATATATACAGAACTTGTGACTAGGCTCTCGGCAACGGCCTCCGTAGCTCAGTGGTCAGAGCACTGCACTAGCATCGCAGGGTCGCAGTTCAATTCCAGCCGGAAGGCCTTGAAGTTGCATTTTTCGGAACTGATCCCGCGGTTTGGTCTTAAATGTATATTATATTCCAATACTCGAAATTTTGGGTCGCCACCTACATATATTTATTTATTTATTTATTTCGTTTTGCCACAAATATTGGAATGTGTAGTGATTAAGATTCTATGGATTAAATAGTATAGTACATGTGGCAGGGTGACCGCAACAGCAATCGCCAATTAATGCGGTCCCGAAGTGAGTTGAGAGAAAAAGGAATTAATAAATTAGGTCCGCGCGCGGAGCGAGACGCCCTGACCTGTGAGCTCTCGTGCGGAAGTAATTGTATTAAGAGCTCAAAAGACAAAGGAATCCCGCTCCGCGCGCAAAATTCTAAAAATTGTCAGCTACAACAACAGGTCGCACTCGTGAAACCAATGTCCTAACCCTAACCATTATTGTTCCATGTAGCCAATCACAAAACCTGTTCATTTTAGGTACGTATTTACCGGAAATTTTCCTATCTATTTTTATTTGGGTCTTTAAACGTTGAGCATTCTCACGATTAGAATTTTTGTTATTGTCGTACAGAAAAATATTGCTAAAAGATAATGGAAATTTGAGCTTTTTCAGCATTCTAAGTGTGATTTTAAGGACCCATAATATCGTGGGGCCCATAAGATCCAGAAGTGACCAGCTGTTGTGACCAGCTGTTGTGGTCTAGTGGTTACCACACATGTCTATAAGCTGGGAGACACAGGTTCATATCCTGGATCGGACCTCCACTCTGGGTCTTAAAAATAATCGAGGAGAAAGTGCTGCCTTTGCAATAATATCAGCAAATGGTAAGACTTTCGGGTCTTCTCGGATAACGACCTTAAATCGTAGGCCCTCGGAACCCCTATCAATTGGGCTTCTATCCTATTGGGGCATTCCGTTCACCAAAGAGTGAGAAATCTAATAAAAAAAAAGTGTAGCACCTGTTGTAATGTTTATACGTTCATTGGCCAATAGCATGGTATGACGATCAAGGGGATCAGATGACCTATTGGTGTTAGGATGACTTATTGGTGTTAGGGTGTTGCCTACAACTACATATAAGGAAATGGCTAAAAGGGATGACTCAAAAGGACCATGTGTTTTTGTCTGGTCATTTTTTGGTTGGGTCAGGTTTAAGGCTAGGATCGAGGTTAGGATCAAGGTTAGGATTAGGGTTACAATTACGATTGTACGAGGATTAGACTAGTTCTTGAAAATGGGAAAGTCCTTTTGGGTCAGGCCTTAGTATACATAAACTAGGAGTAATCAAAGATTATGTAAGTGCGTTCGACGCATGTGGACCGATAAATGGTGAAAGAAGATTGGGTTACAAACATAAAATTATGCTGTAACGAATTATAAAAATAAATAAAGCTAATAAATATATAACAGCGTTTTAATTGAAGGAGATGTTTTTGACAACGGTGACATCCTGCATCCGTAGAAGGGTATATTTTCCGTTCGTTTGTTCGATTTGAAATTTGACCGCCAGATACCTGCAAATCGTTCAATTCAGAAATATTACAAACGTGAAGTTCGATTTGGCAAAAGTGTCGCTTGAATGGAAAATTTATAACTTCGCGAGGCTTGCTCGTTTCGAGTAAATGTCATTCGAATTGATGTATGGCGTTCAAATGGTCATATTAAATTTTGACATTGTAAACGCGCCATATGATTACCGTATGTTATTTTAATATTACAAGGCTATATGATCGCCTTTATACGTTGGTTTATATTCTACATTCTATTTATTTGATCCTCCATGCTAAAGAAAATTTCTAGCATCATTCTGCTGGTATGCCTAATCCTGAACACTTCTACAGGCAACCTCGTATCCACTGCTGCTGTGTCAGTCCCGAGGCAGCATTTCACTTCTGATAAACTCCTAGTACTAATGCCATAATTTATTCCAAATTCCAAAACGGTAATTTATTCAAAAAGGGTTAATTTAAGTTTTTATCTTGATTTCTTTTAGCTGTAAAGCACAGTAACCCATAACATGTAAGATAAGAATCCTTCGTCGAACGCAATAAACGTTATAACTTATAACTCCAAATCAATCAAAATGGCGAGTGAATACATCATCAAGTGAAATAGAATAATTTTCATAAATTACTGGAGTTGTTGAACTCCTCCTCTAAAAAGACCAGATTTTCCGCCAAGGGTCGAGATGGCGATGAAGAGTTGACAATCATGCATTTTAACCTATTGCCAAATTAGGAAGACACAACTTACTAGCATGATTAAACGCAATCAAAATAGCATTGAAAATAAATGAGCTAGATGGTATATTTGAATATCGCGTACATGCATTCTGACACTCGCATATATAGAGACATTGACATAACCGAGAACAATTGCCCATTGCCATGGTAATTAAACAATACTTGTCATTATCGCATGACTACAAACGACTAATTAGCTATATACCTGATGTAAAAGTGTAGAGAGTGAAACTTTAGGTTCCTCGAACCTTTAGACCTCCTACACACCATTTCAAAAGCACACCTATACCTTTTAGAGTTTTCAATTTACATAGTGAAATCGTCGACAGTGAATCGTTTAATTAACCATTAATAAATTTATATATTTCGTGATGTCGCAAGTTGTCATTTACAACGTATATACAAGTGCCTATAGCCTGATGTACCCCTGTCAAAAGGTGTCATAGAAGACCCCGAAGTAGTCAATCGAAAAATACGGCGCACGGTAACGCAAGATTAAAAATTGAAATTCGACAAGCGCCAGGGACATGAGATCCACTCACGCGCCAAATTTGATTTGATTTCATAAATAACTCCGCGATTGGTGGCATTTTGAATTTTCATGATGCTACGCGGGCGTGCAAGATGGCATTTTCTAGAAAAATGGAAGTTTTTCAACCTGATTTATGATAATTAATGCTAATTTATATTATCATGATGTGTCGTCTTGTTCGGAAAATTCAAAAGCATTGGGAACAATCGGTTTATTGGACTTTCAGAAAAGGTATAGATTTCGCAACAGTTATGGATATTTCCCGAGATATCAATAGAACAAAGAGGTAGTTAAATTTTCGATGTTTTCCAGCCGGACAGTAAAGTGTTAAGTGCCTATAACGTCAAAATATTTTATTGTCTTATTTGGAAGAACTTTTAAAATGATAAAGTAACTTCTTTTGAAGATTTTTACTTCTTCGCTTTGCTTTTGAAATATTTTAGTTTGTTTGATATGCAAATTATATCTGGAATTTCGCCAGACATGCATAATAATGACTTACCGGAGAACTTTGTGTATCACTTTCACTCTCAAACGAAACCTTTAAAATTAAGAAGTTTGGTGTTGTGGGAGAAACAAGCGCACATGTTATTCACACTTTAATGTTTTCATTTCATGAAGGCAAATATATATAATATTCTCTGATAAGTCATTATGTGTGACGAAATTACAGACTTTTGCATATCAAACAAACTGAAAAACATCTTCAACAGAAGTTACTTTATCATTTTAAAAGTTCTTCCAAATAAAACAATACATTTTTTGCATGTTCTAGGCACTTTAATTCCGACAATCTGAACCTGGTATATCAAACAGGTTTAAATATATAGAAGTGCTGTGATGTGCAGGCAGTGCTAAAATAAAAGATACTTGGTATACTGCTGAAATAGTGAATGGAGTTGAAAGGACTTTATGTTTTAGTCTCTTACAAAGAGCCTTACGTAAACTCCTAACGTGAATTATTTCACGAATGAGTCGGTTTTCTTTCATGTACCACGGGCTTTATTATAGCATAAAGACCTATGAATACTAATTAGATAAGAAATGAAGAAAAATCTAGGAAAATCTTTGTCCAAGGTGGATAAAATAGACAAAACTTTGTTGGAAAACCTCCTCAATCATGAAATAAGTCAGATAAATCCCTCGAACGTCGGGATGTATGCGATATACAGCCCTCGGACGCTTCGCGTCCTCCGAGTCGGTTTCCTTTGATGTACCGCGCCACACATCCCTATGAATACTAATAACATAAGAAACGAAGAAAAAACTAGGAAAATCTTTGTCCAAAGTGGACAAAATCGACAAAACTTTGTTGGAAGCTTCCTCAATGTAATAATAAGGCAGATAAACTCCTCGAACGTTGGGATTTATGCGATATACAGCCATCGGACGCTATACGCGTCCTCGGGGCTGTATGCCGCACAAATTCCTCGTTCTCGGTGTTTATCTATTACATACATCCCTCCTTCTCGGATCTAACTCTTACTTAAACCTGCTGATAAAGTTTTCGATTCGTGCAGGGTTTAATGCGGTATTTTCGCTCTCAAATTCACTTCAGCTATACGCAGAGCCAGACGAGCTTAACACTGCGTTTTTCCTTTTATATGCATCGCTTTTATATATATAAAGTCTGAACGGTACCAGAATTTACGTTTATATAAACGCAGCCAAAATACCGCCTATAATGTAACTCGTAATTAGGAAGATCAGCACGATGCTTTTTCGCAGACAATTTGTTAATTCTACGTTTGTTATATTTTTCTGTATATGTTTGACAGATTGTATTAACCATTTCATTATTTCTTGCGAAAAATGGTCAATGAATGATGCAGGTTTTTATACTAGGGCATAACAAAGCAAAACATATACCTTTCTTGCAATGAAGGCGAGTTCCTTTGTCAAGCTGTCCTTTATAATAAACTTAGATTGAACTGACCGAGCTTTACTTTCTCGATCGCCTAGAACAAAGAAAAGTGGGTGTACGCCTACAACCAAACCTAAACGTTACGGGACTTTTTGTAAACGTAACTTGCGCTCCAATAAAACCCACGCGGCCGAAGCTAACCACAAATTAAAGCGCCTATCCTGCAGCTTGGAATTCCATATACAGTCAAAAACCCACTAACAGGAACCTACCATTATTAAGAACCACAGGCTTTAATTAAGAATTTGTTTATATAAGAACATATAAGAATATAAGAACCTATCCCAGGCTGATTGGGTAAAATGTAGGTTCTTGTTAGCGGGTTTTTACTGTAGCTTGCGTGCAGACTCCACCTGCATGATAATGAATATAATAAGAGTCTGCGCAACGGAGCGATAAAGCTTGTATGGTTACGTGCAGCTTTTCCCAAATTGGTCAATTAGCCAAATATGCGAGATGTTAATATTATCAGCATAAATATAGCTGTAAAGTGTAAATAAATAATGGTGTCTGCATGTAGATCTTTAAATGTGCATGGTAAAGGTAAATTTTTGGAAAGTGCTCTTCGAATTGTCAGTCGAGTTAGCAACATTTATTTATTGCATCTTATCGTACAAAAACAAGTATTCTTCAGGCAAACGGCATATGTCGTCTTCTGTAAAGTTTGGAGTGATTGCCACATGGGAAACACTATCTCTCAATCTTCTTTGTCTAGTATTTTGATCTTTTCATATAAGACAAACAGATCACCCTATTTCTTTTGACGATTTGATCTTTCTAAATTTAATAAATTTAATCCTTCTCTAAATGCCAATATCAGATCTTTTCCTTTGATGCTATTTTGATTTGTCAGTGCCGTGTGTATAGGAGAAAAGGTATTTTTACTTGAGCTCAAATCCACACTCAAAGGTGCCAACTGAGTCACTTAGCTGATCCTTCGAGCGTGCTCGAACAATGTAGATGAATGAAAGAGAGCGCTTTGCCGAATGCTTTCTTTTAACAGTTATATACATTTATTTTCTCAGAGCGCTCTCCTCATGGGACCACACAGGAGTTTTGCCTCCAAGTTGTCCAACTTTCTTCTGTGATTTGCCGGCTGTGTTATGCTGGCAGACTGATCATGAGATCAACTTCGACCGTGAAACCAAGACCCACGAATTCAAGCCTTGACGGCCTTGATATTTTAAATAAAGTCTATATTGCACTATAGACAATAGACATTATTTACTCATTCACCAGCTGCATGGTAAATTATTTGAGTTGTTGAACGTAGCGTTGTTGTACGTCAATTGTCCTTCACAATGACCAGAGTATCCGCCAAGGCACAACCTACACCCAAATTATACCATTATTAAACGCAATCAAAATAGCATTGAAATGATCTAGATGGTATACCACCATAGACTTGTATCGAGATATTGTCTGGATCTCGGTTTACGTCAAAGCGGTTAACAAATGAGTTGCGATATTTTTGAACGGCAGCAGAATTGAAGTAACTCACGATCAAGAAGAAGCACGATGGTTAATTCTACGTCTGTTATATTTTTCTGAAGATGTTTGACGATCACGCCTGCCTTATATGCATGTTTGACAGATTCACGATGCATACTACTGCATATATATATACTTTACTACGGCATAACAAGGAAAACATAATATACCTTTCTTGTAATGAAGGCGAAAGTCCCTTTGTTTCAACTAGTTGTCCGCTTTATAATCTTGGATTGAACTGACAGATGCTTTGCTTCCCCAAAGCTAGCAGTGCACATATAAAAAGTGGGTGTTGCCTAAAATTACCATATAAACGTTACGACAATTTTTGTTATACGTAATTTGTGCTCCAAACCAATCAGAATGGCGAGTAAATAATTTTCATACATTTTTCGAGTTGTTGAATGCAACGTTGTACTTCAGACATCCAGCTACAAAATTACCAGATTTTCCGCCAATTGTTGAGATGGTAATGCTCGAAGAGGTAACAATCATTATAAATATATTGCCAAATTGGGAAGACACGACGATTAGAAGAACGTCGATGGCGTCACAACAAGCTAACCGTAAACAGAGAAATGTATATGTTAACCAATGCAACTTAGTAAATAAGTTAATACTCGAAACAAAGATGAAATTCTGGGTGAAGTTTCATATAAATTTCGAAATGACGTCACATAGACTATCGGTAGTAAAATTCGAAATTTTAATCAGAGCTGTTATTTCTAAAATAAAGCATTATCCTAAGAGTTATAGGGTTAGTATTAAGTGTAGGGTAAGGCTTAGGGTTATGATTAGGGTAAGGTTTGGGGTTAGGACTATTTTTTACCTATGACCTACGGTATACATATATAAACGGTATACATATATAAACCCTATACATATATAAACGTTATAACTTGCTCTCCAAACCAATCAAAATGGCGAGTGAATACATCATCAAGTGAAATAGAATAATTTTCTTGAAATACTCCTCTAAAATGACCAGATTTTCTGCCAAGGGTCGAGATGGCGATGAAGAGGTAACAATCGTGTATTATAAACTTATTTCCAAATTAGGAAGACACGACTTAGACCTAATTAAGCATGATTAAACGCAATCAAAATAGCATTGAAAACAAAATGAGCTAGATGGTATATTTGAATATCGCGTACATGCATTCTGACACGGTAGAGGCTATTTCAGATACGGTAGAGCACCTAGTCACCAGGACTTTGGTGATTGTTTATAAAACATATATGCTTCGTTCTTTAAAAACCCCGCTTTATATTTCTGTTTCGATTCAGAAAAGCAGGGTTGTTAAAAGCAGGGTTATAGTAATAACCCTGCTTTTAACAAATAACCCTGCTTTTAACAAACCTGCTTTTCTGAATCGAAACAGAAATTTAAAGCGGGGTTTTTAAAGTGGCACTACGATGAAAATTCATCACCGTTTAGATTTTCTTTAGCATAGAATAGTATTTCAGGTTCGAAAGTGATCATCGATGTAAAAAAACTAAAAACGGTATTTTGAAGTAAGTATTTCGACCTCTGAGATCACTACTATTTAGGCCACCATTACTAAGAACGTGTTGCAAGTGAGCCCGTAATTTCAAAAGGTAATATTGTTTGTGACGTCAAATTCTCAATGCTACGTGTGAATTTCAGTCGAGGTTACTTGTTCTCTTGTTTTCTTCGAGAAGTAGATGAAATGTCCAGCCTTTCAGACGAAGAATTTGAAAAAAGGACCATGATTACTAATGATTTACTTGAAGAATTAGCCATGTGGAGTCTTCGCGTTGAGAATCTGACGTCACTTCGTCACTCTGATCAGGAACATGATCGATTAATGGCGGACGTAACAACTCCAGATTCGGAGTCAGAAAAATAATACTTGCCATCGTCGAATCGCAAAACAGTTTCGACCGAGTAATATTTAGCAGCTTGATCGTAGTACCACTTTAAAGAACGGAGCATATATGTTATATAAACAATCACCTTGTGACTAGGTGCTCTACCGTATCTGAAATAGCCTTCACTTTCTGACACTCACATATATAAAGACATTGTCATAACTGAGAAAAATTGCCCATTGCCATGGTAATTAAACAATACTTGTCATTATCGTATGACTACAAACGACTGATTAGCTATATACTGAAAAACAAAACGCGGTGTAAAAGTGTAGAGTGAAACTTTAGACCTCCTACACACCATTTCAAAAGCACACCTACCTTTTAGAGTTTTCGATTTACATAGAATCGTCTAGCAATAGGTTTAACCATAGTAAATAAATTTATATATTTCGTGATGTCGCAGTTGTCATTTACAACATATATACAAGTGAATATAGCCTAATGTAATACACCCTCTGTATACGTAGAGTACAGTATATCAAACAGGTTTAAAGATATAGAAGTGCTATGCAGGCAGTGCTAAAATAAAAGGTACTTGGTATACTCCCGAAATAGTGAATGGAGTTGAAGGGACTTTATGTTTTAGTCTCTTATACAAAGAGCCTTAAACTCCTAACGTGAATTATTTCATGATTGAGTCGGGTTTCTTTGATGTTCCACCAGTCGGTTATATAGAGCGACTTCTCAGAGGTAGAGTACATAGGCGTGAGGTTAAGGATCTTTAATAGGATAACAATGTAAGGAATCTACTAAAGAGTATATATAAAGTTAAATGTTCAGGAAGTTCTTTTGTGTCTGTTCAGGAAGTTCTTTTGTGGAAGTTCTTTGTTCTGCTTTACTTCGCTGTTCTTTCTCATCAGGTTCTGTTCAGCTCGGCTCTCTATCTACTGTTCTTCTGGATATTCTATTCTGCTCGTTCTTTATGCGACTGAGTTCGTTTACGTTCTTTGTACCACTCATCTATTGTGAGAGGAATACATTATTTTATAGTCGCTGTGTAAGTTAGGAAAGATTGACATGATCATCTGCGAGGAACCAATCAGATTATTCGATACCAGGCTGCTTGGCTCGATCTTTTGAAGGCGTTGGTTGGAATGTGACGTTGGGCAATCGTACATTGAAAGGTTTTTCAATTACGTATATAGTAAATAATCTTAGTTCCTAACTAAATTGACATGGTAAGATAGAAGATATCATAAGCTACATAATCGTTATATTATTTTACAGTTTCATAAAGTATTTAAGAAGTAATTCGTCTTTAAATCAACAAATCTGGCATGCCAGTGTAAAGTCACTCTAATGACAAGATGTTAATTAAAAATGCGACAGGAATTGTGTACCTTGTCACAGGACAATAGTAGATACGATCATCCAGATAAATTTAGGCGCCGGTATTCAAGGTTTATCTGATATAATAGTAGATTATATATATGTAGCATAAAGACTATGAATACTAATTAGATAAGAAATGAAGAAAAAAACTAGGAAAATCTTTGTCCAAGGTGAAAAAAATAGACAAAACTTTGTTGGAAAACCTCCTCAATCATGAAATAAGTCAGATAAATCGCTCGAACGTCGGGGTGTAAGCGATATACAGCCGTCGAGGCTTTATAGCATACACCGCTCGTTCTCGGGATTTATCTCTTGCTTAAACCTGCTGATAAAGATTTCGATTCGTGCAGGGTTTAAAGCGATATTTCGAGTCGCTCTCAAAATCACATCAGCTATACGCAGAGCCAGACGAGCCGAGCTTAACACTGCGTTTCTCCTTTTATATACATCGCTTTTATATAAAGTCTGAACGGTACCAGAATTTACGTTCATAACGCAGCCAAAATACCGCCTATATGGTAACTCATGATTAGCAAGAAGCACGATGCTTTTTGGCAGACAATTTGTTAATTCTAGGTTTGTTATATTTTTCTGTACATGTTTGACAGATTGTATTAACATTTCATTATTTCTTGCGAAAAATGGTGAATGAATGATGCCGGCTTTTATACTAGGGCATAACAAAGCAAAACATATACCTTTCTTCAGTTCCTTTATCAAGCTGTCCTTTATAATAAACTTAGATTGAACTGACCGAGCTTTACTTTCTCGATCGCCCAGAACAAAGAAAAGTGGGTGTACGCCTACAACCACACTTATAAATGTCACGGGACTTTTTGTAAACGTAACTTGCGCTCCAATCAGAATGGCGGAAAACCCACGCGGCCGAAGCTAACCACAAATTAAAGCGCCTGTTCTGCAAGTTGCACATATTTGTTGGATAAATAATATACAGGAACCTACCATTATTAAGAACCACAGGCTGAAATTAAGAATTTGTTTATATAAGAATCTAAGAACCTATCCCTGCAGGCTGATTGGGAAAAATGTAGATTCTTGTTAGTGGGTTTTTACTCAATGTATAGCTTGCGTGCAGACTTCACGTCTGCGCAACGGAGCGATAAAGCTTGTATGGTTACGTGTTTTCCCAAATTGGTCAATTAGCCAAATATGCGAGATGTTAATATTATCAGCATAAATATAGCTGTAAATTGTAAATAAATAATGGTGTCTGCATGATCGTTAAATGTGCATGGTAAAGGTAATTGTTTGGAAAGTGCTCTTCGAGTTATCAGTCGATTTGCAACATTTATTTCTTGCATCTTATGGTACAAGAACAAGTATTCTTCAAGCAAACGGCATATGTCGTCTGCTGGTAAAGTTTGGAATGATTCGCCTTTGCTTTTCCGAACGGATGCTGTGTGTGTGTGTGTATATTATATAATATATATATATATATATATATATATATATATATATATATATATATATATATATATATATATATATATATATATATATTATATATATATATATATATATATATATATATATATATATATATATATATATATATATATATATATATATAATATATATATATATATATATATATATATATATATATATAGATTTTCGCTTACCTCAAAACTGGTCTGCTACAACTTGTTTCATCTGTAAAAGAATCTTCAGGCCTGAAGATTCTTTTACAGATGAAACAAGTTGTAGCAGACCAGTTTTGAGGTAAGCGAAAATCTATTATTTGCTCTAACTATATGTTGTTGAGCACTCTTTGCATTTCGTAGACCAAAACCTACACGTATATATATATATATATATATATATATATATATATATATATATATATATATATATATATATATAATATATATATATATATATTTAATAAATATTAGAATATATATATATATATATATATATATATATATATATATATATATATTAATAAATATTAGAGAGGATTTAATATTGTCGAATACATTTATGGAAAAAGTGACTCAACTAGGGTTGTCGGATACTGCAGGGTTCGATTCCCGATTGGGGCAGTCACTTTTTCCATATATGTATTTGACAATATATATATATATATATATATATATATATATATATATATATATATATATATATATATATATATTATATATATATATATATATATATATATATATATATATATATATATATATATATATATATATATATATATATATAGGTACACGAAGATGATGAAGTTATTAAAATAGTTCAATATTAAAATGAAGTTCCGAGTTAATGTCTGAAGTAAATAAAATCAAGTAAATAGAAAGTAGTGATACAACTACAATCAGTCTTATGGTTCATCTTATGGTACAAGAACAAGTATTCTTCAAGCAAACGGCATATGTCGTCTGCTGGTAAAGTTTGGAATGATTCGCCTTTGCTTTTCCGAACGGATGCTGTGTGTGTGTGTGTATATTATATAATATATATATATATATATATATATATATATATATATATATATATATATATATATATATATATATATATATATATATATATATATATATATATATATATATATATATATATATATATATATATATTATATATATATATATATATATATATATATATATATATATATATATATATATATATATATATATATATATATATATAATATATATATATATATATATATATATATATATATATATATATATATATATATATATATATATATATATATATATATATATATATATATATATATATATATATATATATATATATATATATATTATATATACAGACACGTGTTTCGCTGTACCACAGCTCATCAGTGTAGCTTGGAACAATCTGGATGAGTCTGGCTGGACTATTAAACACTTGCGACCGTCATTGACAACCGCTTGTGGGATAGCACCGGCTGGGGCCAGAGCGCTCAAACTGCCATAATGGTAGCGAGCGTTGCGTAATTGCTAAAGGACACCCACGTTACTATACATATATATATATATATATATATATATATATATATATATATATATATATTATATATATATATATATATATATATATATATATATATATATATATATATATATATATATTATATATATATATATATATATATATATATATATATATATATATATATATATATATATATATATATATATATTTATATATAAATATTATATAATATATATATACACAGGTATAGGGCTCAAATCGACAGGCAAAGGTGCTAACTGAGCCACTTAGCTGATCCTTCGAGCGTGCTTGGAATGTAGATGAATGAAAGAGAGCGCTTTGACGAATGCTTTCTTTTAACAGTTATACATTTATTTTCTCAGAGCGCTCTCCTCATAGAACCACACAGCAGTTATTCCTCCAAGTTGTCCAACTTTCTTCTGTTATTTGCACGCTGTATTATGCTGGCAGACTGAGCATGAGATCAACTTCGACCGTGAAACTGCAAGACCCACGAATTCAAGCCTTGACGGCCTTGATATTTTTAATAAAGTCTATATTGTATTGTTGACTATAGACATTATTTCCTTATTCACCAGCTGCATGGTAAATATGCTTGCAAGTTGATTTTCATAAACGTAGCGTTGTTGTACGTCATTTGTCCTTCAAAATGACCAGAGTATCCGCCAAGGCACGACTTAATTACGCCCAAATTAAACAATTATTAAACGCAATCAAAATAGCATTGAAATGATCTAGATGGTATACCACCATAGTCAATCGAGATATTGTCTGGAACTCGGTAAACGTCAAAGCGGTTAACAAATGAGTTGCGATATTTTTGAACGGCAGCAGAATTTACGTAAATCACGATTAAGAAGAAGCACGATGCTTTTTTCTAGACAATAATTGGTTAATTCTATATGTCTGTTATATTTTCTGAAGATGTTTGCCGATCACGCCTGCCTTACGCATGTTTGACAGATAGTTCACGATGCATGCTACTGCATTTATGTACTTTACTACGGCATAACAAGGAAAACATATACCTTTCTTATAATGAAGGCGAAAGTCCCTTTGTTTCAACTAGTTGTCCGCTTTATAATCTTAGATTCAACTGACAGATGCTTTGCTTCCCCAAAGCTAGCACATATAAAAAGTGGGTGTTGCCTAAAATTACATATAAACGTTACGACAATTTTTGTTATACGTAATTTGTGCTACAAACCAACCAGAATGGCGAGTAAATACATTTTCATAAATTATTCGAGTTGTTGAACGCAACGTTGTACGTCAGTCATCCAGCTCCAAAATGACCAGATATTCCGCCAATGGTTGAGATGGTAATGCATGAAGAGCTAGTAACAATCAATATAAATCAATTGGCAAATTGGGAAGACACGACGATTACGGTTAACTTGGTAACTGGCCATCGACTTTCTAAACAGAGAAATGTATATGTTAACCAATGTAACTTAGTAAATACTAAATCAGTGAATACTCGAATCAAAGATGAAATTCTGGGTGAAGTTTCATATAAATTCCGAAATGACGTCACATAGACTATCGGTAGTAAAATTCGAAATTAAAATCAGCTGTTATTTCTAAAATAAAGCATTATCGTAAGGTCCATAAGAGTTAGGGTTAGTGTTAGGATATAAGTTTTGGGGTTAGGACTATTTTTTAATTTCGGGATACTTATATGAAACGTCAGCTGAGAAACAATGGCACGTGCTTAAAACAAAAGAACATCACAAAATAAGGATTCCTGGCAGAAGAGTATTATATCTCTTAAGAGGTTTAAATAGGTTACATAATGGAACGGCTTTACTTCATAATAAACTGACCGAGTGAGGAGTTAGAACAACAGCAGGCTAACTAAACTGATAGGGTATCTAGTGCGTATATTCCTTATATGAAACTTCACCCGAATTGACGAGCAAATAGCTGACACGTTTGCTGTAACCTGCTGTAACCGACCCCAAAACAACAAATGTCCTAACCCTTTGGCAAACGTTTTCTTCAGAAATAAACCACCCCCGAAGCTATAGAATATATCAAAGGAAAGTTAAATAATCTATTTACAACATACGTACAGCTTTATCCCGGTAGCTAACTCAGTTCTCTTAAAAAACGCGGATAATCGATCATGCCCAAAAATATAATTTTCGTAATACGGATACCATCTTGTAAACAAAAACACGAACTTTCGGCTGTCTTTGACGAACGTTTTCTTGAGAAATAATCAACTCCCAAAGCTACAATATAATATTAAAACAAAGATAAATTATCTGTTTACAATATGGGTACATCTTATCCGGCTAGCGAACATATAGTTTTCTTAAAAAGAGCGGATAATCGAACATATCGTAACGTGTTAACAATCCCACATCCAGTGGGCGAGTACGAGTGCCATCTATTTGCTCGTCAATGCCTTGTATTTGCTCGTAACCGTAGGCCACTTCCGTATATGGAATACGTACTAGAAGTGCTTGAATAAATTTGTCCGCCTGCGTAATTAAAGGATTACATGTTTGATAGCATAGCGTTCAAATCGGCAGAAATAACTTGCCGAGTAATCATTTCGGGAGCATTATCACTTATCTAACTTTCGTTTATAGGATAAGCGATTCCTGTGTCGAAGAAACACTTCGGAAAGCAGTGTGAACAACTGTTAAGGATTTAAAACTAAAACGGTTTCAAGGCATTGCTTTAAAAGCGTTGCTGCTAGGCCAACTTATCCTACGGCTGATATTTGCATATTTCACCGGAAAGCACGTGTAGATCACAAGGGCGCTTGTAGACTAGAGATATATAAAACCTTATTGATACGTTACACAAATATAGAGTTAAAAAATATTTATATCAGTTACAAACGTATACATATTTTTCAAAGTTTACTGTAACGGGGGGCATACCTATAACAGAAAGAAAATGTATGAGAAATAGCTAATGGCGATGCAGTGGCGGATCCAGGGGGTCCGAGGGTATGTTCTTTACGCTCATTTCTGAACCTCTATTTTGCTCAAAAGTGCCATCGAAATGCAGGAAATGCGGTTTTAGAGACTAAAAATTCAAAAAATTTCCCCAAAGAAATGTGTCGTCACTTATAGGACTGATCTTGGAACCCCCTTTTCAAAATCATGGATCCGTGGCGATGTATATCCAAATAGTTTACAATGACAATGATTCACGCAATGATATTAACACAGATGGGAAATCTTTTCGTGGCATAACGATAAATGAACGGAATGAAATAATGTTTGAAACTAAACACTTATTTAATTTAATATGGCCCAGTACAGAATTGTTGAGTAAATAGAATTGTTGAGTAAATGAGTAAAATGTAAAGAGTAAAGGAATGAGTACGGAGTAAAGAGCAAATGAGTAAAGAGTAAATGAGTAAAGGAATAATGAGTAAGGAGTAAAGAGTAGATGAGTAAATGGGTAAAGAGTAAAGGAGTAAGGAGTAAATGAGTAATTTGGTGTTTTGGCGGGTGCATTCGGAGGCCGGCCGTTTTAGATTGTGGGGGCGTTTGGGGGTGTTTTGAGGGGTGGCGAGGTATTTTGGAGATATTTTAGATTATGGGGGTGATTTTGGGACATTTGAGTGTGTTTTCGGGGTATTTAGGTGTTTTCGGGTGTTGTAGAGTGCTTTAAGTCGCATTTGGAGGTGTTTTAGATTGTGGGGTGCTTTGAGGGCGTTTCCTTAGAATGGATTATAACAGAACTTATCAACTATTTTGGCCTCCAGAAAGCTAAATTAAATTAAAAGTTAAAGCAAAGTTAAAGAAAAGTTAGCGTAAAGTTAAAGCAAAGTTAAAGTAAACGGAAAGTAAAGTTAAAAGTTAAAGTAAAGTTAAAGTAAAGTTGAAAGTTAAAGCAAAGTTAAAAGTTACAGCAAAGTTAAAAGTTACAGCAAAGTTAAAAGTTAAAGCAAAGTTAAAAGTAAAGGTAAAGTTATAGTAAAGTTAAAAGCTAAAGCAAAGTTAAAGCAAAGTTAAAAGTTAAAGCAAAGATAAAAGTTAAAGCAAAGTTACAGCAAAGTTAAAAGTTAAAAGTTAAAGCAAAGTTAAAGTAAACTTAAAGTAAAGTTAAAGTTAAAAGTTAAATTAAAGTTAAAATAAAGTTTAAAGTTTAAAGTAAAGTTACAGCAAAGTTAAAAGTTAAAAGTTAAAACAAAGTTAAAGTAAACTTAAAGTAAAGTTAAAGTTAAAGTTAAAAGTTAAATTAAAGTTAAAATAAAGTTTAAAGTTTAAAGTAAAGTTAAAGTAAAGTTAAAATTAAATTAAAGTTAAATTAAAGTTAAAACAAAGTTAAACGTTAAAAGTTTAAGTAAAGTTAAAAGTTAAAGTAAAGTTAGAAGTTTAAGTAAACTTAAAGTTAAAGTTAAAAGTTAAAGCAAAGTTAAAGTAATGTTAAAACTTAAAAGTTTAAGTAAACTTAAAGTAAAGTTAAAAGCTGAAGCAAAGTTAAAGCAAAGTTAAAAGTTAAATCAAAGATAAAAGTTAAAGCAAAGTTACAGCAAAGTTAAAAGTTAATGCAAAGTTAAGGTAAACTTAAAGTAAAGTTAAAAGTTAAAGTTAAAGTTAAAAGTTAAATCAAAGTTAAAATAAAGTTTAAAGTTTAAAGTAAAGTTACAGCAAAGTTAAAATTTCCACAAAGTTAAAAGTTACAGCAAAGTTAAAAGTTAAAGCAAAGTTAAAATTAAAGTTAAAATTAAATTAAAGTTAAATTAAAGTTAAAACAAAGTTAAACGTTAAAAGTTAAAGTAAAGTTAAAAGTTAAAGTAAAGTTAAAAGTTTAAGAAAACTTAAAGTTAAAGTTAAAAGTTAAAGTAAAGTTAAAGTAAAGTTAAAACTTAAAAGTTTAAGTAAACTTAAAGTAAAGTTAAAAGCTAAAGCAAAGTTAAAGCAAAGTTAAAAGTTAAAGCAAAGATAAAAGTTAAAGCAAAGTTACAGCAAAGTTAAAAGTTTAAGCAAAGTTAAAGTAAACTTACAGTAAAGTTAAAAGTTAAAGTTAAAAGTTAAACTAAAGTTAAAATAAAGCTAAAAGTTTAAAGTAAAGTTAAAGCAAAATTAAAATTTCCACAAAGTTAAAAGTTACAGCAAAGTTAAAAGTTAAAGCAAAGTTAAAGTAAAGTTTAAATTAAATTAAAGTTAAATTAAAGTTAAAACAAAGTTAAACGTTAAAAGTTAAAGTAAAGTTAAAAGTTAAAGTAAAGTTAAAAGTTTAAGTAAACTTAAAGTTAAAGTTAAAAGTTAAAGCAAAGTTAAAGTAAAGTTAAAACTTAAAAGTTTAAGTAAACATAAAGTAAAGTAAAGTTAAAAGCTAAAGCAAAGTTAAAGCAAAGTTAAAAGTTAAAACAAAGATAAAAGTTAAAGCAATGTTACAGCAAAGTTAAAAGTTAAAGCAAAGTTAAAGTAAACTTAAAGTAAAGTTAAAAGTTAAAGTTAAAAGTTAAATTAAAGTTAAAATAAAGTTAAAAGTTTAAAGTAAAGTTACAGCAAAGTTAAAATTTCCACAAAGTTAAAAGTTACAGCAAAGTTAAAAGTTAAAGCAAAGTTAAAGTAAAGTTAAAATTAAATTAAATTTAAATTAAAGTTAAAACAAAGTTAAACGTTAAAAGTTAAAGCAAAGTTAAAGTAAAGTTAAAAGTTAAAGGCGGGTCGATCATCACTTGAGCGTTTGCTAACAGTTTCTTGACAAACGTTGTCTTTCATGTTTTGTGCAATGAAAAATTTGATCCTGTGTCAGGGGTGAGCGGGGATAGTAGGTAATTTCTCAAACGGGCCACAGGGCCACGAAAAAGGCCCCCAGGGCCATTTTGTAAACTTATCAATATAAATGTTATGTAGTGAACTAAACTATTCAGTTGACATCATCAAAGTAAAGTTAAAAGTTCAAGTTAAAAGTTCAAGTAAATTTAAAGTTAAAGTTAAAAGTTTAAAGTAAAGTTACAGCAAAGTTAAAAGTTAAAAGTTACAACAAAGTTAAAAGTTAAAGTTAAAAGTTAAAGCAAAGTTAAAAGTTAATTAAGCACAGTTAAAAGTTAAAGCAAAGTTATAGCAAAGTGAAAAGTTGAAGGAAAGTTAAAGTAAAGTTAAAGTAAATTTAAAAGTTAAAGCAGAGTTAAAGCAAACTTAAAGTAAAGTTAAAAGTTAAAGTTAAAAGTTAAATTAAAGTTAAAATAAAGTTAAAAGTTTAAAGTAAAGTTACAGCAAAGTTAAAATTTCCACAAAGTTAAAAGTTACAGCAAAGTTAAAAGTTAAAGCAAAGTTAAAGTAAAGTTAAAATTAAATTAAATTTAAATTAAAGTTAAAACAAAGTTAAACGTTAAAAGTTAAAGCAAAGTTAAAGTAAAGCTAAAAGTTAAAGGCGGGTCGATCATCACTTGAGCGTTTGCTAACAGTTTCTTGACAAACGTTGTCTTTCATGTTTTGTGCAATGAAAAATTTGATCCTGTGTCAGGGGTGAGCGGGGATAGTAGGTAATTTCTCAAACGGGCCACAGGGCCACGAAAAAGGCCCCCAGGGCCATTTTGTAAACTTATCAATATAAATGTTATGTAGTGAACTAAACTATTCAGTTGACATCATCAAAGTAAAGTTAAAAGTTCAAGTTAAAAGTTCAAGTAAATTTAAAGTTAAAGTTAAAAGTTTAAAGTAAAGTTACAGCAAAGTTAAAAGTTAAAAGTTACAACAAAGTTAAAAGTTAAAGTTAAAAGTTAAAGCAAAGTTAAAAGTTAATTAAGCACAGTTAAAAGTTAAAGCAAAGTTATAGCAAAGTGAAAAGTTGAAGGAAAGTTAAAGTAAAGTTAAAGTAAATTTAAAAGTTAAAGCAGAGTTAAAGCAAACTTAAAAGTTAAAGCAAAGTTAAAAGTTAAAGCAAAGTTACAGCAAAGTTAAAAGTTAATTCAAACATCATTAATAATTCATGAGGAAAAGACAAAAGAAAATCACGACCGTATCGTTGTTTTAAATGTGATAAAGATTCGTCCTGATTTACATAAATTTTATCTTTGATTTTCTCCGCTTAGACAACATCGATTTTCAAAATTACTACGCCAATGAACTTATCAAATGGGTCGTGTTTAAATCTGATAAAACACTGCTGCTCGTTTATTAAACAATACTTTAAAAGTTAAAGAAAAGTTAAAATTAAATTAAAATTAATTTAAAGTTAATTAAAGTTAAAGCAAAGTTAATAATAAACCTAACATTAATCTAAATATATATTGGCGACTGCCATCTTAAAATCTAGCTCCCACGGATACTTAAAAAGATTGTCCCGAAGACAACCAGGACCTAGTACCTCACCAGTACCTCAAGATAGATGGATGGATGGATGGACGGATGGATGGATAATAATAATCTTTAATTATCCATCCTAAGAATAAAAATACAATGGATTTACAAATCATTTGATATAAAAGTTATACAATTAGTAAAAACGATTTAAAATATTGTTAATACTCTACGTTTAAAATATTCAGTTGGACAGCCAGGAGCCTGGCTGCTCTGGGAATAAATGAATTTGAATGTCTATTTGTTCCCGAGATTGATAATATAATTGGTAATATATGTTCTAAAGATTTGTGGTGAAGGAAAATTTCGATGTTGGAATATATACATGTCGAGAGCCTAGTCAAGAGTTCTGTATATAGTGGTGGCACGGTGGTCAGATTGGGAATATTTTCTCCCACTTGTGCGGGCGCGTATTGTCAGCGCTGTGTGCCATTAGAGTAAGCAAAAAATCAAAGATGGCGGACAATCCGAACACGGCAAACAACAGTGAGCAAAGTTCTAAATTAAATATAAGGTGCTTTTGGATGTCATCGGAGCGTGGCGAAAGGTTTTGGAATACTTTACTGACAGAGATGAAATTTTCTGTGGAGCGGGAGTGGATTAAGGCTGTCAGAGGAGCAGAAAATAAGTCAGATTATGGTATGAATAATGAAATAAATGGATGTCATGGATCCCTTTACTCGAAGAAGTTGTGGGGAATAAACTCGAAATAGTTGGTCCCTGGCCTTGGTGGATCCATGTTTGAAGGAGGTTGCGAAATCATTTCGCAAAAGCTGTGTCGTTCAAAGGCTACTGGTTTATTATTCCCTGGCAAGTGCCACTGAGTGGATACCTCAATTTCATACTTTTTCTTTTGTCTTGACTACAAAATCAAGCAAAATATTTCGCCTGATTTGAGCGGTATTTGAACTCGCACCTTCAAGATACCAGTTCGCTCTCTACCTGTTGAGCTATCAAACCGCATAGTGATTGGAGGCGTGTTTTATTCGATGTAAGTGCATGAGATATTCTTGTGACAACTTAACACTCATACTGTATCTCAACAGGTTGAGTGGTGAGCTGGTTTCCCAAACGTTTCCCTTTTGAGTTCAATTATTTTAATTGATTTAGCAGTGTAAGAAATCATGAAAATGTCCTTATGTTTCTCTGAGGATGATTCTGAAATGAGGATGATTCTGAAACAAGGAAGACATCTAGTTGTGAAAGGGATAATCTGATTCATGCTTTCACTAAGTGTGGTGGTCTTTTAGTATTTTACTCTGGCCAACACCAGATGGATGAATACATGAAACCGGGCTGGCAGGGTTATTGGGGTTGACACAATTGATTGTAGGATCTTAGGAGGGCTTTCCATTTACACGGTCAGACTGGTTAGTCCGGCAAAATGTACCTCCTCTTGATTAGGCCCACATTTTCCTGGCAGACCAGCCGCACTCCTCAAACGTATCGTGTTCCATTTAGCAAAATATTGCCGGACAGACCAGTCTGACCGTGTAATTGGAAAGCCCTATTAGCTTTATACTGTGAAACATGTATAAACTAAATTTGGGATCAATATTCGATTTACTTAATTATAAACAAAACCTAAATTTGTTTTAGATTTTTGTGAATTGCATGAGCTCAGTTAACTGGGCCAGCCCGGTCCATGTACTCGTCCCCTTATTTTTGACTATAAAAGCTGGATTGTTTTTTAAGCACAAGAGAGACCAACTGAGACTGGCTTATTGATGAATGGGCTAAATACTATTCCTTTGACCTATTTATGAAAAGACATGAGCCTTGATTATGTTATTTTGGCTAAAACTAGATAATTTTATTCAGCAAAAGGGAAGTGTTGGCAAGAATATTTGTTTATAGTCAGTTTTTATTCTTATCACCTATCAATGTTAAGCTCAAAAGGGGGGGGGGGGGGGGGTATTGGGCATATGTGGGGAATTTGATTTTTCATGCAATTTGGCAATCAAATTCCCCACAGTCAGATAGTCAAATGCCCCACATATGCCCAATACCCCTCTGGGGCTTAACATTGATTGGTGTATAATAGTACCCATAATAAATGTTTGCTAATAAAGCTATAATAAAAATAAAAGTTTTCATATGAAACCTGTGTTGTGGTTTGTTCCTTTAATGTTTACTATAACAGGGCCTATAAAAATCTAATTAAAATCAACACCTACATCTGTGAACCCCCTACAGTAGATGAGCATGGCCTGCTCATAAGGTAAAGTAAACACAATACAAAATATGTTTAAACAATACCAATATTGTATTACAAACATACATACATTATGAAACTCACTCCCCGTCTACCGTACATCAAGCATTATGCTACACCACCCAGCATTTAACTCATAGACTATTCATCTTTACAATAACTGTGTTATTACTTTCCTAGTTTCTAATATCCTAACCCACCCGTCAACTTTTGCCACAATGAAGAACAATACTTGTGTCTGACCAAGCATTGCTTTGAAGTGAACATACTGCTTCTTTAATTGTGCCAAATAGTGTTCTTGCTTTGCTATCTTCCAGTAGTTTACCTATCATAGAAATATAATAAAATTAGGGCTATCAATGAAATATTGATCAACACATACAAGTATTTACTTTACAATTCCATAACTTTAAAAAATATTCCAAGCAAGGTACTGTATATCATACACATATTTTAACTTCATAAGAAACTTGGCGTGGGTTTCAAAGTCATTAGATATCGATATAAATTATATCCAGTACTATACCATACAACACTTCCAGCCCGTCTTTATTCCTTGTTCGTAAAACCCTTAACCAAATTGTACAAAAGTATATGTTTGGAATCTATAAACCGCTTAACTTACTTGCATCAATCTCCTGTCGAGTAATTTCTTTCTCTCGATCTTTCTAAATACAGCAAACATCTCAGATTTCTCCTCATACTCAGCTTTCAGTTGCTCAGCAGTTTTGTCGGACTTCCTCTTTAAATTATGTAGCTTTTACAAGCGAATACTCCCAAAAGGCATGACATTTCCTCGCTCAGTCACACTTTCCACTGTGCTTATTTTCCTCCGATTAAATTCATACAATTTTCGCTTTCTAAGGATGTAAAATTTCAAAGAGAATACTGATCTCAATGGCTTGGCAAAGAAGGCAATTCAAGATGGCGGACAGATAAATAGTATGAATCAAAACATGGGTTTATACGGCGAATACTTACACTTTCTGATCGTTTTCCACTCCATTGGCAAAATTTTGTTTACCAAATTCATGACGTTGCAAAAAACAAATTTCCCCCAGGAAGGGTACTCTGACGCATATTTCGTCTTCAAACTCGAATACAATAAAAATAAAGGCAAAAGTCCCAAACTTAAAATAAGTTTTCTGCTACAGTGTACTCAAAAATGCCAGGAACAAAGAATTAGAGGACACACAGAGCTCGTATAAACCCCACTTTGCCTAAAAAGTAGGGGTATAAAAACCTTTCTTAGATGCAAAATGCATCCCGTGGGGTACTACTCTACTGATTTTTGTCAGAGAGGAAGAATGAGCCTACTCATTTATGGGGGACTAAGTCGGACAATGCGTGCATAATTTATTTAAATCATTGTGCACTCTTGCATAACTTTCACTACGGCGGCCATTACAGAAATCGGCCACTTGAAATAAGACACCTCATAAATCCCATATGGGAGAAAATCACGCAAATCTGACCACCGTGTGGTAATATACCGGGATAAGATTCTGGGTATATTACAGGTAATATAATATACCCAGAATGTTATCCCGGCATTACCACCACTATATATACAGAACTTGTGACTAAGCTCTCTACAACATCCTCCATAGCTCAGTGGTCAGAGCACTGCACTAGCATCGCAGGGTCGTGGGTTCAATTCCAGCCAGAAAGCCTTGAAGTTTGAATTTTTTGCAATTGATCCTGGTTTGGTCTTAAAATGTATAATATTCCAACACTCAATATTTTCCTTCACCATAAATCTTTAGAACGTATAGTTTGATTGAGTGAAATATCAAATATTACCTGTAATATTTGGCATTTCACTTGATCAAACTACATGTTCTAAGGATTTATGGTGAAGGAACAGTTCGAGTGTAGAAATATATACATTTTAAAACCAAACCGGGACCAGTTGCGAAAAATGCAACTTCAAGGCCTTCCGGCTGGAATTGATCCTGCCATGCTTAGTGCAGTACTCTGAGCTACGGAGGCCGTTGCTGAGAGCCTAGTCACAAGTTCTGTATATTTTGCCAATAAAATTGAATATAACATATATAACAACTCTATTCCATTGATTTAATTGTTATTTTTACTTGTCTAGATAAAATATCTGCAAAAAAAGCAAGTGAGGATTTAATTGCAACAATTTTAAGGTAACAAGCGTCAGCATTACTGATAGTGGCAGCAGCTCATGTGATGATGATGATGACTGTTTTCGAGTACCATCACCACTGACAAGCACACCATTACCAGTACATCCAAGATTTGGAGCAAAGAGCCCAAAGTGTGCAAACGAAAAGTGCATTGAAGTGAAAGAAAATTTGAAGAAAGAACTGGAGGAATTGAAAAAGAAATACAATAAATGTATGTATTGGTTGCCTAGCTTATACTTCAGTAACAACAGGATCTATTAGATGTGTGAAGTTGTTCGTCCAGGTTGTTGTAGTCTTGAGAAAGACTGTTGGTGACTGACCTATATAATAATATACACAAACCTGACAAACACACTTTATTTGACTCTGAAGATGACTGCTGCTGAGGCCGTCGAAATGTCAGTCACCAACAATAGTCTTTCTCAAGACTACAACAACCTGGACGATCAACTTCACACATCTAATGATACTCCTAGGTTCAAACCATTACCTCAAGTCCTCAACTATAATTTTTCAAATCAAAGAGCAAGATTTGTATCACATGACCAGTCATATTTGTAATATATGGATTATCCCGAGATAAATTGTAATATATCTTGTCAGCTGAAAATTTGATCTTCATAGACTTTTTTGCTGTTAAAGTTGACGGAAGTGATGTCATAGCGGGCACTGTCTACATGAAAACGTCTTTAAAGATGCCCGTTATGACATCACTTCCGTCAACTTTGACAGCAAAAAAGTCTATGAAGATGAAATTTTCAGCTAACAAGATATATTACAATTTATCTCAGGATAATCCATAGATTACAAATATGTTAAATCCCCACAGATGTTATAGGCAACTTGAATTCCCTGCTGTGGCAGGGTATAATAGTGAATTCCCCACTGTGGAGGGGTATTTAATTTGACTCAAGTGTCATGCGTGAAACCAAATACCATGTCCAAAACCAAATACTACGCGCGAAAACCAAACAACACACACATAAACCAAGATTAGATGAGCCAGAAACAATGAGGAAAAACAATACATTTCTAGATGTTTCAAGACAGCATTCAAGATTGTTTCGGTATAATATATACAGTAATGTTTTGACCATCCACTCGGGGAATTTGTCTAAATAATTCTAAAATTCATTAATAATTCATGAGTAATTAAACCAACAGCATGTAAGCATTCGGTCACATGATGCTGTTTCGATACCCCGGTCAAACACCGCCAGACAAAATATTTCAGCTGCATACGTAATTAAGATATTTGATCCAAACACTAGTGTTTGGATCAAATATCTTAATTACGTATGCAAAATCAAGTCAGCAAACAAATTCACACACAAAATTCCTTTATTCACTCTTTGTCGTCTACCACAAATCTAATGTTACAGCCAGTAAACACACACTTGTCCAGTTTAATACCTCGACCAGTAAACCCACTTTTTCATGATCTCCTTTGTCCTCTACTTTGTCATCTACTAAGCATTGAGACCTAACAATATTATCACCTTTCGCCGGTCCTAACGCATCATTCACGTCCATTCGCAGAAACAAAACCCTCTACCATGCATCACAATCATCTCAACTCCACTATTTAATTTATCATTATCTATTCATCGTGGAAAACCCACTTCAGTTATGCATTGTGTAATATCTCAATAGAATTCCTAATTACGATATCCTTCGTTAGAAATTCTATTCAAATCAGCAAACGAAAACATTCTCTTACCTCTCCATTCATTTCAGAAGCTATATAAACAACTCGAGCTCGTGGCCCACCGGGATATCCAAACACTCGAAAACAATGGACAAAAACACTCGCGCTGCGCGCTCGTGTTTTCACCATTATTTTCTCGTGTTTGGATATCCCGGTGAAACACTCGCTCTCGTTGTTCATATATTACAACCAAATACCCCTTGGGATGATATACATGTATTCCGGGCGCGAAGGGGTAATATTATTGTCAAATTCCCCTTGCTCTGGGTCTATAAATGATAAATATATTTTATTATGTGTTATAGTGGAAGAAAAATATGAAAACATTCAAGTGCCTAGCAGTACCCCAACTGAATGTGTAATCACCCCATTTGGTAACATCACACAAGAGAGTGCCATTTCTAAAGGAGTAAGTAAATGTATATTAATTATTATTTTGCAGTGTTGATATTATTTCAGCATATTTTACATGATATGATTATGCTGCTCAGAATTGTCAAAGCCATACAGTAAGGCTACTAGACTAAGTGAAGTTGTTGCCTAGAAATAAGCACATTGATCAGTCATTTTTTTGATTTGTAGAATGCAGTGAGCTGTAGCATAATGTAACAGACTGAGTCTAACATGCTATACTATTTGTTTTTAATAGTTGGCAGAACTTGCTTATGGGATGTGGTGTTGCCCGGTAAAAGCAAAGGCAGCGATAGCAAGTTGCAAAAGCAGAACAGCTATAGCTTGTGCTATTCTAGACGTATTTTATCCCAAGGAAAAGCTCTCAGGCAAGAGACTTGTCGACCTTGACTATGTGCTAGTTTCAGCTGTTGTAGGTAAGAAATACAATGTGTAGAAAATTCATTTAGTGTCTTATAATAAATTAGTGTATGACTTACACTGATAGGACATCTGGTGTTATTGTTTAGACTTCTCACTTGTGGCAAAGCTTGACAGAGAAGGAAAACCATGTACTGCAGGCATAATTAAACAAGCTCTACGTACAAAGTGCAATCAACTTGTTTTTAAACGACAACGCCCAAACTATCACAAAGGTATGTATACAGTCTACTAACTATAGGCTTTCTTTATCTTGGTTTACATTACATATTTTCTGTACTACAATATTCTCATTTTTTGACATACTGGGCATATTTTGCTTTAAAATTATATTGTGAACAATATTTATCATTAATTAAGGAACTTTTGTTCTTTTATATAGATAATTATGCTCGAATAAAAGTGAAGAATTCAACGTTATGAACTTTACAAACTTTAAGTTACAACATGCAATTTTGTCTTCTAACTTGATACTGTAAATTATCTAGTGTGCAGAGAGACTGAGCACTGTGTGTCATTTAAACATTTTATTTGTTTTAGTGTATATACAATACTTTATAATTTTCTGTAATTCTATTATTCTATTTTATTGTATGCTACTGATATCAATACTAGTACCAATACTGTAAACTGTAAAGGTTTTACTTTTGAATATATCCTTTGAACTAAATATGTTTTATGCATTGATACGGTGTAATGTAACAGATGTTTATTGGACACATTTGTCAAGCCCAATTACTCAGAAAATATTTATGAGTTCCAGACTGGGGTTAGCCTGCTAAGCAGACGTTACTTTTCTACCCGCGTAAACTGGCCCCGACGTTACTTTTCTACCCGCGTAAACTGGCGGGGCCAGTTTACGCGGGTAGAAAAGTAACGTCTGCTTAGCAGGTTAGACAGGGGTTGAACCTGCAACCTACTAATTACCGGTTAGACATTCTAACCATTGAGGTTGCAAATTTATCATTATTATGTGCTCACAGGTGTTTGCATAGGAGATGTAGTTAAAGTGATATATGATAATTTGTACGTATGTATACCTGTAGTGCATGTGGTTATGCTGCATTATCTAATTTACTAAGCATAGTTTAAAGCTGTTTTAAAACAGCAAGGATGCACTGTTTTAATACCAATACATGTATATTGTTTATATCTTATATAAATAGTTTTAAAATACAAATTAACAGTTTTATTGCATACAATGATATCTATTGAATATCTAGTTTTTATAAAGCTATTTTTTTAAAATAGCTTTAAAATATATTTCAAAGAGCTGCATTCAATATTTTAAATCTAGTTTAAATCTATTTGAAAACTGTTTGGAAAAATACTATTTTAAAATACCTTTAAAATACTAACCTAACAGCTTTTCACACAATATTTTAAATCTAGTTAAAAACTATTTAAAACCTATTTTAAAAGAGTCGTTTTTGAAATAGGTTTAAAATCAAATTAAAAACAGGGTAAAAACATGATCAAGATAGGATTAAAACATATAAAAACTATATTAAAAACAGGAAAAAATCAGGGTTGACAATTGTATAATAAAATAGAGTTAAAATAGTAATTTAAACTAGGTTTAAAATATATTTTTAAAATAGGATTAAACTACTTTTAAAATAGTGTTTGGTTTTGTAAGGGTAGATAGAGATAGATAGATACTTTATTTCAATTACTTGGCAGCCAAAAGGCTGAATAGCGTAATTTACAATAGTAAAAGATAAAATTAAGATATATAGTTAATATATACATTAGTCATTAAGGATATATGAATAGATAAAATAATGAATAAGCATGAATAAAGAATAAAACAGATTAACACTCATGCAAATTCTAGCAAGGGGTGTACACAGCAACGACAGTACATGCCAAGGCGAATCTCTAGTAAATTAACTAATATATATTGGAGGGTGTAGCTCTGTCGGAGAGGGGTTTGCGTAACCCCGCCCCCAGGGGCTTTGCGGTGCCTGGGTACGAGGTAGGGGTTTTCGCTGGGTCTTGTTGGTAGAGCAGCCACCAGACAAGCCTAAACTCGCCAACTAACTAGTTGCACAGTTGCCGAGAATTACCCTCTCCAACGCCACCCTCTAGCGAAGCTGGAGTAGGGATTCGAGGCACGA
Organism: Chrysogorgia sp. JL179-B06; assembly: GCA_035772405.1. Lineage (NCBI taxonomy): Eukaryota > Metazoa > Cnidaria > Anthozoa > Scleralcyonacea > Chrysogorgiidae > Chrysogorgia > Chrysogorgia sp. JL179-B06. The sequence continues at coordinate 889,741 of JAYKKM010000021.1, read as the reverse complement.
ACCCTGCCCAATGGCGTTACTAGCCCCACGGCCAGGATCAGACTAAGCATTGGGCGGAGGACAGCAAAACATGAGGAGGCGTGCGGATGTACCGTAAGTAAGCGTCACTAGACCAGCGACCGAGGGTTTTGATCAGGTGATCGGGAATCCCGGCCAATGCAGCAGAGGTGGCCGCACCAATGCGGAAACTGTGGCTCGAATAGTTCCCAGACACGCCGGCGGAGGTAAGGATGGAACGGAGCCAGCGATTGACCAAGGAGGGCGACAGCGGTGCACCATCCCAACAGATGAATAACGGGCCAGGAGATGAGCCCCGGAGGGATACGTATCGCCGTAGAGCAGCCACCGCGCAAATAGACTGCCCCGATTGACCCAGATATATAACACAACCACGGCTAAATGGGTCCGTCTTGGAGGTCTTGATAACGAGTCGATAATGACCTGCCGGATCGAAGACGAGATCGGACAGCGACAAATGTCGGGAAGCCACGAAGGGACCGGAACACGTGAACTCACTGACCCGAAGGAAACCGAAAAACGCGGTGCAGCAGGCCGCCCAGAACATCACGTGATCGAATGAAGGCGACGATAACTAGGTATGCAGAATCTGGAGCACGCGGTTAGTGACCGGCAAACGACGAGCTTCCAGCGATGAGTGGGACCGACGAATGCCACGAAGAAGGCGAGCCAAGCGATCAGCCCCCCGGAGTGGATCCGGGAACCCAAGGTCGATGTGGAGAGACCGGACGGACGCAAGGTACGTGGTGATGGACGAGGGCGCGAGTCCTCTTGTATCGAAGAGGTGGGTAGCGAACAACATGAGGATCCATTCCGAAACGGGAAACGAATGGAGGTGATAAGACGCACAAAAACGGAAAAACGAACGTTGCCCCGAGGAATACACCCGCTGAGTGGAAGGGGCCAGTCCCTGAGCGAGGAGGCCATAGCACCGCGAAATCAAGAGGGCGGCACCAGGTTGACCAAGAGGGCGGACGGAATCGGCTGAGGGCTGAGATTGGCGGACGGAACCAAGCGCCGGAACTCCTGCAAACGAAAGCGAGATAATGCGTCAGCGGCACGGTTGTCACGACCAGGAGAATGACACGCCGAAAAAGTAAAATGGTGAAGACAAGCTAGGCGGGTGAGGCTGCGAAGGAGATGCATAAGATCAGGCGCCCGGGATGTACCATGATGAACGGAGAATGGCGACCACCGCCATATTATCGGAGACAAACTGCACACGCAGGCGAGACCAGGATGGTCCCCAAATATGGGCCGCCACCACAATGGGCACCAATTCCATGAAAGCAATGGAGGCTGGGCGAGGAAGGAAGGACCAGGACTGGCAAAACCATTGCTGTTGCCACACGGCGCCGAATCCGAGGGCACCGGATGCGTCGGATGAAACCACCAAGTCAGGAAGCGGAACCACCGTGGGGGACAAAAAGAAGGACATGCCGTCCCATTCTTGAAAAAAGGACAGCCACCAATGGAGGTCGCGGCGAAACTCTCGATTCAACCGGATGGGATGAGACGGGTTGCGGAAGCAGCATAATAGGTCAATCATACGACGTAAGAACGTGCGACCCGGAAGAACAACGCGGCAGGCATGGTGGAGGTGACCAATCAAGGACTCGAGCTCCCGACGAGTACAAGTGGACTTACGCGCCCAGCGGTAGAGGAGCTGTAGGATACGGGAGACCTTGTCCTGTGGTAAGCGAGCACATTGGCTAATTGAGTCCAGCTCGATCCCGAGGAAGACCAGCGACGTCGACGGACCCTCGCACTTGGCGAGATGTAAGGGCAAACCAAGACGGCGAAACACTGCGAACGCCGTATCCACGTGAGCTTGGCAGATGGGCGACATGGCAGGGCCAAGGGTGAGGAAGTCATCAAGGTAATGGAACAGAGGAGAGATCGAATAATTATGACGGAGGATCCATTCAACTGCCGAAGCCACCGAATCGAAAATGAAGGGATCAGCGAACCGCAAACCGAAGGGGAGAACCAGGTCAACATAAAAACCATCCCGCCACTTCATGCCGAGCAAAAAACGATCCGTAGGGTGTATATGGATGTTGCGATAAGCCGCCAAGACGTCGAATTTGGCCAACAAGGCGCCCGGACCCAACGCGACCAGAGCCTGAATGGCATCATCCACGGTCACGTAGTGTAAGGAAAAGAAATCTTTCGGAATGCCGTCGTTGACGCTACTACCCAGCGGGGAGGACAGGTCCAGGATGAGGTGCCATTTGCCCGTCTGGTGGTTCTTGGGGATGACTCCAAACGGACTAACCTGAAGGCAGGGCCACGGGGGAGCGGTGAACGGGCCAGCGAGAGGGTGGGCGGCTATCTCGGCAGCGAGGTACGTGTCAACCACCTCCGGATGCTCAGACGCGGAGCGCATGTTGGAGGAGCGGGACCGTAAACGGACGCGGTCAGGCGAGAAACCTACATGGAAACCCTGCTGGATGCCGGCGAGGACATAATCCCGCTTGGCCCCAGGGAAACCAACCGCCAATTCCCGGGTGAATTCCGCCAAGACCAGAGGTGAGATCGCAGAAATGGGCCGGGAGAGCGAGGCCGGAGCCGGCGGAGCTGCAAGAGAAAAAAGGGGTGGTAACAAGCTAAGTGGGCGGCAACGAGCTGAAGCCAAGCTTGTGGGACCGCTGGGGGGTTCCTCTGGCTTCGCAAGTAAGGAGGCAAGCTCCACAAATTGCCCCGAAGTAATCGATACCACCGTCTTATACGGGACGGGGTGGAAGCCCGGCCCCACCACAAACGCTTGATTCAGCGGCGGAGCACCTAGCAAGGGCGACTGGCTCATACCTGTTACATCCATTGACGGCAGCAGCAACCCAGACGAGGCCACTGGCTCAAGCCCAGGTTCAGGCTCAGGCCCAGGCTCAGGCCCTCGCTCAGGCTCAGGCCGTCGCTCAGGCTCAGGCCCACGCTCAGGCTCAGGCCCAGGCACAGGCTGGCCAACGCTCAGGCCCAGGTTCAGGCTCAGGCCCACGCTCTGCTTCAGGCTCCGGCCCCGCCTGTTGGGGCTTCATCATTGCTGCCGCCTCCCTCCAAGCGTGGGCCTGAGCCTGAACTTGGGCCTGCGCCTGAGCTTGGGCCTGGAGCTGAGTTTGCATATGCGACCACACGGAGGGGACTGGGCCAGGTAAACAAGAGATGGCGGCGAAGCAACGCGAAAAGGGGTACAATTTATCCCGGGCATTCTGTGTCCCCCTCCCGCGATACTAATTGAAATGTCAGCGGTTATCGCGTAAGTGCCATTCAGCGTATTCTATTGCTTTAGTAAGCAGTTGGTAATACGTACACTGTATTAAGTATTTTAGATAAATGGAAAGCCAGCATAATTTTATTCAAGTAAATCACGAACTTAATAATCAGTTTAATCTGATTTTTTAAAGTTTGTTTGGCCAAAACAAGGGGGTCATCAAAACGTTTGTTGACAAAATGTTGATTGTTATCAAATTAAATGGGGTTTTAAAATAGAAGGAATCAAATGATGAACTTTCCGTAATTTGACCCTTTTACTAACTGTCGACAGATACAAATAGCGAAAGTGGACGGGTATTCTACAATTTAGCGTAAATTATACACACTAAATAAATTATGAACGCTCCCTTAGTAAGAACACACTTAGAACTTTTAGTGTATCGTCTATGATCCTTGTCTTTGTCGTGGCTTTCAGACCGAACAAAACTTGTAGACGTTAAGCCTAAGGTCTTCAGGTGTTCGACGAACAGGTTTACCTTCTCATTATTAATATTACCGTTGATGTGACCGAAACAATAATTTCCTTCTTTTGTAATGCCCTGAAGGTTCTTCCAAATAAATTCTAGCTCAGAGTCATAATGACGAGACATTCATCGGTATTTGCAACCGCGACAAAACGCGCAATAGTTCTTTCTTCGCTGACCGCTGACATTTCAACTAGTATCGCGGGCGGGGGACACAGAATGCCCGGAATAAATTGAACCCCACGCGAAAACAGGCGAAAACTTGAGGCGATGGACCCGGCATCCAACTTAGTAGAGGTAAGGCGGGGGAAGCAGCAGGCGATGGCGGCCAAGAGACAGCAGGAACCGACGGGAGGAAGGCCGCCGAGGAAGGCTGTAAGGCCAGCGACGACGAAGACGAAACCCCCGATCACGAAGAAACCAAAGGTGGCCTTGGCGAAACGTACACCGGTGATATGGCCAAAGAAGGAACCACAGCGGGCAACGAGGCGGGCGAAAACATTGACGAACCAGAGAACGAAGGGGCAACCGAAACAGACGAGGCAATTAACGTCGAACTCGTCGGCAGCGATTGATCGACGAGATCATCGTCGTTGGGCGATAACATTGAGGCAGACGAAGAATCCACAAAGTAGAAAGACTATTTCGAGTCAAACGAGGCATCAACGATAGAAGCACACGTACGAAGGCTTGTAGTCAACTAAACCCAAGGGTTTAGAGGTACCGGAAGTGCCCATCCCGGAAGTAAGGTACTGAACCAACACAAACACACTTTGCCTGGTATTAATTATTTTTATTATATAAATCCATTTAAACTTAAAAGGTATAAACACGTACTGATCTACAGAACTGCAAACAGCGGGTATAAATGTTCTCTTGAAACAGTCCGTGCATGTCCGGTGAATATTGAAGGTGCGTTTACGACTTAGGTTATATTTGGCCACATGTCTGGTTGGAAGTAATTTATGTCGTTTATGCGAGGGATCAGATACAATTGAATCCAATAACTTGCTGCACTGCTCTTTACGTCTGTCGTACAAAGGGCTAAGGTTACAAATATCTATATCGCCTGGAATGCCATACCATCATAATTTAATAGAAGTGGCGTAGCCAGGGGGACCTAGGGGCCTGCCTCCCCCCCCCCCCCCAGTCCCCTGAATGTCTGATGCTAAATTCAAGTAAGATCTATTGCTAACTGTGGTGCTGATAGGCTTACCAATGCAATCAGTGTTCACAGTAACACACTCACATGAAGTTTAAACTGCGCAGAATTAACCTTCCGAGAGCCTAGGTCACCAAATACTCTGCTGCATCATCTAGCTGTTGTCAGACTTTAACAGGTTGGTCAAGGACTCCAGCTATATACGAATTAATCTTAATTGTAATCAATTTTATTTAACTTTTTTTCAACCAGCCTACTTTTTTTCGGGAAATTTCCTCTCAGAAATCACAGGAAATGCCCTCACAGGGCTTCAAAAATTCATTCATTTCTGGGGAACGATGCCCCCATATCCCCCTACATTGGTCGCGGCTAAAGCCACGACCTCCACCATATAATGCTTGATAATTCTAATCTAACTGCACCCCCAAATTGTCCGTTGTTCCCTCCTAGCTACGCCACTGTATAATAGATAGAGCCCTCTTCTGCACACGTTCCAAGTCATCATTCAAATAAACAGGAAGAGAGTAATGGAAAGCTGGAGAGCAGTACTCAAGGATTTGTCTGATGCAAGTACAGTAGAAGTTGATAACATCAGGGACAGGAACCTTTGCGCGTTTCAGTCAGACCAAAAAATAGAGACGTTTGTTAGCTTTCTTAATTGTTTCGTTAAGATGGTCGTTCCAATGCAGATTATTAGAAATCGTCAGGCCCAAAATTTTGGCATGATCAACAACATCGAATTATTTGGAGTTGATTACAATAGGGTCAAATACCTGTTTGCGTTGCTTAAAATCAAAAACCATTTTTTACATTTGTCACCGTTGAGTTGGAATTTATGATCTAGTGACCAGGTTTGAACTGCAGCAACTGCATACTACTTCGGCAATTGTTGTATCATCGACGTATTTCCACGCGAGTATTCGATCTAGCCACGACCCTGATTCCCAGTGTTTTTTTTTTTCACGCGTACGTAAACGTACACAAAGAGCCGAATATGGTTCATCTCATGCGTTTACTCTTCGATGCACATTTAACGTATACGGGGGTTGGGAGGGGGTGGAATCTGCCCGCGGGCAATATCTCCAAAATTATTACATGTATGCCAATGAAATTTTCACATATTGATGGCATGGTAACACTGAGTATACGTTACATTTTTGTTGTCATGGTAAAAAATGGTGACGTAATTATGACGTCATCGGTCAAAAATTCGGATTTGAAGCAGTTCAAAAAAGGGGTTTCCTCAGGATTATCTCTTACCGGTACTGTTCTGTTAACGTACATAAGTTATTATATCAATAAATAGATTTATCTTAATCGGTATGTCCTTATTTTTATTGTTTCTATTATAATGAAAATTTTTTGTCGAAATTTCGTGTTAGTAGGTGTTCAGGAATACTCTAACTTTTTTATTCCTAATATTATTTCACCATTTTTTCAGCCCATACTACCAATGCATAACTAGGAAAAGTCGTAAAGATTTAGATTCATAGCTGTGTTCGTTATTGAGATATCAGCATTTGTTTTCAGCGCGGCCAGATTCGCCCTCCCCCCAGTCTAGATAGGGCAAACCTGCGAAGCCTCAGAATGAGCATATAAATTATCGTTGTTAGTCTCCAAACATTTCTTATAGTAGTCTATAGTTGGGACAGGTTGTTTTAAAAACATGTCAGTAAAAAATTCGTTTATTCTCACAAGTCACCTCTATGCTTGGTTAACCGTGCATTGATATTATTAGCAGAAGTTATATGCTGATCATGCTTGTGCTACAAATATTATAGATATTATATAGATCATACTTTAGCTATTTCGATCATTTCTTATGAACTACGAGTAGACTGATGTACTCATTGCGTACCTATATTATTCTCTCCATTAGTATTGATTATTGAAAACGTACTACCTCCAGAAATAGAGGAGGCGTAGGCAGCGACAGGACGGGATAACTAGAGGGTGGTAGCGTCATCCGCGGCGGCGATAACAGTGAAAACGTCTGTTGAGCGATGGGATGCATCACCAGTGGCAGTAAGACCATTAGTGCGACCGACTAGAGGAATTAAGGCATCACTAGCGGCAGTAATAACATCAGTACTAGAAATACGTTATACGCAACACCCCTCGCCCGCTTACTGTTTGAAACTTTTATAGCGTAGTTGCTAATTTACTACTGACTAATACAGTACTGTAGTTATGCGCTTTGTCCTAGTGACGTCATCAGCGTTCAATAATTTTTGTTTTGGACACCTCCGTTCAATAATTCACAGTATTCAACGGAATTGGGGAACAGTGTTGAGATGAACTGGTACTTTGTGTTAGGTATGCAAAATGGTTGCAACAATTCATTGGTCTGCAGATTACACCAGTCACAAGTGATTGATGTGGCGACACAACCGGGCCCCTTGCAAGGTCCCAGGCTATTTTTCCCCCCTTCTCACCGACCTTGTGATTCAGGAAATAATCAACTATAAAAAGACACCAAAGACTGTTAAAGAATGAAGGAAGAAAGTGCATTCTCTTTATCATTCAAATGTCTAGGGGTGCATTTTGTGCAAATTTGGTTTTAATACAGTATTAGGGATTCTATCCCGATTGTTGGTGAGGATAGATGCTCTTGAGGTCTCAATGCAGGGCAGAGAAACTGACCTTTCCTAAGACTGGACATGAAACTAAAGCGTCGCCAAGGGTGATTGAATATAGATCATTTAAAACCTACGATAAAAAGAATTTTACAAAAGATCTTTCACAAGTACCATATGGTCTGTTATTTACGCTACTCAGGATGCAAATGATGCGGTCGATTTATGGTCTAAACTTTTTATAGACGTAGCTAATCAACACGCTCCTATAAAAACTCGACGTGTAAGAGGCTTATCTGCTCCTTGGATGACTACGGAATTGTCGAAATTAATGAATGACCGTGACTATCAGCATAGGAAAGCTCGCAACACTAACTCTGAAAGATTTTGGGTCGCTTTCCGTAAAATTAATCGGAAGGTTCATCTTTCAATTAAGAAGGCTAAATCCGATTACTATATGAAATTAATCGAAGAAAATAAAGGGAATTGCTCGAAATTATGGAATAGTATTAAAGAAGTTCTTCCTACCAAGTCAACTGATCCCATTACCTCTATACAAAATAACAATATTGTGTATACCACTCCTCGGGAAATTGTGAAAGTTTTTAATGACTTTTTTACAAACATTGGCAAACTTCTTTCACAAAAGTTTCTATCCCCTCGATCGGTTTTTGCACATTTGCCACAAGTGGAGTCTTCTTTCTGTTTTATGGAAGTCTCACAAGACTTTGTGAAAAGTCAGCTTAATCAACTAAAAACAAACAAACCAGCGGGCATTGATAAAATAAATGCAAGAATGATTAAAGATGCAGCTGATACGATTACTCCATCGCTAACTTCTTTACTGAATATGTTGATTAAAGAATCAATTTTCCCATCAATTTGGAAAACTGGTAAAATAACTGCTCTTTTTAAAGCTGGCGTGAAAACAGATACTTCGAATTATAGACCAATTTCAATACTCCCCATACTAAGCAAAATCTTCGAAAAAGTAATCCATAATCAACTGTATCAATACCTGAATCAACATAAACTATTATCAACGGCCCAATTTGGCTTCAAGCCAAAATCATCTACATGTGTTGCTGTGAGTAGTTTCACTGATGAAATGTTGAAAAATTTGGACAAGGGCCATCTTACTGGTTTGATCTTCTTGGATCTATCGAAGGCTTTTGACTCAGTCGATCACTCAATGTTGTTGGATAAGCTATCTAGCTTGGGAGTAAGAAATTCAGAACTAGATTTGTTTAGATCATATTTAACTAATCGTCGTCAATGTACCTGTTATAACAATTACCAATCCGATCTAGCCGATGTTCAGTTTGGTGTCCCTCAGGGATCAATATTGGGTCCCCTTCTGTTTTTGATTTATTTGAATGACCTTCCAAACTCAGTGGATCATGCTAACATCACCTTGTATGCTGATGATATTGCCCTCTGCTATTCGGATAAAGACACTTTAATCATACAGGATATTCTTAATAGGGATCTATCAAATATATGTAACTGGCTAGAAAGAAATCATTTGACATTAAATGCGAACAAATCGAAATTCATGATGATTGGTAGTCCTCAGAAAATGAAAACTTTGCAATCAGTCACTATTTCCGTTGGAACTGAAACTTTGAAACAATCCACTTCCTTCAAATATCTTGGAGTAACAATTAACAGTCACCTTACCTGGAACGATCATATTGATAAGATCTGTTCCAATGTTTTAAAGAAACTCAGTCTATTCCGAAGAGTGAAAGCATACCTTCCATTGCATGCAAGGAAACTGTTTTATTTTTCCTATATATTGCCTCACTTTGACTATTGCGACATTATCTGGGGTGATAGAGGTAACATATCACAAATGGATTCCCTCCAAGTGCTCCAAAATAGAATCGCCAAAGAATTATTGGACAGAACATACTTCTCATCAGCTACGGACGCCCTTCAACAATTATCATGGAAACCACTCGATGTTAGGAGAAAATTTCATAGATGTATTTTTATACACAAATGTTTGAACAAGGCAATTGATTACGATTTTGACATTACTCTTAATATGAATATTCATAATCATAACACTAGAAATAAACTCGATATACGTAAACCCAAAGCAAAGCGACGATGGGGTCATTGGACAGTGGTATCACGTGCTTCGGAAGACTGGAATGAGATTGACATGGCTATTCGCTGCACTGATGATTTTAATGTTTTTAAGAGAAAGTTGAGTAATATTATGTAAAGTTTATTATTATCATTGAAATTTATATAGTGTAATATAACACTACAACTTTTAACTTTGGATTTTACTATTTTATACTATTCTATACTATTTAGATTTATCGCATTTGTATTTTACTATATTGTATTTGTACACGAGGACCCTGATGAAAAACACCTGTTGGTGATTCAGGTTTCCTAATTAAAGATCAGTTATAATAATAAACTGATCGGTTAATAGAAACCCTAGGATTGGTACCATGTTAGTTAAGAAATGTCTTGAAGGCATTTTACCACCATTTCTAAAGAACTATTTTAATCTCAATGAATTTGTTCATTGCATACATGTAAGAGCATTATCTAATATCTATTGCCTTAATTGACAATACTACATTTGTAAGATTTATACAACTTTCAAGTTATAATTAGTTTTTGTAACATATTGTACATACATATATATGAATACAGTATCTGTAATAAATTTATATTTGTAATAAATAATAAAATTGTAATTTGTTAGGAAACAGGACCCCGTCAATACCAGTCTTAGCATTGAACAGGCTATCCTGTATTTTTATTAGTATTATTAATCATGCCTAAACTTTTCCCAATATCAGAATGTATATAGTACAACTCTCTCGGTTAATGCACCTATCAATGTCTTCCCCCAACGGGGGGAGTGCGGGCATACGCGGGCTATTGACAACAGAGTATTGCCCGTAGAGGGGGTATTTGGTTTCTTTTGACGCAGCGAACCCCCTAGGGTGGGGATTGTTGACATCCTAGCGTGATGAAGGCGCCACATAATGGCTGAAGCGGAATCTATTAACACCGAACAAAAGAAGGTAAGAAGCTTCATTATAACCATGCCATCTGCTTCTGTAATTGTTTTATTATGTGATGCACATGATAGTTTGTATGTATTTGTTTTGCAAGATAAAATACGTAAGTGTTCATATTCTTGCTCTACATGTACAAATTTCTTTTTTCTGTTGCTGCATATATAACTTTTTGAATGTTCCAAATTCCACTAAACAGCACTTTTGCCATGACTTTTCCCTGGGGACATTTGACAAGTATTGACAATACACCTTTATTGAGCTGTTTCGACGGGGGGTGTCACGTGACGTCTTATGTAAAATAACCCGGATGTTTCGGACAAACAATCTCAGAACACATACAAACGAATACAAACGATACCAGGATTTCCTGAAGAACAACTGACTGAAATTTTAGTTTTTGAGGCGTGAAAGGCGAAAAAAGTATTTTAGCGTGATACACCATCATGCCAAATCCTGTTCGAGGTAAAGCAATAAACGACATGACCATGGCTGAGCTGAAAGAGTACTTAAAAGAACGTGGTGTTACCGTGAGTGGTTACCTTAAGCCTGCTTTGGTCAACATAGCCAACGCTGTAGAAAAAATGATGCTTCCTATTAATGCCAATTTTGAAAAGCATGAAGGCTATGAAAACGGTGAGAAATTAATTATTCATGATATAATCCATTTTCTGAGTCTCATGCGCTCGTGAATAATTTCATCGATTCGCCGCCATTTGGTTTGTATGATATATTTAATTACTTGATATATCATTCCACCGAAGTACGACAAACAAGGAATAGCAGCATACAAATCATTCGACGAATACCGCCTGTTTGAAGAAGGATATGTTGAATCCTTATTGACAAAAACATTGGCGAACGAACGTTTCCATTTGTACTCAGCTAAAGTGCGTCCGGCGATGAAGGAGAAAACAGATGAAGGGAAAATGTTTTACGACCTTTGGTTTATTTTAGAGGGTAGAGGCGTAAACCGTGGGAGCGTTTTGAAAGCAAGATGCATGTGTAAGGGAGGTTGGGACGGAGGCTGTAAGCATATTGCTGCTGCTATGTACTCCCTCGAAGATCTGCTAAACAACCGTGGTGAAAGTGTGACCAGTGGGCCATGTCAGTGGGTAAAGAGGCCAACTGCTGAAAGCAAACCGTGTGAAGTCAAGAATTTGCAAATTCGTAAACGCGAACCGCCCCTGGGAAAAGGAAAAAAGCACGAGCACGTTTATTGCGAACATATTGACGTTGACCTTAGGCATGAAGAGGATAGAAGCTCGCCGTCAATGGAATCTCTGCAAACGTTTATGAAGTCTTTGGATTCTGCAGAAACGAAGCCTGCAATATACCCTTTGTTGGCCAAGTTATATCCACAAAATAATTCAAAAAAAGCTGAACAGGCAGAAAATAGTGAATCTGGAGGTAACCAACTTTTGGTTGTTGTTTATTTATCTATTTGTGTAGTTATTTATTTATTTATTCATGCTGTTTCTTTTTTTCTATTCTATTTTTTTCATATTTTATTCTAGTTATTTTTCTATTTCTTTTTGTTTTATTTTAATTTTATTGAATTTTTTATTGCATTTTATCAATTTTGACATTTTCAATATTATTTAACTAGAAATAGAAAAGACAGGAATCGAAGTTGGCATCATGAAACAGAAGCTACTGGAGTACCATACGAGATATGATCTGATTGGCAATTCAGAACAGACACTTGCTGACTTATCTCTCACAGACGAAGAGGTGGAACGAGTCAACATGTCTACGATCAAGCAGTGGCAGAGCAAAGATTGGTATGAGCAGAAGGCAGGATTTATTACAGCTTCGAAAGCCAAAAGAGTTTACGGGGCACAGTGTAGCCTGGAAAAAGGTGCAAAGAAAAATGTGGCAAAGTTAGTTGAGGAAATTGCGAGTCCGAAGTGTCCATTTGTCAACATTCCACTACCTGCTCACCAACCACAAAATCCAAGGGATTGGGTTTGAAGCATGAGAATACAGCAAGAATAAACTATTATAGAATAGAATGTAAAAAACACCACAAGCTTAGGCTCATTTCAAAAGGGTTTTTAATATCCCAGAATAAGCCAATGCTTGGTGCCAGTTTGGATAACATCCGCACTTGTGAATGTGCTGAAAACTGCCCGAAGATTGCAGTGGAATACAAATGTCCTTGGAAACATCGCTATCTTCATCCTAAAGAGGCCTTTTTAACACCGGAAATTGGTGGTAAAAGATGTGGGGATACTTTTTCTTTGAGTGATAGTTCCCAGTACTATTTCCAAGTACAGCTACAAATGTTTGTCTGTAATGTTACCTCGTGTGACTTGGTTGTTTGGACAGAACAAGGTGTATTCGCAGTACCTGTGCCATTTGACAGCAACTTTGTGAAATCCTTGTGTGCAAAGCTACAAGATTTCTGGCTAGCCCAGGTTTTGCCTTACATGGTGCACGAGTTAACCGGTTCTGTATTAACTAATGGTATGTTGACAATATTACTATCACCTGATTTTCACCCTTTAATATCTATGAGACCTTTGCTTAACCAGTGTTCTACAGACTACTGTATAATACCAAATGCAATTTAAGGCATAAATGTTAGAGGAACAAGGGGTGAAATACAAACTGAAAATATCAAAACTTACTTATAGTAGCACAGCTAGTATTCTGTCTGATAATGACATTTCAGTTTGTGTTTTATCCTGTGACATATGAAATGTGTTTATTGTAAAATTCAATGTTATTATAGTCATTAGCTTACTTGTCTTCATATATTGTTTTTGTATTAGAAATTGATCTAACAGAAACAGTGGAAGGTGAACCTGAAGCATATCAGAGTAAATGGCATGGCAATCTATGATACATGCATAGATGGACTTTTACCCAAACATATGATTAATGATAATATTGTGGATTTGTTGCTAGAGTAAGTGATACAGTAGATGATAGCTAAAAATTAATATGATTCTGTTTAATATAATTCGGGTTTAGTATGTGTCTTTGTAATCATTATACTTTAACAGAATATACTGTACATCTGAAGCTATACAAAAAGAATGTGTAAAATGGTACAGATAAAAGATACCTTGTAAAAAAGAAGATGTATTTGAATACATTCTTTACAAAATTACACTCTAAGTAAGCAATCATGATATAGTAAAGCTGCTGCTTTTAAGAATTATTCATAAAAACAGCAGCGCCACTATTATCATGGTAGCTTACATGTACTTAGAGCTTTTCTTGTTCACAAGAATTAAAATATAATTAATTAAATAATGACCTACCATTGTAGGAGAATATTTGCATGCTGTACAAATATTTTCAATTTCAGTAATTTTCTTTTGCAGAGAAATATGCTGCTTTTATCGGATATTAAGTTCATTCTTCTACACTGTGCTGTGTGGGGAACAACAAACCAGGTTAACATCAAGGTACATGTAAGGTTCAATTTCAGAGTTGATACCATGGTACAATAGTTACAAACAGTATGTTAATATAAGTGTGAGAGCCACACTGTGAATGCCTATATACACAATGTAATACAGTACAGCTGTATGAATATTTAATCGTCGTGTTTTTTACATTTCAAGATTTTCCAAGAATAAACGTGCTGAGGTATTTTTTAAACCAGAGTTGTGGGATGACAAGTATATATTTATTCCTATTAACCGAAGGTAGAGTACATATATTTCACTTAGAAAATCACTAATCATTATAATTATTATAAACATGTTAACTTCAAAACTATATATTTTGTTTTAGCCAACACTGGTTGTTAGCAGTGATAACTCCTTGGTAAGTGCTATAAATAGTAATGTTATAAATGTAAAAATTATGTTTTTCTTTAAATTTATGATTAAACTGAAATACATTTTGGATAGGGACATTATTATCATGGATTCTTTGACATGGGACGTAAGTACAAGAAGAAGAGAAATCAGTCTTATTTTCAGGTATATATACTTTACTGTATTTTGCATATTACTAGCTGAAATTACTAGTTGACACTACAAATCAGTCAGGTTTATGGCTTATGCTAAACAATTTCACAATTTTATATTGTTAGTCTGAATGTAATTATAGTAAATTACCAGCTTGGAATTGCATTTATTTTACAGCCAAGTCCAGCGTTACAACTTTGTATAAATTAGTATTTTTGTCTTATTTTAACAGCTTTTTGGATTATTTTTCTACAAAACATGGATTGTCAAAAAAGCACCTGAATTTAACTTACAAATTGCTAAAGGTAATAATTGACCCTAAGATTATTAATTAGAACTACATTTTACTGTAGTAAACTGTTTAAAAAAAATGCTGGACATTAGATTTTGAAGTGTGATCGTCTAGGTTAGTGTAGTTTTGAGAAATATTGTTGATGTTGCACTTGACTCTGAGATGACTACCGCACAAGCAGTTGAAATGTCAGTCACTTCCACCAACAGTTTTTCTCAAGACTACACTAACCTACACATCACTTCAAAATCTATGAACACTCCTCTGGGTTATTGAAACTAACACAGGTCTGGATTTCAAATGTTGAAAATGAAATTATAACATGTGAATTTTCATTATTTCAGGTACCACAACAAGAAATGACTAGCAACAACTGTGGAATTTACATATCCTTTTTTGTCAGATATTTCTTGCAGGTAAAATCCTAATAGAATGTCTTAAAATTATACTTATTTTTTATTTAATATTATTTTATTAACTTAAAATCACTGTATGGTTTCTTTGAAGGACCTTGATATATATGAGAACAACAGAGAAGGGTACTGCAACAAAGTACAAACATGGTTTGGTCACAAGGAAGCTGAGAACAAAAGAACAGAGATGAGATCCTATTTGCACAATATGTTAATAATTGAGCAGTTCAAGCATAACTATAGTATATAATTTATTATAAATGCTAATATCATTCCATAGTTTTTTATAATAATAGAATCCATTTATGCAAAGTTATTTAACCCTTTCAGTCCGACTTTGCCCCACTGATGAGTAAAATCATCTGGCAATAGACAAAGTAAAGTCATCAGTGAAAGGTTAAATTATTTGTTATTATCACAGCAACATTCTTATTGGCCACTTTGAAAAAGAGGAAGAGACTGGGATGGTTAAAAGGAATGAGTTATTCAATTATTGGCATTGTAACAATCTCAAGATGCATCACTCATACCAGTCTCTTCCTCTATTCCAAAGAGGCCAATTGAAGATTACATTTTCACTCAACTTCACTTACTTATCAGAGTCATCTTCACAATCAATAACACTTGGCTGTAAATTAACAAGAGCAGCACAAGTTCTTACAATAGAGCTAATGTATGGTTTAATTGTCAATGGTATAACTCCTCGTAAAATACCAAAGCACTTCAATTTCCTTATCAGCCTTTCAACATGAATACAAACCTTTGCTACTCGACGTGTGACAGTATTTGTATGTATTGTATTTGTACAGTAGTAGCCTTGGACGACACTTTACCCTTCCTCATGATTGGGGGTGCTACTAATCTTGTTTCATGTAGGGCCAGTAGATCCTGGATATTGAACCCCTTATCAGCCATAACTGTGTCACCAGGGTTTAACATTTCTAGGAAACCAGACTGTTTTACTATATCTTTGTCACTTATGCTACCACTGTAGAGATTGGAAATGAAATTGAAATGAGGAATAGGGGATATGGAAAGAAGCAATTTAAAAGTGTTATTTGACTTGTAGCTGCTGTAGGTAGATCTTTGACTTGATAATCTGGTGGGCTTCTCAATGTAAAATTCAGTGCAATCAATTACTGCACGTAAATTTGGGGTGTCCCTGAATGCTTTGGGTCGATAGACACTGGCCATTTCATCAATGGTTGAAAAAGGCAAAAGAAATTGTAACTCTTGTTCCAAGAACAATACCCAAGTTATGACCAAAAAGATCACCAAGCATTACAATGCTTGGTTTTCTCCTTAGCCTCACAAGAGTTAAAATCAATTGCTCCCAGACTGTAAGTTTCATCAGGCCATACTTTTGCTAAGATGAAAATAAAATAAAACAAAAACATTTTAAAATAATTCTACAGAATATCTTGGTTAAAAAAGGAGATGACTGTATTAAATTACCTCGAGGTACTGGCTTTTAATGTACTTGTCCTTTGTTCCTTTTGACCCTCTCCACATATGCAATCGAGTTCCTTTGTCTTTTACCAAATTATATAGGGCTTGCAATATTTCAAGACCCAACCCTATAATAAAGTTAATGTATATCATATATTTTGTTACAATTCTAACTTCTGGAAAAGTTTAAGCTTTACAGCTTGTCCTCATGAAGATTTAAGGGGTTGAGATACAAATTATAAAGTAACATAGCTTGGCTATGTCAAACGCATTTGTAGAAATTAGAAAATATTTAAACAAATAGACTGTGTAAAAGTGTAAATATTACTACAATTTTATGAACACATTAAATTTTACAAGGAATAATAAATATTAACCTGTATAGTGAGAAGTTTTCTTTGGATCTTCAACAGTCTGAATGAACAAGACCCTGATCTTACTCTTGCTTGTTAACTGTTTATCAGAAAATGAGCTCAAATGCCAAAATCCAATGCTTGTCTAAATAACATTAACCAAAAAATACAATTACCATCTCGAAGGTGAAATGAGATAGTAATCTGGGTATTTTCTTACCTGAGTTCCTTTAGTAAGAGGCATAGTTTCATCAGAAGTATAACTGGTCTCCCTTTCACCATCCGTCTGGCTGGTTGTTTGTAAAGGAGAACCTTCCTCATCGGCTGGCAAAGGTTTGTCTTTAATATCTTTAATATGGTCGCCAATAGTATCCAAGCTTAAAGACAGCATCGTTTCTGCAACGTCTATTTCATCGGTTCGCTTTCCCATTGTGGTGTTTGGATTTGGAAGCATCAATAAAGACTCTGCAGCAGCTTTTTCGTGGCTGGTTTTGAATCGTTTGCCATGTGCTAATCTAACTACTGGTGCTTTTCTCTTTCTACTCAACAGCGCCACCTTATTTAAATAATAGAATAAAATGCGTATTACAACACGACGAGCCGCAAAAGATCCGTTTTAAATATGCCTTATACGGGTTTCAAATAATATACAAATATAAACTATAACTTACCTTTACTTTACTAGCTGTTGCTGCTATCTGGTTAGGGTTTTATTTTGTTGGACCGCGTTGACCGATAAAATGAAAGCTGCATATGTAGCTGTCCTTCGTGCAAACGAATCCATCTCCTCGACAGCATGCCTTGATCCAAAGGTCCCTCTGTTCTTTGTATTTTTTGTTCGCTGGAAAACTGTGAAAGGTCGCACTCGTTCCGTCATTTCTTTTTAATCGTTCTGGGTATCGAGAATCGCTTTTGCAAACACCCCAAGCGCACCTTTTAACCATTATTATTTGAGTACTTGTTCTGTGTCCGAATGTTATTATATGAGATTGTTTGTCCGAAACATCCGGTTTTTTTTACATAAGAGGTCACGTGACACCCCCCGTCGAAACAGCTCAATAAAGGTGTGACGAAAACTTTTTGAAAATGTCAATAGCCCCTGGGTATGCCCGCACTCCCCCCGTTGGGGGAAGACATTGATAGGTGCATAAGTATTTCAAAATTTGTCTAAAGATTTCTGAACAATCACAATGCAGACTATACAACTAACAAACAATAACATGACATGGTTGTTTTATTGAAGATAAAATATTGTTCAACGTACTGTACATTGTAGGCATAAATACAGATCTTTTAAAGGTTGGTGCACTGCCAAAATAGTGTGTAACAGGTCTCAGACATTCAACGTTTCGAGCGAAAGCCCTTCGTCACTCAAGTCAAGAGTCTTTTATAATTCAACGAAATGCTAATCCTAATATAACTACCTAACCAAATTATCAACCCTAACCAAAAAACTATGCTGAAAAGGCATATTAATGTATTAAAAATAATGTTTATCGAACTCGACCGGAAATCGCGGGTTGTCACTATATTATATCAGTAATGCTTGGATGTGTAAATATATATATACACTGCTGTAGTGAATGCAATCTACATAGGCAGTACTGTGTCTGTATACCTATATATCAACCGAATTTGTAACCAGCTTCACTCTCCATCTGAGTCTCGGTAGCTCAATGGTTTAGAAGAAGCAATAAAGTTACAGGTTCGATTCCTGTCCAGGACTCAGAATCATTTTATGAGGATATGAGCTTGACAATCCATGTAACATCTTTCTACTCCAAAGTCCAATCTCTCCCTTATTCACTATACAGCAGTGTATATATTAACACTGACCAGTATACAGTAATGCTTGTTTATATACTATAAATTGTAGGCCAGGCCCAGGTCGTATAAACACTGAAACACAGCTATAGTCTACTATATAGGCTCATTATCAAGCACCGAATAAACATACTGTATATTTCAAAATATGAACAAACACTTACTATTCTGTAGTATTAATATAAACACTGGATATCGTCTTCGAGTCGCTTTGACTTGTTTCTGTCGCAATCCTTCTTGCTGTGTTGGTTTTGTTACAGAATAAGTATTGAGGTTTTGTTTTTAATAACGACTGTCCCTCTCGTTCTCTTCTGCTCGTGCAGCTTCAGCCTACCATTCGTTATTTAAACAAGACGCCCGCTAGGCGTTAACTTGGGCCACTTAATCACTGGACAAATTAGGGAGATATGGCGTGGATTTGGGCGGGGGGTATGGGTATGCAATGGCGAAAATAAAACTTACCTCGGCTTTGCAGCCCGAGGAATGAGGAACTACCCCCCCCACCCCCCCCCCCCCCCCCCCCCCCCCCCCCCCCCCCCCCTTCATGATTGATCTCTCATCTGTGTTTCTTTCATCTTCACATTTTAAGCAGACGAAACCTACAGCGTTCGATTCGCCAAATTTAAGTGATCATTTCGATATAGAATTGATTTAAATCAGACAAAAACACAACATTTCATAATGATAAATATTACGGAGTTTCGCGGGATAAATGTTAACACAGCATAATAATATTTCCCTGTCCTTCGGCTGTCCATTCTGTCATCATGATTGATCTCTCATCTGTGTTTCTTTCATCTTGGAGAGAATCTTTGCAATGGTTCGCAGGTTTACAGGTCTCGGTAAACTTTTCCAACTGCTATTCATTGTCAATAAAATGAAAGTCCGAAATCGCTTCAATTTCGACTATATGTCCACGGTTCTGCGAGTTCTTTCTTCAATCTCTCATCTGTGTTTCTCTCAGTCATCCAGTTATCTTGGAGAGAATCTTTGCATTAATTTGCGGGTTTACAGGTCTCGTAAATGCTTTTCAGACTGCGATTCATTGACAATAAAACGGGCCGAAATCGCTTTAATTCGCTATTTATACGCCCACGCAATAATTACATTCTCTCGACGTATAAAACGAACATGACGAACATGACGAACATGACGAACATGACGAACACGACAAACATGACGAACACAGAAATCAAGCTGGATTTAAGACTTGTGCTCACCATAGTGGCGCAAGTAATTACTCATTTCACGTACATTTCAGGGTTGCTAGACTGCTGCGCATGCTCAAGGCCAAAACCCATTTGTAAAAAAGCCAAAATAGGCCAAATAATTACGATTGAAAAAAAGTCAAAAAAAGCCAAACTTACTCAATGTTTTGGTAATTAAGCCAAAAAAAAAGCCAAAGAGCCAACAAATATTCTGCGAGGTTTATTATTTCCATATACTAAACTTTGTACAATATATAATATAACCATCTAAAGTTTAGATTCTAAATTATATACATATTACTTTAATTAAAAAGTCTTCAATTATCAGTAACAAAACGCAAATATAAGTGTCATGATCTGAGTTAATTCAAATGTTCAAAAACAAATGTTCTTCCAATGTTCACGCAACTATATAGTCAATTTACCAAATTAGTAAAATTACACAAGTTTATATGCAATATAAATATAATACAAATAAAAATTACACCGTCCATCACTCGAGTTTTGGGCTTTCGACAAAGTTCTCTAATTTATTTGTTTTGGCTGCGTAACTCTTTGCTAGGAGCCAGGGCATTCATACATTTGCTTAGGGTTTTCATTGGTCGCATTCTCGACTTCGTGATTGGTTAAAAATTATGCATCCTGATTGGCCAGAAATAAAACTTTGATGATCCTCTTTCTCAAGCAAGCTCGTGCAACAATACTTAACTTCGTACACACGTATTTTTAGAAACTTCCTTTGAATAATCAAAAAAGCCAAAAAAAGGCCAAAAGGCCAAAACTTTTTTCACAAGCCAATCAAGAAAAAAAAAGCCAAATTCGAGAAATTTGGCTTCGAAAAAGCCAATCTAGCAACCCTGACATTTCACGTTTTTTCGAGTAAAACAACACAAAATTATGTTCCCGCTCACGACCTTAGATAAATATCCTTTTAGATCCATAAATATCCTTGTTTACCTACTTTCTTCCCCGTGCTTCCCATATACGACCGGACATTGTACACGACCGGACATTCTACCACCCCGTCAAGATTATCACCCTCGCCCCAGCGCCTTCGGCGTTGGACGGCGCTTCGCGCCGTCCGGGCGAGGGGACAACCTTGTGGAGGAAAGCAGTAATGACACTAAGACGGCCGTCTAGATAAGAGGACGCATCACTAACGGCAGTAATAACATTAGTACAACCTTGTGGAGGAATGGAGGCATTAACGTACAACGGAAGTAAGGACACTAAGACTGCGTTCTACTTCATAAACACTCTCTGTAACATCCTTTCTAGCCTTCTTTTTGGGCGGCATTTTGGAGTTGTCTTTTAGCGAAATGCTTGGTAACCGTTCCTGCATAAATGTTTCCGGATTTCATCGGGTGTGTAAACGATATGAATCCGAATACTCCCGAGTGTAAACAGCTTACCAATCCGAATACTCGGTTTATGATGAATCCGGAAACATTTACGAATCCGGAAACTTTTGCTCTAGTGTAAACATGGTCTAAGACGGCCGTCTAGATAAGAGGAGGCATCACTAGTGGCAATACTGACAACACCAGTACGACCTTCTGGCGGAGTTAGAACCAGGAGAAACGGAGCATTATCAATGGTAGTATACAATAACACGAGTACGACCTTCTGGAGAAAGTAAAAACGGCAGCAATAAACATCAGTAGAATGTGTTGGAGGTGAGAACGACTGTTCGTTTGACGAACAGACCAAGGGAAATTAGAAACTGCTGTATACCGAAAACCAACGCACACTGACAAATATCTTTCATTTGATTCTCACCACCCCATATGCCCTAAGACGTCCGTTCCTAGTACTTTGTTTTTGAGAGCTCAAGGCATACCATCTAGTTCCGATTCAAGGGAAAGTGAGCGAAAACATGTATTATACGCTTTAAAGGCAAATAATTATATCCTAATGATTTTCTAAAAAAGTGTTTAAAACCTGCAGTTACTCCACCACGTACAAACTCTGAGAACAAAAGTTCGGTTATGGGTTTTCAGCAAGAGCAGCAAGAGGCCAAGAACAGCAAGAGCAGCAAGCATAGCATGAAGAGCAGCAAGATCAGCAACAGCAACAGCAACAAGAAGAGCAGCAGGAGAAAGAAGAGCAGCAAGACAAGCAAGAGCAACAAGAGCAACAAGAGAAGCAAGAACAACAAGAGCAGCAAGAAGCAAGAGCAACAAGACCAACAACAGCAACAAGACCAACAACAGCAACAACAGCAACAAGACCAACAACAGCAGCAACAGAATCAACACAAGCAAGGGCAGCAGCGGTAGCAACAGCAGCAACAGCAGCAACAGCAGCAAGAGCAGAAAGAGCAGCAACAGCAGCAATAGAAACAAGAAAAGTAAGACAAGCAAGGGCAGCAAGGGCAGCAAGAGGAGCAGGGGTAGCAAGCGCAGCAAGAGCAGAAAGAGCAGCAAGAGCAGAAAGAGCAGCAAGAGAACAAGAGGCAAGACCAGCAAGCGCAGCAACAGCAGCAACAGAAGCAACAGCAGCAAGAGAAGCAAGAGCAGCAAGAGAAGCAAGAGAAGCAAGAGCAGCAAGAGCAGCAAGAGAAGCAAGAGCAGCAAGAGCAGCAAGAGCAGCAAGGGCAGCAAGGGAAGCAAGGGAAGCAACAGCAGCAAGCGCGGCAAGAGAAGCAAGAGCAGCAAGAGAAGCAAGAGAAGCAAGGGCAGCAAGGGCAGCAAGGGCAGCAAGAGCAGCAAGAGCAGCAAGAGCAGCAAGAGCAGCAAGAGCAGCAAGAGCAGCAAGGGAAGCAAGGGAAGCAAGAGAAGCAAGAGCAGCAAGAGAAACAAGAGAAGCAAGAGAAGTAAGACAAGCAAGGGCAGCAAGAGCAGCAAGAGCAGCAAGAGCAGCAAGAGCAGCAAGAGCAGCATGGGCAGCAAGAGCAGCAAGAGCAGCGAAGGCAACAAGAGCAGCAAGACAAGCAAGAGCAGCAAGACAAGCAAGAGCAGCAAGACAAGCAAGAGAAGCAACAGTAACAACAGCAACAACAGCAACAAGAGAAACAAGAGAAGCAAGACAAGTAAGACAAGTAGTACAAACAAGCGCAGCAAGGCAGCAAGAGGAGCAGGGGTAGCAAGAACAGCAAGAACACCAAGAACAGCAAGAGCACCAAGAACAGCAAGTGCAGCAAGAGCAGCCAGAGCAGCGCCGAAAAGAGGCGAGAGAACCTCTAGTCTCACGGGCAAGCAATCTCACTTTCGTGTTGCGTTAATTTAATTAAAACTTAACCAATCAAAAACATTTCGAAAGTTGATCGGATCTAATTAGGAAGTGGTGGTTTAGACAATTTCACAAGTAAACTGATTAACAATCGACAACAAATCTCTTCGATTCTACGATTATGGAAAAGACTACCCTGGTCCCAGAGGTTCTACGCCAAACATAAAGGAATAGTTTCCATCGCAAATTCCTTGCACTTCGATGGTATCCCCAGTCAGACTAGCAGCAGTGATCCCTTTAGCTCATAACTGTCGAATGTGTGAATCAACTAAGGAGTTTAATGGACATACGACAACAATAATGGGATCTGCAACATACTGTACTCGAGCTCAAATCGACAGTTCTCTACAAATGTCTGGCACGATCTGAAAAATCAATGATTTACCGTAGCCAGTTGGTAGAATTGCGAATACGTCCCGTTGATTTATGTATGCCAAAAGGGCCTCCTTCTGCGACGCGGTAAGGGGATTTAATTTCAGGAGAATGTCTCGGAAGAACGACCGATAAAATGTCATCCAAAGGCGCTTTGTCCATATTCTAATTTTATCCTGCTTCGAGTCTTTGACAAAGAATCTTGAGACATTCTTTTCACGCTTCTCCACACGGATAAATTCGTTATTTCATCCACCCCCCAATTCTGTTATTGAGCCAATCAGAAAACGACGCCAAGATCTGGCCCTAGCAAACTTATTGGTTCGGAACGATCAACGAAATGGCCCGTGCGACCAGAGGTTCTCTCGCGCTTTCGGTTTTCGGGGGGGGGGGGACCTGGGCGGCGTAGAACCTCTGGGACCAGGGTACAAAAAGCCTTGTGGCGGCTTCAAAGCAGTCAAATCAAAATATGGAGAATCTGGTGCTGGCTTGAAAGCAACAAGGTCCGTCACATCCCCCACGGTTCCTGCTATACCTTAGACCTATTTTGGTAGTATCGTCATGTTTCGTGCACCAATTGGTAAAACTTCATGTTATATTAAAATAGACACCCTAACCCTCATCCAACCCTTAATCCTAACTCTAACCCCCCCCCCCCCCCCCCCCCCCCCCCCTTAAGTGTTTTCCTAACCATAAACCCCCGCCTTCTATTGGTGCGCGAAACATAACGATATAACCCCTATTTTTAACGCTGCATCCGGCGGTTGAACCCGAGTGAAAACTGAAAGAGAAGATCCACATAATATCGATCTGGAAGAATGATTTATGTGAAAGAGAAGATCTAGATGACACCGATATGGATAAGAGTGATTTAAGTGAAAATGACCCAAGCACAAATGAATATGAATAGACGTTTAAATTTAAAAGGCTTAAATATTCCCTCAAAAGTAGACCTTGTATCACGATGTAAATACTTGAACTGAAATAAATGTTTTTTAAACTCGTTATTCGCGTCTTCTTTGTCTCACCAAGCGCGCCTATTTATTTGATTACTTAAAGGGGCAGTAAGGTCCATTTTTGTTTTTTTCTATACTAAATTGTTAGTTTACCGACCTAGGAAACGGACATTACCATTTAACTTCATAACGAAAAACTGTCTTTAAAATTTATCAAGCGTAAATTGCTTTTCTCCAAGAACTTTACGGCTGCCAATAATTTGGCCGATAAAAGTAAGGAAACCATGACTACTAGCTTGTGACGTTATCTACTAGAACAAGGCTAAAAAGGGACCTTCCTATTTTCAAGAACTAGTCTATTCCTCATCCCAATCCTAGCTAACCGCATCCTAACCCTAACCTAACCAAAATAAGGACCAGACAAAAACAGGAACGTACAATATGAAGTTTTTGTAATTATTCGTATAGTTTTGAAAACAAATTTCTGAACGAAACTGTGCAGAGGAAAACAATTCTACACTGTGTGCGCAAGTAGATGCAATAGCTTTGGTGTTTTTATTTGAGTAGATGATTAGCATGTAACCGCTGGTGCGAAGTTGCAGGCTCTTTAATGGCGGACGTATTTTTCGTCCCAATGCCTTGTTTTACAACATCCGACAAAAACAAAAAATGATGTTTTATTTTCATTTTCGCGCACCTACTAGTCATAACTACCTAACAACTAAAATCACAGACAATTTTAGATCATAGTACTGTCCCTTTATAAATTATTTATTTGATGACTTACGACGAACTAACGTGCAGCACACGGTGCAACATTGCTGAAACAAATAGTAAAGACTAAGAGTTTAGTCAAGATGGCAGCTCACGAGATGTTGAAAGGTGAAAAGAAACGATAAGCTATGTATTTTAAACACGTACATGGTCAAGAAACCGTTACAAAAACTTTATGGAAAATGTTACGAGTAATTACCAATGCAGGCTACATATAGTCATCATTATGACTAGCGATTGAAAATTAGAACAGTTTTTCGGCTGAAATTATACCAGCAGTTTATCAATTATGAATTATCGAACAAATTGTTCAAAAATGGTATATATGAAATAAACGTACGGCTGTTTCTGGCTTTATGTCAGTTTGTCACTTGCAACAGTCACATGATCCCGGCTCGTTGCGAACGTAGAATTGGTATGCAGCTTTCAAACCACTTTCCAACGCCCCTTGGATCCATCCTGTAGCTGTAGAAAGAGCCTCTCCAGCGAAAAATACGTTGCACATCGGCATCCATAGCCACTTGACGTTCTTGAACTGGTTGGGTTTGAGGAGGCCATACGCTCCCTGTGCCCAGGGTTGGTTGTGCCAAGCATGAACGATTCCTAGTTCAAACTCTGCTGTGATTTCTGGGTGGATGGTGGCTATCTGCTCGACTGCTTCCCGCAATGCAACATCCGGACTGAGTGAACCAAAGAGTAGTGCCTCTGACTTCCAGGTGTAAATAAGCAGAAGCCCCTTGTCTGTGCCAGCGAGGTTACCATCGAGGTTGCTTGGATAATGGATCTGGCCTATGGGAAGGTTGGTCTTCGAAAATCCTCCGTAAATACCATTCTCCGCCTCCCAAAATCTGGACTTGGTCTGTATAAATATTTTGGTTGATGGACCAGTAAAAATGTCTTCTATAGCCTTGTAGAAGTCTGTTGGTGGAGATGGGGTGCTAGTATTAGGACTTGGTGTAAATGTGATCTGTCGAAGAATGTTGACTGGAGTGGTGACAATAACAGCGTCTCCCTCGACTATTGGGAAAGGCCGTTTACTACTGGTGTAGTAACCCTTTATCTGGACTTTGTTGTTGTCAGGATTTGCTGCATCATATTGGTAAACAATCTCATTGACTCTGCGGTTAAAGTGGATTTCCTTGTAGATATGAACGTTCTTGTTCCAGCCATTCTCGTTTGGCTTAGTGAAAGCCTCGTGCAACAAAGACATGCCATCTTTTATGCGATGCATGTTGGGCGACCACCACATCCCCAGCTGATCTCGAAGATACTGCACCAGACTTTGGTCAAGCTGCTCTGTGTACGAAAATATAGAATAGGCTCTGACGGCTTCCTCAGGCCAAGGAAGCAATTTCTTCAACTTCTCGAGGCCCGTCTGGTCACTTTCGGGAACTTTTGTCATGACTGCTTCATAACTACTTTGAAGGAAACCATCAAGAGAGAACTGACTCCAGATGTTTATCCAGCGGTCCCAGGCACCAGCTTCCGTTGAAACGTCGCTTTCCGCGGCTTCCGTCAGCCATTTGCGCAACTGATCCGTCACAATTTTAGTGGTGCGACTGTAGTACTCGTCTAAGATGAAATACATTATAGATTACTGCTCGGAAAGTGCGACGTACGGTTTTTTATTATATGACAATGGTGTGATTTTTCCAAATTAGGCTAAGAGAATTTGTCAAATCCAGAAGCAGAATACACACTGTTTGTCACCCTGATAAAGGCAATAGCATGTGATAAAAAGGTTATCACACTCGCGACTCGGTGATATCAGTTTTATCCCTCTCGGTACGATATCATAATTTTCCCCGGTTCGCTGCGCGCACTCGTGACAATTATGATATCGTCCTCGAGTGATAAAACTGATATCACCTATATATATATATATATATATATATAT
>JAYKKM010000021.1:827500-857500 GCA_035772405.1 Chrysogorgia sp. JL179-B06 | reverse complement strand
TTGCAGATGCCATCAACTTTATTATCTTTGATAGTATCGTCCCATCCAGGCCACAGCTGACTAAAACAGCTATCTTTCCAGTCTAGTGTGGCAGAGATGAAAATTAGTATTGTGTAGATGGGCCTTAAAGGACATTGGCAACACAAATTAAGTTTCTCTAATATGAAAGAACTCGTTAAATGATAGTATGATAGTGGGACACTGCCTCCCACCTCTGAGGTCAAGAGTTCGAATCCTGTATTCGGACATTTGATCGCGCGTGCATGGAAAGAGTTGGTCAACACTCTGCCAAAAGTCGTGGGTTTTCTCCGGGTTCTCCGGTTTCCTCCCACAGGGAAGTTGACAGGGCGGGTTACGATAAATAGTTAAGAAAACTAATGATGATAAAAACTGTAAAAAAATAGCTAAGGTTAATTGATTGGGGTACTGAATGTAATAGAATAAATTGTCGATGTTGTAAAGCGCATTTGATCATATACACATGCTAATTTGCGTTATATAAATAGTAAACATTATTATTATTACTATTATTATTTTACAACTTTTCGGTATTTTACATCGTTTTTGAAATATTTCAGTTTGTTTGATATGTTTGAACAGCTGGAACTAATCAGAAATATTTTGAATATGGAAATTCGCTTCGCACGAAAATATTCGCCCAGTGGAAAACCGCCCCCTATGTCGAATCTCCACTATTATAAAAAAATTTTAAATATAAAACTTTTTAAACAAATTTTTAACACAAATTTTCCTTTGTTCTGTGAGATGTCGCGTGGAATTAATTAGAAAAGACAAAAGGAAAAGTCGAGTACAGTATGAGCGCAGTTTATAAGTATGCGGGTACAGAAAGGGACAGCAGCGTTCCTGATCGCAGGTCGCCGCGAGCTTGCCAGTTGCCGCCATATTGTAAACACCGTACTGCATTTCATGTTTGAGGATGTGATATGCCAAATAAAAGGAAATATAACCTATTCAAATCTTGTGAAATTGTTGTAAACCATAAGCCATTGATAACAACAGTTAGTCCTTCAAATGCCAGGTACAGTGGGTGATTTTAGAAATGTTGATCGAAACGCAAAGTTGTCAAGTCAAGCGACGATTTATATTTAGAAACATAAATACTGAAGTAAAACAGAATCAGGGAGCTTTCCTTAAACTTATAAGAATAGAAACCCTTCTAAGACACACCAGTATGGAAAGAGGAGAGAGAAATTGAAGCCAGAAATTGAAAAGAGAGGCAGAAGTATACTCGATAATATTAAGTCTTCTAGAATCAAGTAAGAGCTAGATTAGTAGAAACCGAGAATACCAGTAACGCTTACTATTAAATGATCATTAAACCGTGTCAAATTGTTAAAAATCGTCATAATAGAATTGCTTCGTTCTCTAATATTAATACATTAAATACGATTTGACATTCTTGATTTGTGTCAGTAAATTTAAGTTAAAAAGTGGACATTCTATAATCGCTCCTGGGTCTGGCTGAGCTATCAGTATCAGTGGCGTAGCTGCCGGCTGGCCATATCATTTGGTCATGCTATGCTAAATTATAATCATCTGCATATTTTGAAAACAATATATTTCTGAATATTTGAATAATAATATATAATTCATTTTATAGTTTACATACACTGATCAGTATTACAAGGACTACTTAATTTTAATTTTTTTAATTTAATCACTTTATCACATAAAAGAACATGAGAAGCACAGCCCCAATTGAACATGACTACCAAAAAAAATAAAAATACTATAAGATTAGGAAATACAATACATGCAACAGTTAACAGTTAACCAATGTACAAAATAGTGAAAGCTCTGGTAAAAAAATGTGTTATCATGTGGGGTATATACGTCTGGTTCAATGCTAAACACATTGAAAATTAACATCTTAACGCTGACCTCATCATTTCATAACGCTGACCTTAGCTTATCGTTTGGCCCGGACGCAGACGCGGACGCAGACGATGAGGGTATAGTAATAGCTCTTCTGCACAACGTGCAGGCGAGCTAAAAACGAAGTAAAATACCGAAAAGTTGTAAAAGGTGTTACGAGTTCTTTCATATTAGACAAACTTAATTTTTGTTGCCAATGTCCTTTAACAGTTCCAAGTAATGAAATTATAGCAAACTAATAATACTAATGTTTAGTTAAGTATATATGAATCCGTTGCCTACAAACGTTCTCGTGATATTGGGGACAATCTCCGCCTATATATACGTACCCTTTGCTCGTACTACTGGTTCGTTGTAAAACTTGAAAAAACCATTCTCACTTGTGTTGACAAAGTCTACATTTTCCAGCCCAAATTTGTTAATATAAGCGGCTGTTAGAAAATGCGTCATATCTTCGACAGCAACTGTCGGTTTGCCCGGAAGTCTCATCGCCCCGGCTGCAGAAAAGAGAAAAGATAAACCAGCAATTACATTAGTTTAACATTCCATTATTTTTCGGTGTGTGTGTGTGTGTGTGTGTGTGTGTTCAGCTAAACATTTTATGAGCAATGAGCGACAAAAAGGCATTTGAAAATTATATAATTGAGTTGAGCTTAAAACTATAGCAATAACACCTCATATAGTCCAACATTTCCAGAAAACACCTTCGACACTAACGATGGCTTAATCAATATTAGGCTACATGACGATCCAGTATTATTTCCAGTCTTATTCTGCAAGAGTTGTATAGATTTCATTTAAAGTATCATTTCATATGTCGCCCTGCAGTTATGTTGGGAATATTTGGGCAGCCAGCGGTGTTTAATTATAAATGGTTGCTATATGACAATATCTCGTAATCTTGTACGCAATTGTGCAGTTTCACAAATAACGCTGTGTTGTTGAATCGATTTATTGAGATTTATTAGAGATACAACAAGGCCGGTCAGAACAAATATCGGGAGAACAAGATTATTATAAAATAATAATCGAGCTCAACGAGGAAGCAAGTGTTTAATACGTTTAAGAAGTTCAAAATGCTTATTTTTTCGTGTAATCTTTTCGATATGTTCATTCCATTTCATCCGGGTACCGTTTGATGTAAAGTAACTACAAAGTATTCAAATTAGTTAACTTCACTGCAGATCCCTTGGCCATAACATAAACATGAGATAGATATACTCAACACATTTCAATACGCTACATTTCAATTGCGGCCGGTCTGCAAATTATTTCCCTGGACATTTGATTCCTTCCCTGATCTCTTCTAGTTTTTATTACTTTTCTATTCCCTCCTCTGGGCTCGAAACAGCAATTATGACCACATTTCGTAAATGCGTCATTCGGACAAAAAAGGCAATAGCCATTTTGAATGGAATGTGTTACGTTTTGTTGCCATAGCAACAAAGTATTGGAATTCTAAAGTAGAAATGTTAACATGTCTATCTGTTCAACCAATGGAACCTAATTACTCGGACTACTGTGGTAGTACGAGTCTTAAATTCGGCTTCATTATTATTAGTATTACTAGAAATACGAATCCGCAATAATCCCCTCGCACGCCTTTTCTACCTCCCACCCCAAGGGTTTCATCCTAACACTCCCTGTGGGATTTTCGCCTTCCATGGGCCCCAGACCTCGCACGCCGTATATTAATTTGTTGATCACAATTTGCAAAAGGCCGTTTCGTCGAAGAAATTTATTTTTAATTTTTTAGTTATCTCGGTCAATATTTAACGTTTTCGATTCTGACAACAGATTTGGAATTACGTAGTCAAAAAGTACATAACACACGTGCCTATTATGTTACGCAATCGTGTACACCCTTCGTAAAAACCTGCTTATGTATTTAAAAAATAATCGGCCATGTTTGCTGTTTGTGCCGTTTTACTCCCCAACGAATATTGGCCGATTAAAACGGATCACGAAAAGGCGTACTCGGGACTTACCGGTTGGTCTTAGCAAATCATATGTACGAGATTTGGTCCTACACCATTACATGTATGGCTTATATATGCCGCGGCGAGAATATCACCATTATCACCTGGATTATATTTGGGGTTCCACCATGCTTTATACAACTGCACACGCGGTAGACCTATAAACGGGTTGGACCGCATTCTAAAATTTAGGTAAAAATGTTATTTTGATATTACCTGAAGACACATATGTTATGTACTTGGACTCGGTAATTCCAAATCTGTTTTCAGAATTGAAATCGAGTAAATATTGGCCGAGATCACGTTCAAAAATCTACGACGAAAGGCCTTCATATTGCCGGTTAATTTCTAAGTACATAAACATGCAGGCTTTTACGAAGGCTATGCACGTTCCCGTGATATATTAGACACATGTACTTGGACTCGGTAATTCCAAATCTGTTTTCAGAATTGATGACCACGCCAGTTGAAGGCAATTACCGCGCAAAATCTGCGTTCTTTCTTGAGGGCTTGGGTACTAGCCAATTTGGCAATAACTATAGCATTGATAATGGAATGATAATGAAAATTTGAGACGAATCCAAACAGACGAGGCCTTCAGCTTTCGTTTGTTACCAAATGTGCTATGTTTGCTTGTAGTTTTAGTTGCAAATTTCGCCAGAGCTTTGACGTCTTTGGACATACTTGAACAGATCTGCTAAAATCGATGAATTTCGGCTTCAATAAAGTTTTTTGTACAATGATTTAAGAAGACACAAGAATTTATTTCTTCTTTATGAACATTATGGTAAGAATCGTATGTTTTTTGTTTTGGCTTAAATTCCTTTAATCAAAAATAAATCGAATATTTCTGGAGTGGTAGTAGTTTCCTCCATTTTGTTGTAAGATGTCGGTACTTTATTTGACTAATAAACGCTTTCAGTAAATTGGTATCATCTGTATGATACATAGAGAATTAATATTGATTAATCAAGGCTGCTGTCGAAAGTGTTATGCGTCTATAAAGGATTTCTATACGAAATAATCCTTTTGCATTTGATGATTTCATCAAAGCGAAATGCGAGCATGCAATACAATGGCTTACTGTATTTTGCGAAACGAAATGGTTTCGTTCAACGAAACGAAATGGTTTCGTTCAACGAAACGAAATGGTTTCGTTCAACGAAACGAAGTGGTTTCGTTCAACGAAACGAAATGGTTTCGTTCACTGCGAAACGAAATGGTTTCGTTCAACGAAACGAACTGTATCTTGCGAAGGGTTGGGACAAAACGCGGATACGGACGGACGGATAAAAGTACAAAACGCGAATGAACGCAATTTTGTTGATATATTCATATATATATTATACTTTTCCCGTACTTTTTTAACGAGTTTATTACGCCTTTTCTTTATTCAATATAATATGATTCATGCGACAATATGTGACATTACATAAACATTAAACATGTTTTGATTGGTAGCGTGATTATCATGCAGGTTCGCCGGTTCACAGATCAACTAGACGACAAGAAAAACTTCGCAGTTTGTTCAGCGATGCGTGACTGATCGAGAGAGTAATAAAGGAGGATTATTCATAGCTTCATTCTTTATTTGCCTGAAGTCGGTTCTGGTTCTCTTCAAGCTAGTCGTCAGATTCGCCACGAATCGAGCGATTTAAGCGAATCGATCATGTTGTGGACAACAGCGACGAATAACTTTAACCAATTAATTTTCTGTCATATTAGTTATACATTTTACAGTTCATTTGTAATGTTTTTGAGGCTCCACATTGCTTCAAACTTTCTTTGTCGAGGCAGTTAAATTTCGTTTGACTTTAAAATTGCCTAAAAACGTGATTGACAGGTTTGCTCTGTTTGCATGCCGGAATATCACGGAATATGGCGGAATATCACGGAATTATCGTGGATAATATAATGAAATCCTTGACAAGCAGTATTCTCGTTCATTGCTTTTGGCTAATTCTTGCCTCGTATGTACAATTATAATCATGGTAAGTGAAGAAAAGCACAAAACAAACCTTTCTTCGTCTTGTATAAATATGACACGTTCTAGATAATTAGATTTAAATGTTTATGCTTGAGTAGGTTTTGCGAAATATTTGTAAGTTGCTGGTTCATTTCAAGTACCTGCAACGTAAGTTTAATGCCTTTTGAACTAATTTGGTTGATAAATACACACAACTTGTTCTCCAGAGCCTGCGGTTCTTTTGGCCAGTGGCAAGGCTCTAGCGTATCTGATGCGTATCTAGGAGGATTTGAAGTTTAGGCGATACAGAGACGGCAGGGTACGAGCCAGAACTTACAGTAATCAATTTTAAAGAGGGTTCTCCAAGGGGAGTCAGTGTTCTCTTCAAACTCGTCCTGTGTTACCACATTTTCCCCTATTTTATCCACGCACTTTGTAAAAGAAAATTACTATGACCGCAGATTTGCCAAACTAGCAAAGTTGACCATGATACATTTTCTGCGTGGATTTTGATTAGATTCCCAATTCCTAATATTCCGGCATATTCCGTGATATTCCGTGATATTCCGCCGTTCCGGGTTTGCATTTGATACATTTGAATGGTGAATACTAATACAAATCATATAATAAATATTCCATTGAGTGGTTTGTCTGATAATACTGCAGCTAGGGCATTTTACTCGTTTCTCGCATTTTTTAAATACATCCGAAATTCGTAAACTTGTACTCGGCCGTATATACTGTTCGGTTCATGAGAAGTATGACGTTTGAATTAGTTGTCCAGTCTAATCCAAACAAAGTCGAAATTCCTTCATGAACTTAACTCGCTGAATTAGGTTCGGAAGAATGAGAAGTTCGACGTTTGAACCGGCCTTTTAGCAGTCTGTATTAAAAATTAACATAAAATATTATTTAATAAAACAGAAATAAAGAACACAAAAACATATTGTTGTTTACGCGTGTATTTTGATCATGTTTGTTATGATTGTATAGATCTTATCTCTGCAGGAATTCACCCCAAAAATAGACAAATTTTATCCAACAGGTTAAATCGCGAGGGCATGTTGCGGGACATTTCCCCTGTTGAGGCTCATGAGGGGACATGTCAGAGAAGGAAAAGGAGAATAAAATAACGTTCTTTGATTGGTTTATTTTACGAGTTTTGTCGTAGGGTCTAATTGCTGTTTATACGATGGGACATGTTGCGGGACAAAATTTTGTCTGCCTCGTGTGTCCCAACCAACCAGTTGAGATGGCTATCTGAAACTTATCCCTTACGCCGGAGTTATATACGGTACTCCAAAAAGTAGAGTTTAAATAACTCCTGTAAAATAACTTTAAAAGAGTTAAAACAACTCGTTGAAAATAACAGTAACATTGTCACATATTGTCGTATGAATCATATATTGAATAAAGAAAAGACGTAATAAACTCGTTAAAAAAAGTACGGGAAAAGCATAATATCAACAAAGTTGCGTTCATCCGCGTTTTGTACTTTTATCCCTCCGTCAGTCTGTCCGTATCCGTGTTTTGTCCCAACCCATCGCAAAATACAGTTTCACGAAATACAGTTTCGTTTCGTTGAACGAAACCATTTCGTTTCGTTGAACGAAACCATTTCGTTTCGTTGAACGAAACCATTTCGTTTCGTTGAACGAAACCATTTATTGATGCGGTCACAGCACTAATAAAACCAATACATAGTAATGAGTAATTTGTTGTTATCATACAGAGTCGACTCTTATTCTCAAAACGCTACACAAATATAGCTCATACAGCCCTTCACATCTATTACTGGTCTCCCAATCATTAGCTCCATAGGTTAAATATATGTTTTTTTGAAAAGCAATTTGATTTCATTATTTGATTTTGACCCAGACGACCGCATATTGATATTTGTGGGTTTTGATTTCAACATGTATTTGCTTATAACGTTTGACATGCTCGATCAGAAATAATATAGTTTACATCATTCGAATGACCTCTTAAAGGGCTTTCATGTTCTGCGTAACATACATTGGTATCGCTTATAAAACTATTTTCAATTTAAGATTTCTGATCGTCTCGGCAAGATTCAATGATTACAATGCCAGCCGGCAGCGGCTAAGTATTAAATATTTTCAAGCTAATTTAGAAATATGTACACGAAAATAGTTTTATAAAAGTTGCAAATCTCTAATACACGGCAAATGAAAGCCCTTGAAAAGCGTTACCTAATTGTATGAATTATATCAATACTAATTTAATATGCCATGCGCTATAATTGTGAAAAACTACAATTAACAGTTGACAGGCGGACATGTTAATCAAGTACTCTAACTTAAATGCTTTTTTAAAACAACTTTTATTAAGCCTACAGATGTCATGTTTACATTACTAGTAGAAGACTTCGTGGGCTTTTAAACAAGCATGACATGAGCTACATCTGTTTACTATTTTGTAAAAAAGAGTCAGGTTTGTGTGAGCTATACAAGAATTATCATATTGCTTTCACTGAATATCCGCTGTACATTAGTTTGCATAGTGCGGTCTCAGATGGCCACATTTTCGCGCATCCTGACCCGGCGTGGTCTCTGCGAGTTTCTGATTTATGATCAACAATTGGGGTTAGGACCTTTTACAACAAGAGTGTGTTTCATCACATATTCGACTTGGTACTGATTTTCGTTGTGTTTACTATGAATTATTAATGATTTGAGATGATAAATATGCCAAATTGCAACTGCAAAAGATCAGTCGCACAAAGACTAAAGTAGCTTCTTACTTAGTTTTGCTATTCGGGGGGTAATTCTCGCCAATCATGATCAGAGTTTCAGGAGTTTACTACAATTTAAATACCCAAACAGCAGTTAAACTGCAGTTAAGAGACAACTGGGCCCAGTTTAGCTGAACAATTTTAACCGGAAACTTCTGACAAATTTGGCAAAAAAAGAGATATCCCACGCTGCCAGCCCAAACGTAGTCCGAGTTAACGCCTAGCGGCTAGCAGGCGTCTGTTACCGATATTAGCGACTACTGCTACGAGAATCTTTTTGGTATGTCAATTGTTTTACGTTTCCATGATGGTGTTTAACATTAACACGAGAAAGAAAATCCGGCGCAAGGAACTATGGTATAGAAGTAGTCACTAATAGACTCATACATCATAAAATTACTAGAAATACGTTATACCCCTCGCCCGCTTATACTGTTTGAAACTTTTATAGCGTAGTTGCTAATTTACTACTGTAATACTGTAATTTAGTACTGTAGTTCTTTTACTTGAATTAGGTATTAGCCCATTTATTTGCAAAACTGAATAAATTTGCAGTGGACAATATCTCTGAGAGCTTTGTGTTGTTTGAATTTAATTCTTCCATAGGACATCAAACTAAATAGCGTAAACTTTTTAAATTTTTGGGTGCAGTACCTGGCACCTGCACTGAACAGAATAGTGGGGAAGTTTACTGCTGTTTCTACTATAAATCACTAAGAAAGAAATTACAGCACTTTAGTCTCACACGAGAGCAAAACTCGGGCCCCAGGACTGACATGTGTACCCCTCCCATAAATTTCCATGAGATGTATGAATGATCCCTTAATTGCAAGTATATATTTTTAGACATCTCATACCTTTATAATGTTATTGTATGGTAGTAACAGTACAGCATAATATACAATTATTGGATGAGGTTGAGCATCATGATATCAAGAATTATCCAGACCGAGGTCAATGTTACCTGCCAAAGCAGATAACTTTGACCGAGGTCTGGATAACTCTTAAATATCATGCATAAGCCGAATCCAATAATTGTTTTATTGTACATTGTTCAAGATAGTCTTACTATAAAAATATACAAACAAATCTACTACAGGCGTTTTTTAATTTGTAATTTTTGCACGTTTGGTCCTAGTGACGTCATCAGTGTTAAATAATTTTTGTTTTGGACACCTCCGTGCAATAATTCACAGTATTCAACAGAAATGAGGTCGCGCCTGCCAGAGATTAAGAATTCACTGGAATTGACCAATAGGAAACGAGAATGAATTTTGAATGTATAATAAATGCTTTTAGCCAGTGGAATTGGGGAAAGTGTTGAGATGAACGGGTACTTCGTGTTACTGGTAGGTACGCAATACGCATAATGGTTGCAACATTTCATTGGTCTGCAGAATACACCAATCACAAGTGATTGACGTGGCGATGTGCCCGGGCCTCTTGCAAGACCCGGGCATTTTTAAATTTTTGAGTGCAGCAACAGAATAGTGGGGGGTCTACTGCTGTTTCTACCATCAATCACTAAGAAAGAAATAACATTTATCACAATATTGATGACTCACGAAATAATCAATGCAGTATTTTGTATATAGACACCAAAGGCTGTCGAAGGAAGAAAGTGCATCTCTATCATACAATGAGTGTCCTTTAAAAAAATCGAATTCGTTCAAATGTCTACGGATGGCATGCATATATAGTGCAAATGTATAGGGGTCCATTCAAATTAGATATACTAAGACGTACCTATTAGGGATAATACTCCAATTGTTGGTGTGGATAGATTATATACAGTAAGTTGATAATTCTACCCACATTGGACTACTGTGATGTGGAGCTGGCAGCAATACATGGATAACTAAATATTGATGGTCATAATCAGAGGTCTCTAGGCATAATGCATGTCAGGGAAACTGATTGGTTAATAGAAATCCCAAGTTTTGTACCTCTTGTATTAGAAGCAAGTTACATTGTGTAATGCTAGTTAGGACATTCCATGGCATTTTAACATCATATCTACCGGTAAAGAGCTGTTTTCCATGTTTCAATTAATCTGTTCATACATGTTACAGCACCATTATCTATTGGCTTAATTGACAATATGTGAAGGATATACAACTTTTGAGTTAAAATTAGTTTTTGTAACATTGTACTGTACATTTGTAACAACTGTAATTTGTTAGAAAACAAGACCCCATATATTGATACCAGTGTTAGCATTGAAGGGGCTATCCTGTATAAATATTATTGTATTATTATTATTATTATTATTATTATTATTATTATTATTATTAATACATGATATAGAGACGGCGCTGAGAGACGGCGAGAGAGACGGCGCTGTCATGGCCTCGACAGGAACACGGCGAAAAATGAATAACAAGATTCAATGGACGGGTAAAATGAATGATGATTTACTAGAATGCAAGCAGAAAGCTCTTGTATCGACTAATTCGAGCAACCCTCCGCGATTTGACTCGGGAAGGAAAAAAGGCTACATGGCTGTAATGAAAGATCTGTGGGAAACAATAGGGTATAACGGGCTTGGTTTGTCCGGTCAGAATCTTCGCGACCAGGCTCAGAGACTCGAGAAGATGCAAGAAAAGAGAGGGGAAGTCGTCCGCAAGGATATTGGATGTGAAAGTACAGGGAATAATATGGATGGATTGGAAAATTCGCAAAATAACAACAGTTGTGATCTACAAGCAGAAGTAAATTTGCATATGCAAAATTACAACAGCTGTGATTTTCAAGCAGAAGCGAATTTGCATACAGAAGACGTGACAACAAAGTCTAACTCCGTCCCTATGAGACCAATTAACGGCCCTGTCAAAGAAGCGCTCGAATTAACACCAGCGAGTACAAAAACATCCCAAATCCATCCAGATTTACCGCAGTTTGACGTGTACCCCTCCGAAATCAAGGCCAAAATGTGGGGAAACGTCAGTCACCAAAACTTTTGCGACGAAATAAATAAAATCTATAACGAGGTTGTTCACTACCGAAGGAATATTTTCAATTTACCCTCGGGTAGAGTGGGCAAACAGTTCATCGAAGAGCTGATATTTTGGCTCAGGCAATTTAATTCCAACTTAGATCTGAATTCAGTCGCCTTGAAAGCATTTATGGTGCTTCCTTCGGTAATTCTGCAAAAACCTTCAGCTACTTCCAAAAGTAAAGAGCATAGTGTGGCGATAGAACGGAGATTGGCTCTATGGAGACAGGGCGACTTGAATATGTTAATGAAGGAAATACGATTTATTCAAGACAGATTTGTCAACTCCAAAAGAGCCAGATCGGTTGAAGACGTCTCAAGAGCCTTTGCAAAGTTGGTCTTTCAAGGGAAACTCACGGCAGCGATCAAAATGCTGGATAAAGAGAATTCGTCGGGATTGTTGAAACTGTCTGATGAAGTATTAACCCAATTGAAAGAGAAACACCCTTCTCCCGCAGAAATCGAAGAGGAGTGTCTTCTGCATGGCCCTGTAGACCTCGTTCCACCGGGTATTTTTGACCTAATCGATGAACAGCGGATCTTCGATTCTGCCCTAAAAACAAAAGGTTCCGCAGGCCCCTCCGGTATGGATGCAGATCTGTATCGTCGAATTCTCTGCTCTAAGAACTTTGCTGCAGAAGGGAAGACACTGAGGGAAGAGATTGCCACTTTGACGAGAAACCTACTCAAAAAAAATTATCACCATTCCCTACTTGAAGGCTACACTGCCTGTAGGTTGATACCGCTGGACAAGAACCCAGGAGTTAGACCAATTGGAGTGGGAGAGGTTTTACGTCGTATAATTGGCAAAACTACCTCGGCCATGTTTAAAGAGGAGATAAAGAAGGCAGCCGGCCCCTTGCAAGTCTGTGCGGGTCACAGTGCCGGAGCAGAAGCAGCCATACATGCAATGAGTCAGGTATTTGACGAGGAAGGGACGGATGGAGTCTTATTAATTGATGCAACCAACGCGTTCAATCAGATGAACAGGGCGGTGGCTATGCATAATATTAGGATCACTTGTAAAGAAGTCGCCTTGTATGTCATCAACACATATAGAAGCCCCTCTAGGCTGTTTATTAGTGGTGGAGGCGAGATCCTTTCCCAAGAGGGTACAACTCAAGGTGATCCGATAGCGATGCCCTGGTATGCGATCAACACGGTTCATATGATCAATAGTCTCCGGGCATCAACACCACAAGTCAAGCAAGTCTGGCTGGCGGATGACTCCGCGGGCGCAGGAACCATAGAGTCACTCTGTCAATGGTACAAGAGCTTATGTCAAGAAGGGAGAAAATACGGATATATCGTAAATGGAGCTAAAAGCTGGTTAATTGTCAAGTCCAGTGAACAGGCAAAGAATGCAAAGAAGGTGTTTGGCGATGAAGTAAACATAACGCTCGATGGAAGACGCCATCTCGGTGCAGTCATTGGATCTAAAGATTTTAAAGACCAATATTGTCAAGATAAGGTCGAGAAGTGGCTTGGAGAAATGGAGTCTCTCGTGAAGATTAGCAGAAGCCAACCACACGCCGCCTATATCGCCTTCACCAAAGGATTCAAATCCAAGTTCACTTACTATCTGCGCACCATTGAATCGTTCGAGGAGTATGTGGACCCAATCGAAGAAGTGATTCATGATTCTCTCCTTCCTTCATTATTTGGACGAGCTGAGCCCCTCCCTGGAGAACTTAAAGAACTTGTTACCCTTTCATCTGCACAGGGCGGGATCGGAATTCCTGATCTTAAACGTGAAGCTCCAGAGCAGTTCAAAGCATCATCTGAAATAACAGCTCTACATGTTGATTCTATTGTTGCACAAAGTTCCACCATCCCAGCACGAGAGCAAATGGAGGAACGAAAGCGCGAAATTAACACTCAGAGGAGAGCCGCCACAAAGTCCAGAATAGACAGGATTGATGAATCATTATCTCCTGATCAACTCCAAGCGGTTCAGCAGACAAGAGACAAGGGAGCCAGCTCGTGGCTAAATGCAACACCAATTGAAGAGTATGGACTGGCTTTAAACAAGCAGGAGTTCAGGGACTCCCTATGCCTTCGTTATAACATGGCTCTACCTAATCTCCCTAGTCACTGTGCTTGCGGGGAGACCTTCACAGTCCACCATGCTTTGTCATGTAAGAAGGGGGGCTTTGTAGCTCAAAGACACGACACAATCCGGAACCTCCTGACATCACACATCAATAAAGTGTGTAAAAATGTGGAAACAGAGCCACACCTGCAACCACTCGATAATGAAGTTTTCAACCTCCAATCCACTGTTACAAGTCAAGAAGCGAGACTGGATATGAAGGCAGGAGGTTTCAGGACACCAGGAGTTACAGCATTTTTTGACGTACGTGTAACGCATGTAAACTCCCGGTCCAACCAGGGTAAGTCCACTGCAACAATCTTCAGAGAGCAGGAAAACGAGAAGAAGAGAAAATACAATCAGAGAGTGATGGATGTTGAAATGGGAACTTTTACACCATTGGTGTTTGGTACAAACGGGGGCATGGGAGCCGACTGTCAGAACTTTTTAAGAACTCTCGCAGATAAACTCACGAGCAAGAACAATGAAGTTTACGCCAGCGTCATTACCTGGTTACGAATCCAGCTATCATTCGCTATCTTAAGAACTGTACATAGATGCGTGAGAGGTTCGAGAATTCCGTTTAAGTCACGCGAGATCGCGAAAGACTTTACTCTCTCTGTAGCAGAACTACCGTATACGTGATTTTTAGCCTGGAATTTTAGATTGAATTTTCTTTGTTTTAATTTATTTTTCAGTTTTAATTATTTTTCAACAGCCCATATCAATGTAAATATTATAAAAATTAATTTGAATGTAATTGAAGAATTTACCGTTTTTAAATAAAGTTTTCCTTATTATTATTAATACTACTAATAATAATGCATTAACAATAATACTAATAATAATAATACCTAATGCAGATACCATATTTGCCATGTAACAAAGCATATAATATATGGCATTGTGTACTATAGTATCTAAATTATATCACCGTGCACATATATATTATAACCTATATTCAGAATGCCATGCCTAGTCTGCTTGTCGACAATGATCTAGCTAACACACATAGTAGCTGTCAACATACCCAATGTGAACTTATAATAATAATAAGCTGTATTTTACATTGACAGAATAAGTTGTGACCCACTAGGCCAGCTAAGTGTACTGTAGGTCTAACATGTTCCATAATGGATGGAGTACTGTAAACAGATTATATATGGAATACATACCAGTATACAAAACATGGACGTCAAGATGATATCGTCAGAAACATAATATTCCTGGTTGAAAAAATTATAACCTTCTTATTGCCAGTGACGGCCTCTAACCATTGAGCCATCGAGATTCAGATGGAGAGAGGTTACAATGATGCACTGGTTCTAATGATATATGTACTGCCTATGCACAGCAGTTACTATATATTTCAGTAATGACTGATTGGGTGTGTTAATACCAGTATACACTGCTGTTATATCAATAGAATCAGTACATCAATGGAATTAACGTTCACTCACCATCTGAGTCTTGGTAGCTCAATGGTCAGAGCATCTCACTGGAAATCAGAAAGTTATCCCTGTCCGGGACACAGAATAATTTTTCTGAGGATATGAGCTTGGTTGACAATCATCCATGTACTGTATCGTCTGTTTCCCCCCGAGCTCTCCCTTATTCACTACAGCAGTGTATATATTAAGTATTAACACTGACAAGTATACATATAGTAATGCTTGTTTATTGCTACAAAATTGTAGGCCAGGCCCAGGTCATATAAACACAGCAATAGTATGCATGTTTTTTCACCCTAAACTACTGTATATATAGGCTAATTATCAAGCAGATAGTATTTATAATTTTAATCAAATAATAAACATACTGCCAACTGTCAATATATTATACATATATGTTTTGAAAATTCAAAACATTACATACCTTCAAATTTTCCCAAATCTCTCTGTTAAGTATTTCAAAATGTGTCTATTAGATTTCGGAGCTTGGAGCAAATACACAATAAAGTGTACAATTATTTAAATTACATTCAAACACTCGTTAATAATTCATGAGGAAAAGACAAAAGAAAATCACGACCGTATCGTGGTTTTAAATGTGATAAAGATTCGTCCTGATTTACATAAACTTTATCTTTGATTTTCTCGGCTTAGCCAACATCGATTTTCAAAATTACTACGCCAATGAACTTATCAAATGGGTCGTGTTTGAAGTTTAATAAACTCGCAGCAGGTGTTTATTAGCGAGTAAAGTAAAAAGTTTAATAAACGATAAAGTGAAGCACTGAACTGAAGGTAATGGCTATTCGTACGGTAGCCGTACGACGCTATAGTCTCTTAGAATTCAACGAAATGCAAGTAAATATCACCAAAATCCTAAACCTAATCCTAACCAAATTGCTAACCCTAACCAAAAAAAACTATGCAGAAAAGGCAAATTAATTGCTCAACACAGACCGGTGAGTCGCTGACACCTCGCCCGGCGCGAAGCGCCGGCCGAAGGCCGAAGGCCTGAGGGCGAGGGTGCTAATATCGACCGGCGTTTAGTCCCTCATCACGGATTCCAGGCGTAATGTAGAGTCACTTTCAGTTTCCTTGTATATATATATATATATATATATATATATATATATATATATATATATATATATATATATATATATATATATATATATATATATATATATATATATATTATATATATATATATATATATATATATATATATATATATATATATATATAATATATATATATATATATATATATATATATATATATATATACACGAGCCTACGAGCGTTAGACAGCCAGAACTCCGTTATTCTTCTGTTACTCGATCTATCAGCCGCCTTCGATACAGTGGACCACAACATACTTTTGCATCGTCTTAGGTCAAGATATGGAATCACAGGAAAGGCCTATGATTGGTATGAGTCATACCTATCCAGAAGAAAACTGACCGTCATTATCCCAGGTGGCTCATCTACAGATCGACTTCTTACATCAGGTGTCCCTCAAGGAAGTGTTCTCGGGCCGATCCTTTTCTCCATGTATATCGCGCCTCTTGGGGATCTCATCAGACTTCATGACATGAATTACCATCTCTACGCTGATGATACACAGCTCTACATCACCTTCAAGTCGAATAATCCTGAAGATATGAATACCGCGAAGCTTCGAATGGAAGCGTGTATACGCGATATTGATGCGTGGATGACCTGGAACAATCTCAAGCTCAATGGAGATAAAACGGAGCTTCTCGTGTTGAACGTGCGTCACCGTCCGCTTCC
This sequence comes from Chrysogorgia sp. JL179-B06, assembly GCA_035772405.1. Taxonomy (NCBI): domain Eukaryota; kingdom Metazoa; phylum Cnidaria; class Anthozoa; order Scleralcyonacea; family Chrysogorgiidae; genus Chrysogorgia; species Chrysogorgia sp. JL179-B06. The sequence continues at coordinate 840,573 of JAYKKM010000021.1, read as the reverse complement.
TCCTCTACAGTGCCTGTCAGTATGCGATGATACAGTGTATGGAAGTCTTCAAGCTTGTAACATTGGTGTTCTGATGGACTCATCTCTGTCTATGGAGCAACATATTACAAATATGTGCAAAGCTGGATTCTTTCATTTAAGGAACATAAGTAGAATACGAAAATATCTTAACTGCCGATCTGCTGAAACCTTAGTGCACGCTTTTGTAGCGTCCAGACTAGATTTTTGCAATGCTGTCTTATATGGACTCCCGAGCTACCTCATAGATCGGTTGCAGAAAGTACAAAATGCTGCTGCGAGAGTGGTCACGCTTAGCCGCAAATATGATCATATCACGCCAGTCTTATATGACTTGCATTGGCTGCCAGTAGAATATAGAATAATGTATAAACTACTATTATTAACATATAAAGCACTAAATGGTCTAGCCCCTAAATATGTGGCTGACCTAATTGACATGTATATACCTAGGCGCAGCCTGCGATCGTCTAAAGGAAACAGACTGGTTCCAAGTAATTATAACCTTCGCACCTATGGTTTCCGGGCGTTTTCCTGTGCTGCACCCTTTTTGTGGAACTCTCTGCCGCAGGAAATAAAAATGGCATCTTCTCTGTTGAGCTTCAAAGCACAAATCAAGACTTACCTTTTCAAGCAAGCTTTTGATGGTCATAGCTCTGTTTAGTTTTTATTATGAGTTTTCAATATTGTTGACATTATCAGTACATATAGTATATATAAGTCACTTAGATTACATTGTGAAGCGCTATTGGGCATTATTTTGGAAATAGCGCTATATAAGTAAATAAATTATTATTATTATTATTATTATATATATATATATATATATTCGTCGTCGATCATGCGCGGCATTGGAAAATTTGGCCCTGGTAACGAGATATAGACAGAAGCTGATTCGTAGACCCAGGGCGTCTATAAGAAAGGGCGGCGAAACGCCAATCTGTCGTACTGAAACATGTGTGATGCACATTAGGACTGGACCTAGCTCGGTCGACTGCAAATTTTACAGCGAAGGCGAAAATCTATATTATCGATGAGAAGGTTGATTAAATCCCTTAAAATGCTACAATTGTTGATTCAATGGTTGATTTATTGGTACTGCTGTGTTATTCATGCATTTTTCTGCAAATATAATGTTGTACGAGGTATTTGTGTTTGAAAAAGACGTTTTTTTTAATATTGAAACACAACAACATTGATGGCTGCGTTGTCAATATTATTCAACCTTTGCAAAACACTTTGATTTTCTCCAACTTTCAAACATCCCAGACCTTAGATTTTCCAAAGGCATATTTATAATACATTAAACTTTATCCATATTAAGTTTGGTTGCGTAATTTTTTGAACCTTTTTTGCTATAGCCTGTCAATTACAGCGTAAACAGCAGTTCATTGTTGTGAAATTTTCCTGGCTGGAATTTTTTAAAAATATACGCTTTTGGAAGGTGGTAAAGCGTTATGGGGTCAATTTTAGCTTTTTGTTTGACAAAGGGACACATCTTTTTCTCGTTCTAAATTAATCCTGCATCCAGATACTTAAATAAAAAGAGGAAATGAGAATTCACTTGCAGCAACATTTTGCTTCGTTGATCATGGCGGCTTCAGCAGCTCGAACTAGCTCATTGTTTTTACATAATTTTAGCACTTGCCGTTACGCCAAGCCTTAGCGAGTCCCAGGACGACTAATACGTAAATCAACCTCTCTATGGGTTAAATATGGTTTCTTATTTTATTGAACCTTTTTTTTTCTATCCGGACAAAGACGTTGAAAACAGAAAAATATTTTGCCAGACATTTTTAAAGATGCGCGGAGCCTGGGGCGGGTGACTTTAAATTTAAGGTAATAATTCCATGTCCTACTCACTGACCTATATATAACATATCATTAGACATCCACTGTCATTCTGTCATTGACCATCCATCATCCACCGTCATTAGCCATCATCCACCATCATTAGGCATCATCCACCGTCAATGCTAGTGGATGATGGTCAATGACGGTGGATGTCTAATGATATGTTATATATAGGTCAGTGAGTAGGACATGGAATTATTACCCAAAGAAGTGGGAAAACTAAATATAGTATCAAGAGGATTACAAAATAATTAACTCAAAAGGTAAACAAACATTTATTTTTTAATGGCAAGCATGTTTTTTAATGGGAAGCATCGGCTAAGTATGTGTTAAATATCCATCACTGCTACAATAGAAATAGAAAACATGACAAAAAAGAGGTATTTTCTCCCATTTTCACAAGCTTCAACTTGTGAAAACTAAATTAAACAATGTTTCAACATTATATTTTATATAAAACAATTAAGAGTTTTCATTATCACTTTAGCTACTCATATATCTCTATTAAGCAATTAAATGGCTGCTTATTATAATTATCTGCTCTTAGAACCATGTCAAATAGTGTGAAAAGGAATATTTCACCAGTCAAAGTATATGTACCCACTGAAAGTAACAAGAGAAGAGCAGATTTTAACACACCCCCTCGGCCACCACAAAATGCTTTAAATCCTATATGGAATGAAAAACTTTGCACCACTCCATCATGTTCTACCCCTTCCAACTCAAGTGAATTAACAGAATCACAACATCAATTCCTATCAGCATAGAAAGAAATGAAGGAAAAAATTCAGATTTTGACCTCACTTCAAATACTTCCCTGCAGTTTGTAAATGATACTCAACTGAGTGCAGAGGAACTATTCCTCTATTCATTGATAACTCTTGTTTTTCCTGAATACACCTTTAGCAAAAATTATGCATCTAATAAATATGATCAAATGATCAGGGTCATGTTACCCAACAACTGAAGTCTCACTGCACAACATCAGTTGAAATGTGCCCCCTAAACAATGAACATAGTATGTCTAAAGATTTTGATATAAATTATGTTAACAAAGAGTTTGAAATGAAAATCATGCCCAAATTAACTAGTAGTTGGTCCAAATATTTCAACACAGACAAAAAAAACCTACATTTCTATCAATTTGGCAAGTGTCCTGGTTATGCTGAAAGAGAACTAGAACTAACAGCAGCTGGTGTTTGGTCCATATACTTTGAAGGCAAGTAACATACTGTTAATCTGGAATGGGCAAATGTTCAAAGCAGCATAAAAAGTGATGAAGATCTGGTACATCTCCTTGTCAGTTGTCAGTGTTGGAAATATAAAAATATGCCAGGGCTGTAATTTTCACAGGTACAAGACAAGTCTCTTCTTCCATTGAATGGCGTTGATGGACAACCAGTATTTTAAAGGCCCTGACAAATAGTAAATACCGATACAAAACAATCCAAGAGTCGAAATCCTCTGAAGAACTGAGATTAGTTCGTTAACGTTGAAACTATCCGGTGACTGCCAAATGGGAGGTGATATTTGATCATCTTTATCAACATCAGTGCATCAGTGTCATCTACAACTGAAGTTCTTCGTCTTCCACTTCGTTCGTAGCCTGCGTCGCATCCGGCCTTTTGAAACACGATATAGTCCGTACTATATCGTTTTTGAAACACGATATAGTCCGTACTATTATCGTGTTTCAAACGGCCGGATGCGACGCAGGTTACTTCGTTCGCAGCGGCCGCCATGATCAAACCTCATATCATAAACATTTGCGAATATTCGGGGGGTCCCGCGCATCACACATACTTCAGGGCGAATAGCTCGTTTCGCCGCCCTTTCTTATAGACGCCCTGGTAGACTAGCCTACGTCATAGTCTGTGAAATTTTGAAAACCACAGACTATGAACCAGCGCCGTTAATCGTGTTCTGTGACGTAGCTACTATAAGGAATTTAAATAGTAGACCATGATTGGTCGCTTAGAAAATTTAGTTAATACGCGATATTCAATTGGTTAAGAACTACTTCCGTTTTCAATGTTCGTCATGCATGTTGTTTACCACGAAGACAGTTTCTCAGCCGCCTCAACGTTTCCTTGGTAAACGAGACTATTAAAGAGTTTGCTAATACTTTCAAAGGATGACTGTTTATAGTCGGCATAATTTTGGTTCAAGGATGATCAAACAGTCGAAGAGATGCGGGAATCGAATTGTTAATCATACGATATTTCCAGGTAGCCGTCGAGTGCCGATTCTCGTTTAATATGCTGTTTCGTTTTAGCTTTTCAGCTTGTCCTATTTGTCTATTAGAACTAAGTTTGCTCTTCATATGATTTCGTAAACTTTTACTGAATACTCGTTAGTTGCTATAAGCATAGACTTGCTCCAAGTCTGCCTCTTGATTGTTTCGGCTTTGTTTAAAGACGGGTTTGCTTCGAGAATACGGGTTTGTTTCGAGACAGGTTCTTTTCAAAACCTTGAAACAAACCCGTCTTTGAAACCAAACCACTCTCGAAATAAACCCGTCTTCTCGAAACAAACCCGTCTTTAAATAAACCCGAAACAATCAAGAGGCAGACTTGTAGCAAGTCTATACTATAAGGCATAAACACAATCTATTGCGAATAATCGGCATAAATTACAGAACACACAATTTGGCTCTGATGCACAGACGCTACTTAGCGCCACCTTTTTGCGCCCGCGAGCGTCTGTACGCAGGCTATGGTAGACCTGAGCCTCTGCATTTGAATTCATATTTAAATTGCAACCGTCACATGATTGCGAATGCAAAAATTGAAACGGTATTGAAACGGTTTTTTGGTGCGTTAAATTTGGCGTAATTTAAATTTAAATTGACGCCAGCGCGACAAACCGCTTTCCGGAAGAAGCCGCCATTGACGGCGAAATTTATATTGCCATAAAAACCAACTGCATCCGATGATTTTGTGAAGAAATGGCAATGTTTGTTTGTATATAACAAACATTACTATAGATATTATCTGCTGATTTCAAGCCGAAACTACGGTGGCCCATAAGTACAAACACGCATACAAATTGAAATACACGCATACAAATTCAAATACAAGCATACAAATTCAAATTCACGCATACAAAACTAAGTACACGCATACAAAACTAAGTACACGCATACAAAACTCAGTACACGCATACAAAACTCAGTACACGCATACAAAACTCAGTACACGCATACAAAACTCAGTACACGCATACAAAACTCAGTACACGCATACAAAACTTAGTACACGCATACAAATTCTAATAGTTGAAAAACTAGCAATTTTCATCACGTTATATTGTGGCGGCAGCTGTAGATTTCGTTCTTTCACTGCTTTTATGAATGGACGATATTATCAGAGACTATTTTAAGAAAAACTACACGTATAAAACCATTTTACAGTTGTTAGAAAAATACCATGCAATTAAAATATCGAGAAGCACTTTATTGAACAAGCTTAAGGAATATGGATTGCAACGACGAGGAAATACGATTGATAGAGACCACGTAAGAAGATGTATTCTTGAAGAGTTAGATGGAAGTGGTAAAATGTTGGGCTACAGAGCAATGTGGAGAAGATTGCAATCAAAACATGGCTTGCAAATTCCTCGTTCAGTAGTTCAAATCACCCTTCGAGAAGTGGACCCAGAAGGATCGAGATTAAGGCAGGCTAACCGTCTTCGCAGAAGAAGCTACCTAAATCCTGGGCCAAATTACTGTTGGCACGCTGACGGCTACGATAAACTTAAGCCATATGGTTTTCCAATCCATGGGTGCATAGACGGATTTAGTAGGAAGATCATTTGGCTTAACATTGTACCGTCAAATAACGATCCCCAAGTGGTAGGTAGACTTTTTTATGACTGCGTAACTAATTTGCAACTCTGTCCAACAATTCTAAGAACAGACTTGGGAACAGAAAATGGAGTTATGGCGTCGGCCCAGTGCTTTCTGCGCAGAAACCACATGGACACCCATTGCAATGTCAATGCACATCGATATGGGTCATCGCACAGCAACCAGCGGATCGAGGCATGGTGGGCTATGCTCCGTCGATCATGGTCCTCTTGGTGGATAAATTTCTTTAAAGACTTGATAGCCAGAGGAGTGTTGGACACAAGCAACACACTTCATATCGAGTGTCTTTGGTTCTGCTTTAGTCCAGTCCTAAAAAGGGGACTCGAAGAAATCAAGGACTCGTGGAACTGTCACTATGTACGAAAATCTCGGCATTATACTCAAGCGGGAATCCCTAATCAGCTTTATCTTTTACCAGAAACAGTTGAAGCAGAAGATTTCAAGAAAGAGTATGATGGCCGCGATCTCATCGAGATTGAGGATTCGGTTAATATATCAACAGAAAATGATTCGACATACCAAGAGTACTTTTCGTACAGTGCTGGTGTGCTAGGAATAGGACAGATGCAAACCTGGAGAGATGCTTTGGCGGCATATGAAAGACTACTAGAAGCAGCTTAAAGAGTGAGTGTCAGGGTAGTGCTTTGCGCGCTTGTGTTTTTGTTTTCATACGAATTTATTGCAGTGCATCGCATCGTTAGAACTATAATTTGCATGTGAACTCTAGATTTATTTGGAAATGTTGAAATTGGAGTCCGATCCTGACTTCGGGGCGTTATGAAGTTAATGTTCAAGACGATTTGAACAGTTGCGGTTCGCTTGTTTGTGAACCACTGCGGGCCGCGCGCAATGCCATTTCTGACGAACAAGCTGGCTCGGATGGCTTTAGTTCCTGAATCTTTGCAAATTCAAATGAACAAAACATCAGAAGAAACAAAATATATTTGTTTACTATAAGTCACTCATCAAACACTTCCATTCGCAAACTTATTCGCGCTGTTTCAGCAGCATAACCCGGTCTTCCACGCTTCGGAGGCGAAGCGCTCGTAGCAGCTTCTATGTATCGAAAAGATTACTATAGTAAATGATTAATTTTACGAAAAATATCACAATAATTGATCACTCAGGTATATTTACTTCTTAGAAAACTTGAAAATGTATAATTTATAAGAAGGATTGATGAAATATCGACGGATTCATTTGTGAACTGAAATAGGCGTCCAAATAAAATGGCCGCCAAGAAGAAAACAAGCGCGCAAAGCACTACCCTGACACTCACTCTTTAAACATTGAGACAAATAAACCCAACATGTAGTATATTTACAACTTCAAAGGATAACATATATGTATCTTTTTAAGAGGAGATTTTTTACTATGTCGCGTAATGCGTGTTCAAAACCTGACACTCGGTTCAGTGGAGCGCGGTGATGCCTGCGAAGGAGGCTAGGTTATATCAATATTCAACATTAATTACTGAATTTTTCGACTTTTAAAACGTTTTGCAAACCTTAAATGCACCTAAAAAGTACGTTTACTATATGAACTTAAAATAATGTTAAAATGAAGAGACTTTGTGTGGTACGCCGAAAAGAAAATGACATTTGTATCGAAGCTAGTTTCGTGTTCATTTCAGTGATTATGGCTTTGACATTTATTGCATCAGTAACAGCTGCTTTATATTTTGAAAAACCTTTATCGCTTAGTGCTTTGCAACCCTCAGATGCTATTAAAAACTCAGTTTACTACATAACCTAAAGCCCCGTACAGACGAGCAAGTTTTTATTGTACATTGACAAGTTTTATTTGCTCGTGTGTACGCCGAAAATTGACAAGTTTTTCCTTGACAAGGAACCTTGTTCAAAAGCTAGTCATGCCAGCTTTTCAACAAGAAAATTTGCTCGTGTATACAGCCGTCAAGGAAAACTTGACAAGTAAATGCGCATTATGTAACTTTGTAAGTAAGTAAAAACTTGTCAAGGAAAAACTTGTCAATTTTCGTCGTATACAATGCACTAGCAAATAAAACTTGTCAAGGAAAACTTGTTCGTCGTACACTCGAGCAAGTGAACTCCTCAAAAAACTTGTCAAGGAAAACTTGCTCGTCTGTACGGGGCTTAAAGAATAAGCTAAAATGAGGAGGTTTTGAATGGTACGCCAAGGTTTTGAACATTTGCGCGCCAAAATACATGCCACAGAAAAAGACTTCCTCTTAAAGTAAATATCTGTAAAGTAGTTAAATTGTTTTTTACTGTCTACGTGATATGGTACTATAAACAATGTCAAATACCAATTCAAATGGTCTGTGTAAACATTCCAAAAAAGTTTAAACAATATCAATATCTGTAAAGTAGTTTAAAGTTTAAACAATATCAAATGACCATGCACTTTTTTCCCTGAGAATAGACGAGAACTCCTCAACCAGCTCATTGTAGTATTGATATGTGCAGGGTAGCTCAAGCAAGGGTCCGCACGTGTGTGCTACAGGTCGTCGTTGTAAACCATTGAGCTCAGTAAATGTCACTTTCAATTTCTGACCTTCAACGATGATATTGGCACCCGTAGTAAACTGAAGAAACGCGCTGACATTGCCTCCTAAAGACTTGATATAACGTACCAAGTGATCAAAAGCATTTCGCTGCGCCTGATTTTTTGGAGAAGCATCTAGGATTTTCACAACCTTTTTCGCAGTGGGTTTCGATTCTTCGTAAAAGTGAAGAATGCTTGCCATATCTTGAAATGGTAGGCGACTCTTCAATGATTGCAATATCGGTGCCCAACAATTGGAAACATACCGGGGTCGTTGGATAAGCTCTTGGTGGGCTAATTGGCTTAATATGTCTTCGATATTTTCCTCCTTAGGTATGCGATAGCACTTGTAGCTCCCCAAGACATCCAACAGATCTTCGTTTTCAGCAATTTGTGGTCTATTCTTCAAGCAGTTATCAACTACTTCTCTCTCATCTTCCGCTATGTAAGCCATGAAAGACTCCACAAGCACTTCGCTGGAGACACGATCTTCACCTAGAACAGTGCACGCAACAAATGCTGCAGACAGCGCAATGGGATACACTCCTTCTTTGCAGTAGCCGTACAGTAAAATTCTGGCCACAGCTTTCCATTCCTGCTTTTGGTAGTCATGACGGATGGTGGGGACCTTGGTGGATGCTCCAACGGACAATGATTGATAGAAGAGGTGCCAAAACTCAGTGAGAACTTCACGTGCCACACCCTTTCCTTCACCTTCCTCTAGATCACCACGAGCATCAACAACTTTAAAAAATATCGTAACTTTCAATATATTTGAATCTGAAAATGCTGTTATCATGTCTTTTAATAAGGTGGTGCGATGGATAACCAGATCTAACCCTTGAAAGTCTTCTTCAAGCAAAGACACTTGAGCTGATAGAACAATAACATCTGCCTCTGGTTCAATTTGGTCCAATGGGAGGTCAGTTTCATCTGAAATACATAATTATTTACTGTATCTCTTTATAATACAAATAAAAGAGCAAAAATGATGTAAATATATGCAAAGAATCCCTTAATTATACCTCCACTTAGAACAACTTCAACTTGCATTTGAACTGGTTCAATTTGGAAATGCTCAATTGAAAACGGATCAGCCTGAAAGGGATCAGCTTCCTCAGGATCAGCTTGAAAGGGATCAGCTTCCTTGGGATCAGCTTGAATAAGATTAGCTTGCCCGGGATCAGCTTGAATAGGATTAGCTTCCTCAGGATCAGCTTGAACAGGATTAGCTTGTCCAGGATTGCCTTGCACATGATAATCTTCAACAAGAGTTTCTGCATCAGGGTCATCAACCAAATCATTGGCAACTAGATTTGAAAGAAGGAAATAGCAATTTTCTGTACTGTAGATAAGCTTTGCAAAGCTTATCATAGCCTAAATTCCATTGACTTATTTGCATGTATCTCAAGACCTAAGTACTATGCAAGGGAAGAAAGATTGTTGCTCAGGCAATTATTTAGATTCACAGTCAGTCTTTACCTTCAAAATGAAGCATCTCGCAAATGTATAGATTGACTCTACTGTATGGTCGTCCAAGTTCATATTTATATTTTTCCACAGTGAATTTCTCAGTACTTCCAGGTATATTGCCTACTATGTCCATATCTGAGTACAGTAAAAGCCATTCTGTCTGTTCAAGATCTCGAAGCTGCTTGTTATGGGCAAGCTGCTTATTGACCCCAGCATTTTTTACTAAACTAGATGTATCAGATTTTCGAACATCGACAGGAAGCAATGATGATCTTTTTATTTTCAGCCTTTTTCCATCTAATTCGATTATTCCAATGTTTATCTAGAAATACAATACTTCCATGTATTAACTAAATAATACAACAACACTCAGAGCAACTGCAGCATAGCAGATATCTCAGTGTAAGTTAGTGGCAATATATATATAGGAAGGGACTATAGTTGAAAAATTTTCACACAGCTGATGTCTGTTTGATTTGAATAGTCAAAGTAAATATAGAATTCAAAATTTTGTCCAAAATTCATTAAACATGCAACATATAAATATATTAGCAAGTTACTGTTATTATCATAGGAATTTGGTGGTTTTGTTTAACTTTTCAACAATATGATCAATAAAATATTTCATTTTTTAAATGTAATAATTTCTCTTTGACAAGTGGTATGATAACAAAATACTCTGCCTCGGGAAACATCGATAGAGGGTCCACAAAATGCTTTACAGTCGCCACTCAACTCGGCCCCCTAAGGGCCATAACATTTAAAGTTCACACCCCCCTATGGATGAGGTTACTTCCAGTCCAGTCCCAGACCCCTATTTCCTTGCTCACTGAGATATAGACCCCTCGGGAAAAAGATCAAAGTGCCTACACAATTTTTTCCTATAACCCCTCAGAAATTTTCAAAAGATCAAAGGATGCTGACAGACTTGTAGACCCCTCGGAAAAACTCATCCATAGGGGTGTGTCTATATAGCCCATGGAATGGCCCTAACCAGCTCGTCCCGCTAATTTATTTCCCTCGGTCCCAGTAAATTACTGCCATTTATGTTCAAGCATGATGCATGAACTATTTCACGCGTTTGTTCACGATTGAAACGTTAGTTCCCTTATGAATTCTGTCACTTTGACGGATGAAATTAACACGTTTGAAGCATGAAATGTAAACAATTGCGAGTGAAATAAAACGGTTTTGTCACTTTAATATTTTGGCGCGTTTACTGGCTTTAATTAGCATGTTTTCACGTTTGTTTGGCGCGTTTAGTGGCTTTATTATTTAATAAATTACCATGTTTCATTCGATTGAGTAAAATATGAACTATTTTTTGTGCTAAACGACGGAAAGTACATACATCTTCAAGAAAAATGAAAAAATAGTTCATATTTTAAACGCGCCAAAATATTAAAGTGACAAAACCGTTTTATTTCACTCGCAATTGTTTACATTTCATGCTTCAAACGTGTTAATTTCATCTGTCATAGTGACAGAATTCATAAGGAAACTAACGTTTCATGCATCATGCTTGAACGTAAATGGCAGTAATAATATTGTTTTATACTTGTTGTTTGGTACTTGGTATATTTTAATATAATATATTGATAAATATTTATACCTTCACGATTTCATCTTTCTTGTCCTTTTTAATCTGATTTAAGCGTTCATTTTTCTTCCTTTTTTTAATATTTTTGAACGCGTCCGTGTCAGCAGAAAGGTGAGAAATATTTTCGGCACTGGAACTGGAACTTCCTCCACCGGCCACACTCATATTCTTTTCTATTAAGTACTCTTTAAAACTTAGCGGTTGCTGACTTGTAGAAGCCGAAGATTTATTTTCTGACACACTTCCTCCACAATTCTTGCAAAAATTTGCATTTTTGTCTTTCTCATGCCCACAATGCGAACAAAACATCTTCGCAATTTTAAACTGGTCGACGGCCTGATAAAAATCTATCGCCGCATTCTTTTTGTTCGTTTCCGGCGAAACGTCATGTAGAGATGACTGTTCTAACGTTTGAGTTTTGTATGCGTGTACTGAGTTTTGTATGCGTGTACTGAGTTTTGTATGCGTGTACTGAGTTTTGTATGCGTGTACTTAGTTTTGTATGCGTGTACTTAGTTTTGTATGCGTGAATTTGAATTTGTACGCTTGTATTTGAATTTGTATGCGTGTATTTCAATTTGTATACGTGTTTGTACTTATGGGCCACCGTACGAAACTGTATGTTGAAGGACAAGATAATCAAAGACAGACACAAGTAAAAGGTAAAAGGACTATTATAATTTTGTACATTGTTATTGTCACCGACTCACCGGTCTGTGTTGAGCAATTAATTTGCCTTTAATGCATAGTTTTTTTTGGTTAGGCTTAGCAATTTGGTTAGGATTAGGGTTAGGTTTAGGATTTTGATGATATTTACCCGCATTTCGTTGAATTCTAAGAGACTATAGCGTCGTACGGCTACCGTACGAATAGCCATTACCTTCGGCTTCAGTTCAGTTCAGTGCTTCACTTTATCGTTTAACTTTTTGACTTGACTCGCTAATTTTAATGTTATTTAAATATTGTACACTGTATTGTGTATTTGCTCCAAGCTCCGAAATCTAATAGACACATTTTGAAATACTTAACAGAGAGATTTGGGAAAATTTGAAGGTGTGTAATGTTTTGAATTTTCAAAACATATAATTATGTATTATGTATAATATTTTGACAGTTGGAATTAAATCCATGCAACAATGGCCAGTCCAGCCTGTTTAAAATATATACCTTTGTTCTTTATAATACTGCTGAATAGTAAGTGTAGTACAAATTTTGGAATTGCATGTACAGTATGTTTATTATTTTTGTGTACCTCAAGTTATAAATACTATATGTTTGATAATTAGCCTATATATACAGTAGTTTAGGGTGAAAAAACATGCATACTATTGCTGTGTTTATATGACCTGGCAATAAACAAGCATTACTATGTATACTTGTCAGTGTTAATACTTAATATATACTCTGCTGTAGTGAATAAGGGAGAGCTCGGGGGGAAACAGACAATACAGTACATGGATGATTGTCAAGCAAGCTCATATCCTCAGAAAAATTATTGTGTGTCCGGACAGGGATAACTTTCTGATTTCCAGTGAGATGCTCTGACCATTGAGCTACCAAGACTCAGATGGTGAGTGAACGTTACATTGATGTACTGATTCTATTGATATAGTACAGCAGTGTATATATTAACACCCAATCATTAGTCATTACTGAAATATATAGTAACTGCTGTGCGTAGGCAGTACATATATCATTAGAACCAGTGCATCATTGTAACGTCTCTCCATCTGA
>JAYKKM010000021.1:820000-822500 GCA_035772405.1 Chrysogorgia sp. JL179-B06 | reverse complement strand
AAATAACCAAAAACTTGTGGGAAATTAAATAAAAGAAAAACGTTCGTTAAGACCAAGAGGATGTGTGGTGCCAAGTTTAAAAATGAGACGCTTCTCTTGACGCTTGCGGTTATCGTTGCCACCGGAGATGGGAAGGATGGCACAGACTTTCATGTCTGAAACCAAATGGTTGGAGCTGTTGAAATGGCGGGCTACAGGTTTGTCACCATCATTGATCCTCACGGAACGAAGATGTTCAGCAAACCTGTCTGAAAGACGTCGCCCAGTTTCACCGATGTAGATTTTAGGGCATTTATCGCATGAAATGCAATAAATTATGTTGGTGGACGTGCATGAAAAAGCATGACGGATTGTGTGGTCGAATTTGGGGGCAGTAATAACTGTAGTGGGATTGAGAAAAGCGCATGTGTTACAGCGGGAACGGCCGCAAGAAAATGTTCCCGCTGGTGCCGAGGTATTTTGTTTAAGGGCACTATGTACTAAGGAGTCACGAATGTTTTTATTACGGCGAAAAGATACCAAAGGGTTGTCGGTTTAGGAACAGCGTCGTGTTCACGTGTCCTTTTAGAGCAGTTCATCAACTTTGTTGATGATTTTCATCCTGCTCTGAAGTTCACGTGGGAAATCAGCGAGACCTCTGTGTCGTTCCTTGATATTTTAATTTCGATTAATGGTGATTCGCTGAAAACGTCGGTCTCGTACAAGCCTACTGACTCCCATAGTTATCTTCTATTTTCATCCTCTCATCCCAACCACACTAAGCAATCCATCCCTTACTCCCAATTCTTGCGTCTTCGCCGCTTATGTAGCGACGACCAAGATTTTCAAGTCAAATCAATGGAAATGAGATCTTTTTTTGTCCAACGTGGTTACCCTACCAACCTTTTAGACCTCGCCGTTCAGAAAGCTTTTCTCGTCCCCCGTTTAGACGCCCTTGAACCATCTTTGGAACGAGTTTCAAACAATAAAATTCCTTTAGTTCTAACATTTCATCCTTTCAATTTTAAAGTTAAAAATATTATTAATCGGAATTTTCACATTTTACAAAATGATCCTGAGACGTCAGCCATTTTCACCGACAACCCTTTGGTATCTTTTCGCCGTAATAAAAACATTCGTGACTCCTTAGTACATAGTGCCCTTAAACAAAATACCTCGGCACCAGCGGGAACATTTTCTTGCGGCCGTTCCCGCTGTAACACATGCGCTTTTCTCAATCCCACTACAGTTATTACTGCCCCCAAATTCGACCACACAATCCGTCATGCTTTTTCATGCACGTCCACCAACATAATTTATTGCATTTCATGCGATAAATGCCCTAAAATCTACATCGGTGAAACTGGGCGACGTCTTTCAGACAGGTTTGCTGAACATCTTCGTTCCGTGAGGATCAATGATGGTGACAAACCTGTAGCCCGCCATTTCAACAGCTCCAACCATTTGGTTTCAGACATGAAAGTCTGTGCCATCCTTCCCATCTCCGGTGGCAACGATAACCGCAAGCGTCAAGAGAAGCGTCTCATTTTTAAACTTGGCACCACACATCCTCTTGGTCTTAACGAACGTTTTTCTTTTATTTAATTTCCCACAAGTTTTTGGTTATTTTAGTTTGCTTGGAACCTTTATTATTATTAATTTTTTATTATTCGCGTATGCACTTTCATTCCTTTTCAAGTTTTTGTTTCTTATGCTAATATTATCGCCTAATCCCCTTGAATATTGGACCTGTCATTTCTCCCGCCCCCTCAGTCTGCTTGCTGATCGACTGTTAAAAATAGCAAATGATCTAACGTTTCCCATCTCATTAATTATTAGTTTGTTTATCTCCCGTGCATTTGATTGGCTACTTTCTACTTGTGACACCCTTTTGGCATATATATAAGCCCTATTTATTTTATTTTCATCTCGTCTTACTCTGATGAAGGGCTCCGCTCGAAACGTCAGTATCTCGTCACTAAATTATTGGCAGTTTACCACCTTTTCACTTTGCTATACATATACATATACATATATACATATACATATACATATATACATATACATATACATATATACATATACATATACATATATACATATACATATACATATATACATATACATATACATATATACATATACATATACATATATACATATACATATACATATATACATATACATATACATATATACATATACATATACATATATACATATACATATACATATATCAGGGTTCTGCCCAGGACCATGTGAGTGCCGGGTACAAGGAGTATAGGGTCATTGGGGCGCCCCCCCCCCCCCCCATGAAAATGTCAGTGGTTACGTTTTGCTGGGTGATATTAGCCATCAAATCTATAGTAAATCGGCTTTGGATGTGTACTCCTATAAAGGCACTTGGTGGAACTTCTGTAGAAAAAGTTTCTTTGCTGAGTGACTCACTGCTTGTTTACAACATACAACCATCATAATATTATTTGTTTACAACATACAACCATCATTGTATATGAGGACT
>JAYKKM010000021.1:800000-815000 GCA_035772405.1 Chrysogorgia sp. JL179-B06 | reverse complement strand
CTCAATGCTACGCTTGAATAGCGTAGAGTCTGGCTGCTATTAATAGCTCAAAAAGCGGACAAACAAACCAAATTTGACTCACAAATGATTGCAAATGAGCTATTTCTTTTGTTATGGCCGCAAGAATTATGGGTAAAAGCGGACAAACATCGGTACTGACGTCATCTCGACGGAGCGCTATTTCAGTCTAGGTTACCAACCTCGTACCCAGGCTTTTCCTTGACGCTGGTCACGTGATCTGCTAAACGATTTTGTGTCAGGGGAGGGGTGGTTTAGTTTAGTTTATTAGATTTATCACTCTTAGGTGAACGGAATACCCGTACCCCAACAGGCTAGAAGCCCAATTATAGGGGTTCCGAGGGCCTACGATTTAAGGTCGTTATCCGAGAAGACTCGAAAGTCTTACCATTTGCTGATATTATTACAAAGGCAGCACTTTCTCCTCAATTATTTTTAAGACCCTGAGTGGAGGTCCGACCCAGGATTTGAACCTGTGTCTCCCAGCTCATAGACATGTGTGGTAACCACTAGACCACAACAGCTCGTTTATAAACACGATCTTAAACGTGGTCTTAAACACGTTGAGTTGACGAAGCCAGCAAATTCTAATAGAAATAGCGGAGTATGCGTTCTTGTTACCACTTACCACAAGCGTGTATTGTAAAGATGTTGTTGCAGTTTTCCCTACGGGCTATGACGAATCTTTAATTTTCCATCTGTTGCCAATGTTGTTGTTCGCCAAAGAATGCAATGCGATTCGTTTTCTGCTGTTATTTCTTTAATCCATGACCAGATCAGACGGTTATCGTCGGCGGGATTTAAAGCATCAATTTTCAACGCAAGTTGAAGAGACGAAGTTGAAGAGCTTCAATGTGATTTTTGATAAGGATAAACTTATGGACGCTCAATACAACTTCGTATTTACTCACACGGAATGTTATGTTTGTTAACACTTTATTTAATGAGGATATACAGATAAAGTCTTAAAAACTTTTTTCCAATCTGGTCCTCAAGAAGCTATATATATACAAAATTTTAAGTCGTAGCTAATAGAGTCTTGAAGTCTTTAGTTCAGTAATATTAGCTAATTTCGTCTCAAAATATCTCCGACAAAAGTTAGAGAAACTTGAGGGTGAATCGAGATTTCGAGCGATGTCGGGAAGATTGTTCCATAAAAATGACCCCAAAAATGTAAACCTGCGCTTTCCTGCGTTGATTCTTCCTCTAGGTAAATGTAGGCTATTAGTGGAAGCCGATCTTGCAAATTTGGTCGAGAATTATTACAGAGAATTATATCATCGTTAAATTATAGAGTACCCGTACACTTTCGCTCTTTGTATCTGTAATCTGTTGACAGTTAGTAAAAGGGTCAAATTACGGAAGTTCATCATAGGCAATTGCTTCCGATCGTTCATTCGTTCTATTTAAAACCTCATTTAATTTGATAACTATCAACAAGTATACACAAAATAAACCTTCGACATTATATTTAAAGAGGTTTTAGAGCAACCTGGTTTGTATTTCTGCCTTTAAATGCGGATTCAAAAGTGGACGGGTATTGTATAAATGCTCGTATTTCTACGGTTAATAAATACTTTTTTGAAAACTTTACATCGTCAACGCTGCGACAAAGGCGACAGCGTTGGAAAAGTCGCCAGAAGACTTGTAATTTTTTTTAGGAGAATGATGATGTAACGTTATTATCGACATATTCCAATATTCGTAGACGCGCGTTCGAAAGAAATAAACAAAGAAGTGACCAACCTCGTAACGAGGTTGAGAAGTGACCTGTCATATCTTGACGAACGTCAATCTCGTTCCCAGAGCCTGCATTCCTTGGGGGTCTGGAAACGAGATTGGTCCGCCGAGCGTGTGAAAACCCTGGGTACGAGGTTGTCGAGGTAGTTTTCTTGTTTTCTTCGAGAAATAGATGAAATGTCCAGCCTTTCAGACGAAGAATTTGAAAAAAGGACCATGATTACTTGGATTTACTTGAAGAATTAGCCATGCGGAGTCGCGTTGAGAATCTGACGTCACTCCGTTACTCTGGTCAGGAACAAGATCGATATTAATGGCGAACGTAACAACTCCAGATTCGGAAATAATACTTGCCATCGTCGAATCGCAAAACGGTTTCGACCGAGTAATATTTAGCAGCTTTGCGTTATAAATACGTAAAAATATCGATAGGTAAAAATTTGATCATAGTACCACTTTAACTCTTTCCTGTCCGGCATAGTCAAAAGGGGTCATAGAAGACCCCGTCGTCAATCGAAAAACACGGCACACGGTAACGTAAGCGGATTAAAAATTGAATTCGACAAGTGCCAGGCACATGAGATCCACTCTGCACACGCCAAGTTTGATTTCAAGCTATTTATACACCACAAACACAATATTTCTATGCATGTGGGTCAAAAGGTAAAAAATCACCGTGTTTAGAAATGTAGGAAATAATTCACCAAATTGGCTTAAAATTTTATGTGTGTTCTTTAGCCGACTTACAACGATGATGAAAAAATCAGGCGAAAATATTAAAATTGATCGATGCGAAAAAATATCGGCCATTGTATCGTTAAAGAACGAAGCATATATGTTATATAAACAATCACTTGGTGACTAGGTACTCTACCGTATCTGAAATAGCCTTCACTTTCTGACACTCACATATAATAAAGACATTGACATAACTGAGAACAATTGTTCATTGCCATGGTAATTAAACCGCAATACTTGTCATTATCGTATGACTACAAACAACTAATTAGCTATATATACTGAAAAACAAAACGCGATGTAAAAGTGTAGAGTGAAACTTTAGGTTCCTCGAAACTTTAGACCTCCTACACACCATTTCAAAAGCACACCTACCTTTTAGAGTTTTCGATTTACATATAGTGAATCGTCTAGCAATAGGTTTAACCATTAAATAAATTTATATATTTCGTGATGTCGCAGTTGTCATTTACAACATATATACATGTGACTATAGCATAATACTGAGGTTTTCTCCAACATTCTGAACCTGGAAAGGATATAGAAGTGCTGTGCTGTGCAGGCAGTGCTAAAATAAAAGATACTTGGTATACTCCCGAAATGTGAATGGAGTTGAAAGGACTTGGTACCGCGGGCTTTATATATAGTGTTTTATTATACACTCACACAGAATCCACCAATCAATTGTCTCTATTAGTATTAGCATCACGTGGCAACCAAATATTTTACGATGTAGGACAGCTATACATATTGGGCAGTAACCTTTGGACTGTTTCCGCGGGCTGTTCACGTGCAAAGCAACGTCACTCGCGTGCCTTTTATCTAAATCGAAATTTCATTGGTTGAAGTACTTCTCGCGGAACGTGATGTGCTTTTCCGAGTTTGTTTTTTTATTCTTTTTGATGACCAGCAACCTTTTGAGTCTTTTGACTGTTTATTTATTGTTTATCTGTTTATTAACTTTACAACCACGCAAAAATGCAAAATAATTAATACAACGGTTAAAAATAAAAAAACAAAAACAAAAACGGAGCAGTTTTGAACATAAGTGAAGTCTGTGAAGAACATAAGAACAGTCTTGACTGTCTGTTTACGTGAGAAAAATTAAACATCTTTGTGTTAAGATATTTTGTTCGATATAATAAAACACCTATTGGATTCATCTTCGCCCAATATTACAAAATATTTAAGTCTCGACTTGCAATATTAGGCTCGACCTTCGGTCTCGCCCACTATTGAATTCTCGACTTTAATATTTTGTAATATTGGGCTCAGAGGAATACAATAAGTAATAATATAACCTCCACCAATTGGTTATATAGGGGGACTTCTCATGAGAGGTGGGGCACACAGGCGTGAGGTTAAGGATCTTTAATAAGATATAACAATGCGGTAAGGAATCTACTAAAAAGTATATATAAAGTTAAATGTTCAAATGTTCAGGAAATTCTTTTGTGTCTCCAGTTCTTTGTTCTGCTTTACTTCGCTGTTCTTTCTCGTCAGGTTCTGTTCAGCTCGGCTCGGCTCTCTATCTATCTACCGTTCTTCTGGATATTCTATTCTTCTCGTTCTTTATGCGACTGAGTTCGTTTACGTTCTTTGTACCGCTCATCTATTGTGAGAGGAATACATTCTTTTATAGTCGCTGTGTAAGTTAGGAAAGATTGACATGATCATCTGCGAGGAAGGCTCGATCTTTTGAAGGCGTTGGTTGGAATGTGACGTTGGGCAATCGTACATTGAAAGGTTTTTCCGTATAGTAAATAATCTTAGTTCCTAACTAAATTGACATGGTAAGATAGGAGATATAAGCTACATATAATCGTTATATTATTTTACAGTTTCATAAAGTATTTAAGAAGTAATTCGACTTTAAATGTTCGTTACGAAATGTGGGTAAACAACTAAATGTAAATAAATCGAACGGCTCTCCTTAGCTGAAATTTATGCTAGATTTAATTAAACTAAATCAACAAATCTGTGCCTGTGTAAAGTCACTCTAATTAAAGACAATAGAAAGCTTTTAAGGAAACTGATGACAAGATGGTAATTAAAAATGTGTACCTTGTCAAAGGACAATAGTCCGGTATTCAGTTAGATCGACGCGAATATTCTACCAAGATAAGGTTTATAGATATAATAGTAGATTATATATATGTTGCATAACAATAGCATAAAGACCTATGAATACTAATTAGATAAGAAATGAAGAAAATAACTAGGAAAATCTTTGTCCAAGATGGAAAAAATAGACAAAACTTTGTTGGAAAACATCCTCAATCATGAAATAAGTCTGATAAATCGCTCGAACGTCGGTCGTCGGGATGTAAGCGATATACAGCCCTCGGACGCTACGCGTCGTCGGACGTTGCTCACGTATTTCAATTAGTATCTCTTCCTTAAACCTGCTGATAAAGTTTTCGATTCGTGCTGGGTTTAAAGCGGTATTTTCGCTCTCAGAATCACTTCAGCTATACGCAGAGCCAGACGAGCCGAGCTTAACCGACTGCGTTTCTCCTTTTATATGCGTCGCTTTTATTATATAAAGTCTGAACGGTACAAGAATTTACGTTTATATAAACGCAGCCAAAATACCACCAAAATGGTAACTTATGTTTAGGAAGAAGCACGATGCTTTTTGGCAGACAATTTGTTGATTCTACGTGTGTTGATTCTACGTTTCTGTACATGTTTGAACATTTCATTATTTCTTGCGAAAAATTGTCAATGAATGATGCAGGCTTTTATACTACAGTAGGGCATAACAAAGCAAAACATATACCTTTCTTGCAATGAAGGCGAGTTCCTTTGTGAAGGCGAGTTCCTTTGTCAAGCTGTCCTTTATAATAAACTTAGATTAAACTGACCGAGCTTTACTTTCTCGATCGCCTAGAACAAATAAAAGTGGGTGTACGCCTACAACCACATATAAACGTTACGGGACTTTTGCGCTCCAATCAGAATGGCGGAAAACCCAGAGTAAAAACCTGCTGACAGGAACCTACCATTATTAAGAACCACAGGCTGAAATTAAGAGTTTGTTTATATAAGAACATATAAGAACCTATCCCAGGCTGATTGGGTAAAATGTAGGTTCGTGTTAGCGGGTTTTTACTGTAGCTTGCGTGTAGACTCCACCTGCATGATAATGAATATAATAAGAGTCTGCGCAACCGAGCGATAAAGCTTGTATATGCAGGTAACGTGGTTTTCCCAAATTGGTCAATTAGACAAATATGCGAGATGTTAATATTATCAGCATAAATATAGCTGTAAAGTGTAAATAAATATTGGTGTCTGCATGTAGATCTTTAAATTTTCATGGTAAAGGCAAATTCATGGAAAGTGCTCTTCGAGTTATCAGTCGATTAGCAACATTTATTTCTTGCATCTTAAGTACAAGAACAACTATTCTTCAGGCAAACGGCATATGTCGTCTTCTGTAAAGTTTGGAATGATTCGCCTTTGCTTTTCAAAACGGATGCTGTGTGTATATGTATGTATGTATGTGTGTATATGTATATGGCGATATTATATGCAGGTATGGGAGAAAAGGTATTTTTACTTGAGCTCAAACCACACGCAAAGGTGCCAACTGAGCCACTTAAGCCCGGTTGCCATATGGTCGCTACGCTGTCTTTACGGTCGCAGCAGTGAAGCAGTGAAGCGTGTTTCTTTTTTTATAACAAAAGAAACACGCTTCACTGCTTCACTTCGGCGACCGTAAAGACAGCGCAGCGGCCATATGGAAACCAGGCTTTCGCTGACCTTCGAGCGTGCTCGAACAATGTAGATGAACGAAAGAGAGCGCTTTGCCGAATGCTTTCGTTTAACAGTTATACATTTATTTTCTCAGAGCGCTTTCCTCATGGGACCTCACAGCAGTTTTGCCTCCAAGTTGTCCAACTTTCTTCTGCGATTTGTCTGCTGTGTTATGCTCGCAGACTGATCATGAGATAAACTTGGAACGTGAAACCAAGATCCACGAATTCAAGCCTTGACGGACTTGATATTTTTAATGAAGTCTATATTGTACTGTTGACTATAGACATTGTTTCCTTATTCACCAGTTGCATGGTAAATATGCTTGCAAGTTGATTTTCATAAATTATTTGAGTTGTTGAACGTAGCGTTGTTTATTTCAAAATGACCAGAGTATCCGCCAAGGCACGACTTACGCCCAAATTACAGTAAACCATTATTAAACGCAATCAAAATAGCATTGAAATGATCTCAATGGTATACCACCATAGTCAATCGAGATATTGTCTGGAAGTCGGTAAACGTCAATTAAGCGGTTAACAAATGAGTTGCGATATTTTTGAACGGCAGCAGAATTAACGTAACTCACGATTAAGAAGAAGCACGATGGTTAATTCTACGTCTGTTATATTTTTCTGAAGATGTTTGCCGATCACGCCTGCCTTATGCATGTTTACTGCATATGTACTTTACTACGACATAACAAGGAAAACATATAGCTACCTTTCTTGTAATGAAGGCGAAAGTCCCTTTGTTTCAACTATAGCTGTCCGCTTTATATAATCTTAGATTGAACTGACAGATGCTTTGCTTCCCCAAAGCTAGCACATATAAAAAGTGGGTGTTGCCTAAAATTACTTAGTATAAATTGACAAGTTTATATCACAAATCCTCAATTTTGATTGGCTATCGCAGGAGTTACTATCCGCTGATATAAACCTCTGGGGAAAAAGTCGCCTGATTTCGAAAGAATATTTACTTTTTCTCATTAGAAATGCGAAATAAAAGTTATTTCTTGGGTTAGAAAGTTGTAAATTTGTACTAAAACAATTAGACAACTCGCCCTTGTTTTCTATGAGCGATAGTCAACTCGGCTCCGCCTCGTTGATTATCTGCTCATAGAAAACGCGGGCTCGTTGTCTAATTGTTAAATATCAACGTTTATACGACAATTTTTGTTATACGTAATTTGTGCTCCAAACCAATCAGAATGGCAAGTAAATACATTTTCGTAAATTATTTTGAAGTAAAAGTAAATTTAAAAGTAAATTTAAAAGTAAATTTGAAATTATTCGAGTTGTTGAGTTGCTTTTGTCCAGCTCCAAAATGACCAGATTTTCCGCCAATGGTTGAGATGGTAATGCATGCATAAGAGGTAACAATCATTATAAATCTATTGCCAAATTGGGAAGACACGACGATTAGAACGTCGATCGCGTCACAACAAGCTAACTGTAAACAGAGAAATGTATATGTTAACCAATGTAACTTTTGTTTCATATAAATTCCGAAATGACGTCACATAGACTATCGGTAATAAAATTCGAAATTAAAATCAGCTGTTATTTCTAAAATAAAGCATTATCGTAAGATTTAGCGTTAGTGTTAGGGTAGGGTAAGGTTTGGGGTTAGGACTATTTTTTACCTATGACCTACGGTATACATGTATAAACGTTATTACTTGCTCTCCAAACCATTCAAAATGGCGAGTGAATACATCAAGTGAAATAGAATAATTTTCATAAATTACTGGAGTTGTTGAACTCCTCCTCTAAAATGATCAGATTTTCCGCCAAGGGTTGAGATGGCGATGAAGAGGTAACAATCATGCATTATAAACCTATTGCCAAATTAGGAAGACACAACTTACACCAAATTAAGCATGATTAAACGCAATCAAAATAGCATTGAAAACAAAATGAGCTAGATGGTATATTTGAATATCGCGTACATGCATTCTGACACGGTGGAGGCTATTTCAGATACGGTAGAGCACCTAGTCATCAGGACTTTGGTGATTTTTTATATAACATATATGCTTCGTTCTTTAAAAATCCCGCTTTAAATTTCTGTTTCGATTCAGAAAAGCAGGGTTGTTAAAAGCAGGGTTATTACTGAATCGCAACAGAAATTTAAAGCGGGGTTTTTAAAGTAGCACTACGATGAAAATTTACCCCCGTTTTTTAGATTTTCTTTAGCATAGAATAGTATTTCAGGTTCGAAAGTGATCATAGATGTAAAAAATACTAAAAAATGGTATGTTGAAGTAAGTATTTTGACCTCTGAGATCACTCCTATTATGATACCATTACTAAGAACGTGTTCCAAGTGAGCCCGCAATTTCAAAAGGTAATATTGTTTGTGACGTCAGATTCTCAATGCTCCTGAATTTCAGTCGAGGTTACTGTTTTCTTGTTTTCTTCGAGAAGTAGACTTGAAATATCCAGCTTTTCAGACGAAGAATTTGAAAAAAGGACCATGATTACTTGCATTAACTTGAAGAATTAGCCATGCGTTGAGAATCTGACTTCACTTCGTTACTCTTGGTCAGGAACATGATCGATTAATGGCGGACGTAACAATTCCAGATTCGGAGACAGAAAAATAATGCTTGCCATCGTTGAATCGCAAAACGGTTTCGACCGAGTAATATTTAGCAGCTTTGCTTTATAAATACGTAAAAACATCGATAGGTAAAAATTTGATAATAGTACCACTTTAAAGAACGAAACATATATGTTATATAAACAATCACCAAAGTCTTGGTGACTATAGGTTCTCTACCGTATCTGAAATAGCCTCCACCTTCTGACACTCACATATATAAAGACATTGACATAACTGAGAACAATTGCCCATTGCCATGATAATTAAACAATACTTGTCACTATCGCATGACTACAAACGACTAATTAGCTATATACTGAAAAACAAAACGCGATGTAAAAGTGTAGATAGTGAAACTTTAGGTTCCTCGAAACACACCATTTCAAAAGCACACCTATCTTTTAGAGTTTTCGATTTACATAGTGAATCGTCTAGCAATAGGTTTAACCATTAAATAAATTTATATATTTCGTGATGTCGCAGTTGTCATTTACAACATATATACATGTGACTATAGCATAATGTACCTAGGTTTTCTCCAACATTCTGAACCTGGAAACAGGTTTAAAGATATAGAAGTGCTGTGCTGTGCAGGCAGTGCTAAAATAAAAGATACTTGGTATACTGCCGAAATGTGAATGGAGTTGTAAGGACTTGAAAGTCTCGACTTGCAATATTAGGCTCGACCTTCGGTCTCGCCCAATATTGAATTATCGACTTAAATATTTTGTAATATTTCGCTCAGAGGAATCCAATAAGTAATAATATAACCTCCACCAATCGGTTATATAGGGGGACTTCTCAAAGGTGTGGCACACAGGCGTGAGGTTAAGGATCTTTAATAAGATATAACAATGCGGTAAGGAATCTACTAAAAAGTATATATAAAGTTAAATGTTCAAATGTTCAGGAAGTTCTTTTGTGTCTCCAGTTCTTTGTTCTGCTTTACTTCGCTGTTCTTTCTCATCAGGCTCTGTTCAGCTCGGCTCTCTATCTATCTACCGTTCTTCTGGATATTCTATTCTTCTCGTTCTTTATGCGACTGAGTTCGTTTACGTTCTTTGTACCGCTCATCTATTGTGAGAGGAATACATTCTTTTATAGTCGCTGTGTAAGTTAGGAAAGATTGACATGATCATCTGCGAGGAAGGCTCGATCTTTTGAAGGCGTTGGTTGGAATGTGACGTTGGGCAATCGTACATTGAAAGGTTTTTCCATATAGTAAATAATCTTAGTTCCTAACTAAATTGACATGGTAAGATAGGAGATATCATAAGCTACATAATCGTTATATTATTTTACAGTTTCATAAAGTATTTAAGAAGTAATTCGACTTTAAATGTTCGTTACGAAATGTGGGTAAACAACTAAATGTAAATAAATCGAAGGGCTCTCCTTAGCTGAAATTTATGCTAGATTTAATTAAACTAAATCAACAAATCTGTGCCTGTGTAAAGTCACTCTAATTAAAGACAATAGAAAGCTTTTAAGGAAACTGATGACAAATGCGACAGGAATTGTGTACCTTAGATCGACGCGAATATTCTACAAGATAAGGTTTATAGATATAATAGTAGATTATATATATGTTGCATAACAATAGCATAAAGACCTATGAATACTACTGTAATTAGATAAGAAATGAAGAAAAAAACTAGGAAAATCTTTGTCCAAGATGGAAAAAATAGACAAAACTTTGTTGGAAAACATCCTCAATCATGAAATAAGTCTGATAAATCGCTCGAACGTGGGGATGTAAGCGATATACAGCCCTCGGACGCTACGCGTCGTCGGGCGTTGCTCACGTATTTCAATTAGTATCTCTTACTTAAACCTGCTGATAAAGTTTTCGATTCGTGCTGGGTTTAAAGCGGTATTTTCGCTCTCAGAATCACTTCAGCTATACGCAGAGCCAGACGAGCCGAGCTTAACCGACTGCGTTTCTCCTTTTATATGCGTCGCTTTTATTATATAAAGTCTGAACGGTACAAGAATTTACGTTTATATAAACGCAGCCAAAATACCGCCTATAACATGGTAACTCATGATTAGGAAGAAGCACGATGCTTTTTGGCAGACAATTTGTTGATTCTACGTTTGTTATATTTTTCTGTACATGTTTAACAGATTGTGTTAACATTTCATTATTTCTTGCGAAAAATTGTCAATGAATGATGCAGGCTTTTATACTACCGTAGGGCATAGCAAAGCAAAACATACCTTTCTTGCAATGAAGGCGAGTTCCTTTGTGAAGGCGTGTTCCTTTGTCAAGCTGTCCTTTATAATAAACTTAGATTGAACTGACCGAGCTTTACTTTCTCGATCGCCTAGAACAAATAAAAGTGGGTGTACGCTTACAACCACATATAAACGTTACGGGACTTTTTGTAAACGTAACTTGCGCTCCAATCAGAATGGCGGAAAACCCACAGTAAAAACCTGCTGACAGGAACCTACCATTATAAAGAACCACAGGCTGAAATTAAGAATTTGTTTATATAAGAACATATAAGAATATAAGAACCTATCCCAGGCTGTTTGGTAAAATGTAGGTTCTTGTTAGCGGGTTTTTACTGTAGCTTGCGTGCAGACTCCACCTGCATGATAATGAATATAATAAGAGTCTGCGCAACCGAGCGATAAAGCTTGTATATGGTAACGTGGTTTTCCCAAATTGGTCAATTAGACAAATATGCGAGATGTTAATATTATCAGCATAAATATAGCTGTAAAGTGTTACTAAATAAATATTGGTGTCTGCATGTAGATCATTAAATGTGCATGGTAAAGGTAAATTCTTGGTTATATTCTAAGTTATCAGTCGATTAGCAACATTTATTTCTTGCATCTTATGGTACAAGAACAACTATTCTTCAGGCAAACGGCATATGTCGTCTGCTGTAAAGTTTGGAATGAATCGCCTTTGCTTTTCCAAACGGATGCTGTGTATATATGTATGTATGTATGTAATAGATAAACACCGAGAACGAGGGATGTATGCTATATACAACGCCGAGGACGCGCAGCGTCCGAGGGCTGTATATTGCATGCATCCCGACGTTCGAGGTGTTTAACTGACTTATTACATGATTAAGGAGGTTTTCTAACTAAGTTTTGTCCATTTTTCCACCTTGGACAAATATTTTCCTATTTTTTTCTTCGTTTCTTATCTAATTAGTATCCATAGGGATGTATGCTATACAGTGTGTATAAAAAAACCGCTACCCTTAGAAAATGAATTAGCATTCTTAAAGAGACCTATTGTAATTTAAAAAAAAATTATACACCTGGGAAATTAAGATGGTCCAAGCGCTGCGTTAATCAAGAAGAGAGAAAGCAGTTTTCAATACGAATGCAATCCAAGTTATTTTTTACGCATTCGTTGCTCAGAGGTGTCTAAGCCTTCAATGGGTTCTTTGAAAAAATGCTAATTCACAGTTGCTTCCGGTAGCGGTATTTTTATACACACTATATACATCCCGCGGTACATCAAAGAAAACCGACTCAATCATGTAATAAGTGTGTATATGTATATGGCGATATTATAAGTGCAGGTATGGGAGAAAAGGTATTTTTACTTGAGCTCAAATCCACACGCAAAGGTGGCTTGGACAATGTAGATGAATGAAAGAGAACGCTTTGCCGAATGCTTTTTTTAACAGTTATACATTTATTTTCTGAGAGCGCTCTCCTCATGGGACCTCACAGCAGTTTTGCCTCCAAGTTGTCCAACTTTCTTCTGTGATTTGCCGGCTGTGTTATGCTCGCAGACTGATCATGAGATAAACTTGGAACGTGAAACCAAGATCCACGAATTCAAGCCTTGACGGCCTTGATATTTTTAATGAAGTCTATATTGTACTGTTGACTATAGACATTATTTCCTTATTCACCAGCTGCATGGTAAATATGCTTGCAAGTTGATTTTCATAAATTATTTGAGTTGTAGAACGTAGCGTTGTTGTACGTCAGTTGTCCTTCAAAATGACCTGAGTATCCGCCAAGGCACGACTATAATACCCAAATTAAACGATTACGACTTACACCCACATTAAACCATTATTAAACGCAATCAAAATAGCATTGAAATGATCTAGATGGTGTCTGGAACTCGGTAAACGTTAATTAAGCGGCTAACAAATGAGTTGCGATATTTTTGAACGGCAGCAGAATTTACGTAACTCGCGATTAAGAAGAAGCACGATGGTTAATTCTACGTCTGTTATATTCTTCTGAAGATGTTTGCCGATTACGCCTGCCTTATGCATGTTTGACAGATTCACGATGCATGCTACTGCATTATGTACTTTAATACTACGACATATAAAGCAAAACATATACCTTTCTTGTAATGAAGGCGAAACTCCCTTTGTTTCAACTAGCTGTCCGCTTTATAATCTTAGATTGAACTGACAGATGCTTTGCTTCCCCAAAGCTAGCACATATAAAAAGTGGGTGTTGCCTAAAATTACATATAAACGTTACGACAATTTTTGTTATACGTAATTTGTGCTCAAAACCAATCAGAATGGCGAGTAAATACATTTTCATAAATTATTCGAGTTGTTTGAACGCAACATTGCACGTCAGTAATCCAGCTCCAAAATGACCAGATTTTCTGCCAATGGTTGAGATGGTAATGCACGAAGAGGTAACAATCATTATAAATCTATTGCCAAATTGCGAAGACACGACGATCAGAACGTCGATGGCGTCACAACAAGCTAACCGTAAACAGAGAATATATGTTAACCAATGTAACTTAGTAAATAAGTTAATACTCAAAACAAAGATGAAATTCTGGGTGAAGTTTCATATAAATTACGAAATGACCGGTCACATAGACTATCGGTAATAAAATTCGAAATTAAAATCAGCTGTTATTTCTAAAACTAGAAGTTACTATCGCAAGGGAAGTGCTGCCTCGAAATGCAAGGCAGTCGTGATATTGTGCAAAATTGCAAAAATAAGTGGTGGGCTTATTGAAGTCAAAGTCGCAGTGGAGGTAGTACAGGTGTACAGCCTCGTACACATGCGGTTATGATTTAGGTAATACCAGAGTAGTGAGTTCTACATATATATGGAGCTCACAATGAGCTTGCTGGACCGCTACTCGCACTCTGGGCTACGTTAGACATCTATCAGTGCAGGGACTGTGCATAATGAATGTCTTACCACATATGCTTACAGCATGCTTCATCTGCCCCCAGGTTTGCAGCCCCAACCTTGTTGACCAGCCTTGTGTTGTAACCGTTCTCAACATCTATTCACAATATAGTAGTTCATGAACATATGTAATTAAACAGATGTAAGTTGAACAGTTGCATAAAAATGCAGTTGAACAGTAAAGATAAAATAGTTGTATAACATAGTTCTCTGTACAAGGCTTACATAAAAATGCAGTTCAACACGAACACAAAAAGTTGACATTATAACAGTTGATAAACTAAGTTAATCAAAATTTGTTTCTTGCATAAAATGCAGTTCAATATGAACGCAAAAAGTTGACATTATAACAGTTGATAAACTGCTAAAGGTTATAGATCAGTGATAAGGAACTTCAGGATGAGTGTCCAGCTAACGCTTTGCGCGCTTGTGTAATTGTTTTGATTTGGAAAACGGCTGGCTTCTAACTACATGACGTACCTCGGTTTATACGTTTTCTTTTTGTTCGGTTATCTTCTTACGACATAATAAGCTGTTAAAAGTCGTTTAAATCAGTTTGTAGTGATGTCTGACTCAGAGTTTGTCGAATATTGTGAACCGCACTCTTCGTGCCGTCGTCTGTCAGCATGTTCTATTCTCAACGGCTTCGATTACAACGGCCTTGTCCAATACAATGGCAATGATTTACAGCAGTGAGCGTTCGTTTCTAGCGTAATATCTGTTCCTCTACTCATAGAATATATGGAATATAAGGATCTTATACTATTGGCTTTGCCAGGAAACTGCGCGTCTTGAAGTAAACTTTGAAATTCACGCATCAAACGGCAAATAACGAGCGACGGATACCTGTCTCAAAACACAATTCCACGGCCCCCCGAGTGTAATCAAATACTATCAAAAATATGACAAGAAAAGGAATGGTTTACTTGTTCAATTTCGTGGCCCAAAAAGCTTGGCCCGAGCAAGCTT
>JAYKKM010000021.1:782500-797500 GCA_035772405.1 Chrysogorgia sp. JL179-B06 | reverse complement strand
AGAGAGAGAGAGAGAGAGAGAGAGAGAGAGAGAGAGAGAGAGAGAGAGAGAGAGAGAGAGAGAGAAAGAGAGAGAGAAAGAGAGAGAGAAAGAGAGATAGATAGAGAGATAGATAGAGAGATAGATAGAGAGATAGATAGAGAGATAGATAGAGAGAGAGATAGATAGAGATATAGAGAGATAGAATGTCTTTATTACCTCCAATTCTGGAGAACACGTATCTACAAAATACGTATATTAAATTATATTATGCTAAAACTAGAAAGTGCTTAAAATACAATACAATGCCATTAAAAATATTTACATAACTATATAATTAATTCAGGATAGATAAAAAGTACGATTAATTAGAATTGCTCGGAAAGGTCAGTGACTTTTCTGAAATTTTTTAAAACTGCCTGTGCAATTATAATAAGAAACCGATCAACAGTGTTGTTATCATTAGATATGCTAATACATTTACCACTAATCAATGTGTCATATAAGTCTTCATCATCAAGATTATATAAGGAAGAGACAACTTGAATCGGCAGTTCATCAGTTAAATTGTCCCACATGTCATCTCTTTGATTGTTTGTTCCAGCACAGTCCATGATGTAATGGTATCCAATATCCGAAAGTTTCTTATTGCAGATTTTACATAGATATTTCGATTCTTCCTCTACCACTGCGTTGAATATAGGAGTGGGAACATTTCCACAATATAAGTTAACCAAATTGGCGATGGCACCTCTATATATTGGGTATCTCTTTGCTGTTTTCCAGTGAATGATAGGCTTTAACTCATGATGTGTATTTTTGAGATGGACTAAGTTGGGTTTCTGTGACATATCTGATCGCCAACATTCTGTTTCATGTTCATTTATCGAATCGACCACCAACTTTCGCCATTCACTTTTTTTGGGAAATACACAATCCTCCAAGTAGTCACAAAAATAAGAAAATAATTTGTACAATTTTAGAATTCTTATGATATCAGGAATGAAGCCAAGACATGTCGGATCATTCTCTGTAAAAGAGAACAACCTCTTGATAAACAATCGCTTCTCCAGACGTAAGGGAGACATGTGACACAGGGTGCGTAAAAAGAAAAGTTTTGACTTGTTTATGTGACCTATAATTGACCACATACCAATTGTTCCAAGAGCTCCGGCTGAATGGGTTGTTTGACATAGTCCTTGAAATCGTTTTGCCGCAAACGTATTTGTTCGTTTCAACAGTGTATCTTCTGTCATTGTTAAACCCGACCACACTTCACACCCATACAGCATGGAAGGAATGCCGAACGATTTCCATACATTTGATCCGCAGATTGGATTTATTCCCGCTGGTCGGAATCCCACATTCATTAGTTCACCAATGACTGATTTTCCTTTCTTCGCAGCCGTTTTTGACCTTTCATAACTGGAAAAGTTCCCGCTCAGAGTAATTCCAACATGATCCCAAGACGTTTTCTCATGAATTCCAATACCATTGATAAACCACTTTCTTGTAGGTTTTCGGAGAATGTTCATCTGGCTGGTCTCACCAAATGTGACAATTACTGTTTTATCCGGATTAAAATTAAACCTCCATTTTTTACTAAATTCTTCCACTGTATCTATCATGCACTGTAGACCCTTGACACGAAGCGATAGTAGTGTTATATCATCGGCAACAAGAATCGAGGAACAGTGAATATCTCCTACTGTAATCCCATAGCCACTTGAGTCCAAAATATCTGGAATGTCATTATTGAAACAGAGAAACAGCCAAGGTGACAAGACACCTCCTTGCCGTACTCCTTGTTTAACAGGAAACATTGATGACATCATCCCGTTTAAGGAGACACAGCTACTCATCTGACTGTACCACTGCCGAAGAATTCTCCATGTCCTTCCTTTTAATCCAATGTTGAAGAGTTTAAAAAACAGCCCATCCAACCAAACAGTGTCAAACGCTTTGGAAGAGTCCAAAAAGCAGCAGTAAACTTTGCTCCCTTTTTCAACATTGTGGTGCACCATCTCCTGTAAAGTAAAGCTCGCCAAAACACAGCTCTTGTCTTCTTGGTAGGCAAATTGAAAGGGATTTGGGACACCAAGTTGTTTAAATGTAGGCATCCAACGATTGAGGATCAAACGTTCTAGTACTTTTCCTGTCACGTTTAATAGAGTGATTCCCCTATAGCTGCCTTTATCACGCTTATTTTTCTTACCACTTTTAAGCAGTGAAATAATGGCACCAGTGGACCAATTTTCCGCTACACACTCTAATATCCTTATGGCATTGTATATTTTCGTCAGGCAATTGTAGAGTGCATTTCCACCATACTTTAAATGTTCATAGGTGATATTATCTAAACCACCTGCCTTGCCATTGGGGAGCTTTACGCAAACGGCTCTAACTTCGTCAACTTGAAATGGCTCATCGAGAGGGTCACTGTGATGGTAGTTTTCTTTGGCATAATCTACCAGCTTATCTTGAACGAAACCCTTAAACTGATCATCAAATTCAGGTTGATCCTTTGGAGTATATAGTTCTTCATAATGATTTTTCCATACTGACAGCAGTTCATCCTCGTCATCGACACATTTACCATCAACCTCTAGAACATATTTAGCAGCACTATTGTTCCTTCGCATACGCGAGATCTTCCCATAAAACTTACTTCTGTCTGTATCGTACTTGTCTTCCAATCGTCTTTGACATGTTGTTTCCTCATCATAGATTGCTCTGCGTTGCGCCTTGCGCCTTGCGAAATTCTTTCTTTGCATCTTTATAGTCAGTAAAAGATTGATGTTCTCTGCCTCTAGGTTGACCACTCTCAATCCATATCCTGCGAAAATGTTTCACATTTTTACTAAGGGACGTAAGAGAATCATTCCAGTAACTCTTCAGGTATGGTTTAAACTTTGCAGTTGGAATAGTGGAAAGTGCAGCTTCCTCGAGCTCAGTAACGATTACTCCGACAAGTTCCTCAACTTCTGAAGGAGAATTAATATCCAGACTCTCAGGAAAGCTCTTGTGTAGACGTACTGTAACTTCATCTTGGTATTTCTTTAAATGGAGCTGATTTTCAGTCTTTTCCCATAACAGTTTTTGTTCGTAAGGCTTCGAATGTTTCGTTCTCAAATTAACTCGGATAGTGCAGGAAATTGGTCGATGAAATGAA
This sequence comes from Chrysogorgia sp. JL179-B06, assembly GCA_035772405.1. NCBI lineage: Eukaryota > Metazoa > Cnidaria > Anthozoa > Scleralcyonacea > Chrysogorgiidae > Chrysogorgia > Chrysogorgia sp. JL179-B06. Next base: position 794,349 of record JAYKKM010000021.1, on the reverse strand, counting down.
AGATTTGAACTGCAATCTTCCAACACAGTGCAATGTTCAACCAACTGAATTTTGTCTCTAGGAAAGAAAATATGATCCACTGTAGTTTGTGTGATACCTCCATTTGAATAGAACGTCTCTACTGGTCCTTCACAGAAAAGCTGGGAATTGACTGATAGGAGATCGAAGTCTTCTATAAGTTTGCCAATTTTGCACCCCCTGGAATTAGACTGTGGGAAGCTTCGTGGTCCTCCAGACTTACCAATATGCGCATTGAAATCACCCATCACGATAACTGTTCCCCTGTCTTTCAGTTCATAAATCGTATTTTCAAGACGACCGACAAACAAATGGTATTGTTCAGCTGATTCCGATGTTGTTGGTAAATATACTCCAATAATATAGATTTGTTCACCGTTTGTACATCTCAAGTTGAGTACTGCGATTCTATCACAGCTTATATCATCCACAATTTCGCAGTAAAAGTTCAAGCTCTTCCTCCAAATGAATGCGAGGCCGCCTTTACCACGTCTTGATATAGAATCTAAATTGAGTTCCGAACTCGATATTCCCCAAGATTTAAAATTCGGATCCACAGTTTGCAAAAACGACAGAGAGTCGGGGTATAACCAATGTTCCTGCAGGAAACAAATATCGCAGTCAGCAAGGAGTTCCTGTAAGAATAGTAAATTATACATCACTCCACTGATGTTCCAGGTTGTTAGCCTAAGAGTTTTAACGGTTTTAGATAAATATGCATTCTTTGAATGGGCCATTACACCAAAGTAGTTTGAGCTGTGGCCTGACTCGCCAGTGCCTTCTCTTTTGCATTTTTCTCCATTTTCACTTTGGACAACCATGGCTTGCAAACCACAAATTTAGGCCAAAAATCTTTCTTTAGAACATCCAAGCTGCAAGAATTTGGTATGTTTATTTTGGCTGACACAGTTCCCTTTCGCTTGCTGGAAAAAACTCTAAGCAGAGTTGGTCTAATTCCCTGCCTTTCCAAATAGGATAAAATTTCAGTTTGCTTAACATTCTCAGAAATGCCACTCAAGAAGAAAGGACTTACTTTCCTTCTTTTCCTTTCTACTCCAATAAAATTTCCATCAACTGCACTGACTCCCTCCAAACAGCCAGCTTGGATTTCTCTTGGATTTGTCAATTGGCCGACTTCTTGTTGTTGTATGTCTTGCGATTGCTGGTTATCTTTCGCATGATTGTCCGCCCTGGTTTGCTTGGCCTTTTCACTGTATAGCGGTCGCGATGCTATCACCTTTCCTGTAGTACTTTTTGGCGACTGATTTCTGTCGATTATCGAACCTGTAGGAGCATTCTCACTGCCTTCTGAACGAGAAAGAGGTGCATCAATTTCCGTTGCAATTTCATGCGTAGATTTTTCTATTGTAATTCTTCCTCTACAGGATAATGATTCACTGGTTTGATAACCTGTTAGAGAATCTGTCTGGCCGTCATTTATCACAGAGGTTTCAGATGAGTTGTGCTCCAATATAATGGATTTATTTCCAGCTGCACAGGCAGATTCCTTGAACAATTGTGTTGAACTCCCAGAGGGACGTTGTGAATGTTGTTGACTAGAGGTTATGCAAATTTCCCGTAGACTTTGATTTTCTTCTTTTAGCGAGTTAATTTCAGCATTTTGACTTTCAACTGCTGCCGTCAAACGCTTAATCTTTTCTTCGAGTCGCCTAATATCACCAGATACCTTTTCCTTAAACAATTGAAACCCACTCTCAATCGACGAAACCTGACAGATAGACTAGATAGATAGATAGATAGATAGATAGATAGATAGATAGATAGATAGAGAGATAGATAGATAGATAGATAGATAGATAGATAGATAGATAGATAGATAGATAGATAGATACAGTAGATAGATAGATAGATAGATAGATAGATAGATAGATAGATAGATAGATAGATAGATAGATAGATAGATAGATAGATAGATAGATAGATAGATAGATAGATAGATTGATTGATTGATTGATTGATTGATAAAATTTATTTATACACGGTAGTTCTATCAGACTTAAAAAATACATAGATAAATCTAAATCTGGTCTACCTAGAAGCCGTGTAAGAAAACAAATAAACTATAACTAATTATATTTACAAAGTTTATTGGGATCTAGATACTAATGTTGTCAATGCAGAAATTATGGTTTTTAATTCCCTTTTTAAATTTAGATAAGATCTTCTCATTTTTTAGAGAATTGGGTAAAGAGTTCCAAATCATGGAACCAGACACTGCAAAACTCTTTTTGTAGCATTCTGTTCTAATCTTTGGAATTTGAATGTTTTTATCCGATGATCGTAAATTATAGACATCCGTGCTAAACTGTTTATTGACAATTTTATGCATCATAATGGCTTTCTGGCATTTTCTTTTGTGAGCCACTGATGACCATCCCAAATCGGAAAAGAGATCACATGTGTGGACAGTATATGGTGCGCTAGTAATGATACGAGCAGCTCGGTTTTGTAACTTTTGCAGTTTGTCAGCAAGTGTCTGATCAATACTGTCCCATACAACACTACAATAGCTGAAGTAGGGTTCAACAATTGAGTGGTATATGTTAATAAGAAGATCTCGGTTAAGAAATGGTTTTGCTTTTTTCATTATACCTAAACTTGTAGCAACTTTCTTTTTAATGCTTTCTACATGACTTTTCCAAGTTAGATTTTCATCAATGTTAAGCCCTAAGCATTTAACTTCATGGGCCTGTTTTAGGGAGATGCCATTAACTGATAGGTCCATTTTCTTGTCAAGAGTAGCTAATCTTTGTCTTGAACCAATCAACATGAAATCAGATTTAATGACATTCAGTGTTAGTTTATTAGCACAGAGCCATTCTGCTATACACCCAATGTCATTTTCTAACATTGATTTGATTTCAGGAATATTACAACCAGATACAGTTAAATTAGTATCATCTGCATACAGTCTGGCTGTACTGTAGGTAACACAACCTGATAAATCATTAATATATAAAAGGAAAAGTAGTGGCCCCAAGACAGTTCCTTGTGGCACACCGTAGGAAAGATGTTGTGAACTAGACAGAACACCATTTACTGTGCACATTTGCATTCGACCACTGAGGTATGATTTGAACCAATTAATTGCTGATTGGTCAAGGCCATAATATTGCAATTTGTTTAGAATTATTTCATGGTCGACAGTGTCAAAAGCTTTTTTAAGGTCTAAAAATAAGACCCCATTCACTAGTTTCCTGTCGATGTTGAAACACCATTCATTTGTAAGGTCTAACATTGCTGTTGTTGTAGAAAACAAAGATCTAAAACCAGATTGTCTAGGATTTATCAAGTTGTGTTTCGTTAAGTAATTCTCTAGCTGGTCATAAATAAGTTTCTCAAAAACTCGGGCAACTACTGAAATAACTGAAATTGGTCTGTAATTGTTTGAATCACAACGATCACCAGCTTTGTGTATTGGTGTCACTTTAGCCATTTTCCAATCATTAGGAAATATGTTAATTTCAATCGACATATTAAATAAATCTGTCAATGATTTATATATATGTGGTGCAGCTATTTTCAAAATTTTATTACTGTTGTTAAGTAGTTTTAGGACTTCAATCGGAGAAACTTTTCTGAAACTAAAATTCGAATCTACTTTGGTCAAATAATCTTCATAAGACCTATCATTTGGTGGTGATGGTATTTGTGATGCAAGAGTAGGACCAATTTCAGTAAAATATGTATTAAAAGAATTTGCAATATCTTTGGCATCAGTGAGGGACTCAGAGGGTGTAAGATTTATTCGAGTTATTTCTGTTTTCTTGGTCTTTCTACCCATAAGGTCATTCAACACATTCCATGTACCTTTGAGGTTTCCTGTGTTACTCTTAAGTTCATTTTGGTAGTAGCATTTCTTTGTCTTTATCACCAATTGACTAACTGCATTTCTCTTTTCTTTGAAAGACAACCAGTCAGAGGGTGAGTTAGATTTAATTGCTTTTTTCTTTAATAAATCTCTAGCATACATTTCTCGTTTAATTTCTGGATTAATCCAAGGAGATGGCTTATTACGAATTCTTTTTGTTCGACATGGTGCATGTCTGTCTAAGATATTTTGCATAGTGGATTTCCAAATTGTCCAAACATTATTGATGTCATCCTGGTCATTAGCTGTTGGCCAGGTGGTATATTTTAAATCCTGTACAAATTTTGCTTCATTAAAGTTTTTGAAGCTTCTAGTCTCGACAAATCGTGGTGATCCCTTACGGATGCCAATTTTGCGTACTGCAAAAACTAAATTATGATCACTAATTGAGATAGGATAAGTCCCGAAGTGGGTTAAGCTTTCCTTATTATTGGTAATTACATGGTCAATTAATGTTTCACTTTTTTCAGTCACACGAGTTGGTTGATCTATTAATTGACATAGTTGATAATTATCTAATAAATCAATTAGTTTCAAGGTGTGTGGTTCAATTTTGGATGAAATTAAATCACAATTTAAATCACCAAGAATATAATACTCTTTGTACATGAAATCTGCTTTTTTCAAAAAGTATTCAAACTTGTCAAAAAGTTCATCGGGGGACTTAGGAGGTCTATACCATGTAGTTACCAAAAATGGGCTAGAATTGGGTTTAGTTACTTCAATTGATATCATTTCTAAATCATCGTCTTCTAGAGAAGATTTCCTCGTAAAGTTGATGGCGTCACGGATGTAAATACAAACACCGCCTCCAGATTTATTACGATCTTTGCGAACACAGATATAACCTGAGAGGTTTATCTGTGAATCAGCATCAAACTGATCTAACTTAGTTTCATTTATGGCTAAGACGTCAAAAATATTGTCTGCCATAAATATTTTAAGTTCATCTATATGTTTAGAAAGACTATTAATGTTTAAAGCACCCATTTTAAATCCTCGAGTTTTGGAAAGGTCAATCTCACATGGTAATGGATTTTGATTAGTTAATAGATCTGCATTGACAACATTATAATATCAATAATTAATATAATTTCTTAAATTACTAGCAAGTTTGAGGATCCCATTATTATTTAGGTGTAAACCACCACCATTTAATAAGTTCTCATCAATGTTATCATGCTTGATAAAGTCAAAGTGGTTATCTTCGCAGTATTTCTCAAGTAAATTGTTTATCATTTGTTCTAATAATAGAAGATATTGTAATACTTGCAGTTGGATGTTCCTGTTTGATTACAGCAATGACTTTAGCCATTTTATTCTTTATCTGCTTGGGATTATCATTTCTCAAATTGTTCGTACCTGCATGTATGATGACTTTGTCTGGTTTGCGTTTCAATACGGGCTTAACATAGTCAGTAAAATCTTCCACTACAGCTCCAGGAAAGGAATGTGACGATACTTTACATTTTTTCGATAATTTCCTGCCATTAATAAGCTTTATCATCGAATCTCCAACAAGAGCAATATGAGGCTTCTTGGGTGTTTCAAAGGGAGGTTTTTGATCATCATTTGAAATCTTGTTTGAAGATTGATTAACCGTAGAAGATGAAGGGTCGTTGGCTTTTGTATATAGATTGTTGTTTGAATCTTTCGAGGGCAAATTTTTCTTTCCTTTCACTTCTTTCCATGGGGCTTCATTTACTGGCTTTTGAGGATTATCCTGGCTCAGTAACTTAACCACCGTCAATAAACTATCTCGTTCAGCTTCAAGTTCTTTGACCTTCGACAACAAAGCATCACATGATTGGCAATGCCAATGGCCTGAATCAGACTGAACCTTACTCTCAAGAGCCGCAAATTTTAACCATAGCTCTGAAATAGATTTAGAATTGTGTTCGCATTTCGAACATGGTTGATGGGCATCTTTCTCTGGTTGACTTACGGTATCATCGACATACACTACGCTCGCTTCTTCCTCTTCTTCTTCAGTGGTCTTGTCAAAGACAAGATGGCCGCCGTCGTCTTGGATTACGTGTTCGGTAGTTTGACTATTTATAAGGGCATAGATCGATTTTCGAATAGCCTCGTGTTTGGCGCCTTGTACATTGAGTGTCTTTGTACCAGGATAAAAACACAGAGTCGCTGAACTCGTTTTAAAAACATAAAATCCACCATTATTTGAGGTAAACGACCAGCTTCCCGACAAGTTGAGTACGCTGAACGAATGATTTGAGGTCTTCAAGATCTCCCAACCATTTAATCTTTGTTTTGTTGTTTTCGTTTTCGATTGATAATGGGAAAACACAAGTGATTTGCTCGTTCTCGTTGTCATTTATCGTTTGATTACTCAAATTTACGGAGAGCTCTGCATTACAACCGGTCGCCATGATTATAATGGAGTAGATAGATAGATAGATAGATAGATAGATAGATAGATAGATAGATAGATAGATAGATAGATAGATAGATAGATAGATAGATAGATAGATAGATAGATAGATAGATAGATAGATAGATAGATAGATAGATAGATAGATAGATAGATAGATAGATAGATAGATAGATAGATAGATAGATAGATAGATAGATAGATAGATAGATAGATAGATAGATAGATAGATAGATAGATAGATAGATAGATAGATAGATAGATAGATAGATAGATAGATAGATAGATAGATAGATAGATATACCAGTGGCATTTGGCACAAAAAAAAAGCTTGCGTGGCATTTGGCACAATGAAATTATGTGGCATTTGGCACAATTATGTGGCATTTGGCACAATATTGAACTACATGCCAAATTATATATAATTTTTACCAATAGCCACAAAATTGTGCGAAGTGTTATCTAATCTATTTAGAATAGAATAGAATAGAATATTTAATGATATGTTCCCGTTAGGGCTTTTCAACATAAAATTACATGAGTTAAGTTAAAATATTTAAATTACAATTTGTCAAATCTAAGATAGGCGTTACAAATGGATATGTCTTAATAATTATTTACAAGTAAAAATTTCTTTAGTCCTAATTTAAAAGTTTTAATATCCTTTTTTGATCTAAGTGTTGGATCAAGTTTATTCCATAGTCCTACAGTACGATAATGGGAAGTTCTTTGCCCAGTACTTGTCCTAAAATTAGGAATATTCAAATCTTGCATATTTGGGGTGTAATTATCATGGGTTTCACTACGATAGCGAAATTTCTCGCTAAGGTAAGCAGGCGCTATATCATTGATGCATTTAAACATCAATAATGTGTCTCTATACTGTAAATGTTGATCGACGGTAAGCCATCCTAAACCAATCAACGCTGGTGTTATATGATCATATTTATTTGTGTTCGTGATTATTCTCGCAGCAAAGTTCTGGATCTGTTGTAGTTTCTTGATGTTCTTGGCTGTAGTGTATGCCCAAACAGAAGAGCAGTAAAATAACTTATTTAAAACTAAGGATTTTAAGATAAAGGTCAGTGTTTGTAGGGAAAAAACATGCTTTAGCCTATTTATTTGACATAATTTAGACATGCACGAAGATACCAATTTGCTGATATGTTCATCATATTTCATATGTGAATCTAAGATGACACCTAAATCCTTAGCGGAGGATACGGATTCTATTGTTTTGCCAAGAATGTTCAATGGCAAACTTCCTGTTAAAACATTCATAAGTTGTGGTGTTCCAAATAGAAGAAGTTTGTTTTTGTCGGGATTTATTAATAAAGAGTTTGTACAGCACCAGCTGATTATCTTGTTTATGTCATTTTCCAATTTAACCTTTGCCTCTATTACATTCTCAACTGGGAAAGACAGTAGGGCTTTGGAATCATCTACGTATGAATCCACGGAACAATATGTTGTGATAGATGGCAGATTGTTAATATAGATGCAAAATAACAATGGAGAGAGGACTGATCCTTGTGGTACGCCATGTGTAATGGGTAGTGTTGCTGATCTGGTAGATCCCATTCTCACATACTGAGATCTATTGGACAAATAACTGCGGAACCAGAGCACAGCTGAAGGAACTGTCCCCTTACTTTCTAATTTTTGAAACAGGATTTGATGGTTTATACTGTCAAACGCCTTGGAAAAGTTAAGTAGAATAAGTGCTGACATTTTTTTCTGGTCCATCGCACGCAGAATGTTATCAGTTATGAAGACATTCAGGGTTTCCGTTGAGTGGTATTTTTTGTTTCCACTTTGATGTGAGGTGCGTTTTTTGTGCTGAAGGAGATATTCAGTGAACTGGTTGAGTACAACTTTGTCACAAACTTTAGACAACGAGTTAAGAAGTGAGAGTGGTCGGTTATGTGCTGGAATTTCGTGATCTCCATCTTTTAACAAAGGAATTAATTCAGCCAACTTCCACACTTCAGGACAAATGGAGTAGAACGGTTTTTAATCTTAATTTCCCTTACGGGGGCGTGATTGTCTAGGACAGGATTAAAAACATTGTTAAATAAGGACAGTTGATCATCAACGTTAGGCATTTGAAGTAAATGAGACAAGTAGAATGAACGATGGGCCATATCCCGAGCAAATAAGGATGGATCATAGTTCCGGTAACTTCTTGTTATGGTAGTAATACGTGAAGGTTTAGGGCGTTTAAGTTTTAGAATCATAAGGGTTGGAAACAAGAATGACATCAATTAATGTTTGTGAAGTCGGTGTGACCCTTGTTGGAGTTTCTATAATTTTATTTAAGTTTAGTTCAGAGCATACATCCCTTAAAGCTTTACTGTCTGGTCCCATTCTCATCATATTGCAATTCAGATCACCAAGAACGAAAATTGGATGATTTAACAAAAGAGCACCAGTATATGTGGTTTTAAAGGCGGTGTTAAAGCAATTTAATGGGCAATCAGGAGGTCTGTAGACAACGCAAATAATAAATGACTTGAGCTTCTTATATTGTAATTGTAACCACAATTGGATGGAAATTGTCTTCGGAAATGGAAGAAATATTTTTTAATACCTTACATTTGATGTCTTTGCAAACGTAAGCGCAAATTCCTCCACTTGCTTTATGGAGACGGTCCAATCTAAACAATTTATAGCCTTCTAGTTCAAACTTCAGCATTAATAACCGTTGTATTCAGCCATGATTCTGAGAATTGCTAGCACATGGGGTTTGGTTTCAAGGACGAATTCTCTGACTTGAAGAATATGTTCACGTTTTTTAAGAGATCTAATATTCAGATGTGTGATCATAAATTTAGAGTTACATTTAAAGTTGCTGCTTTTATTTGGAATTTGTGTGATTTCTTGATTGAGAGGTATTGCAATTAAGTTATTCCTATTTACAACTCTATGGTCGATGATATCATCAGATCTTGAAATTCTAACAGGAATTCGTTGCTGTATAGGATTTTTTAGGACTGTGGTTAGTCACAATGGTAGAGATTTTAGACAGTGAAACAGTTCTTTTCCTTTAGGAAATTTTAAAGCATCATTTTCCACCAGAAACGATTTACCAATTGTGATCTTTGAGGATAAACCGTCATTATTAATAATTAGCTTGTGCTGATTTGTCAATGTCTTATAATTATCTGGTCGCTTTGTTTTGTGCTTTAACACCTTATGCTCAGTCGTGGTTTTTCTTTTGTATGAACATTGAACAACTTGAGCCCCAACTATTTTGTGTATCACCATTTTTCTTTGATACATTTTTGGGCTGCTTTGAACTTACCAATTTAGTCGGTAGACTACGGTTACCACTTTGACGTTGAGATAGTCCCAGCTCAACGAAATTATTATAAGGCATTGTTTTTGATGTGATCTTATTTCCGTCTAAAGTGGATTTATTTATTTTGTTATTGTGTAAGTCGTTCAACCCAGAATTTATTTTATGAGATAACTGGTCCGGCGGGTTTCGAGCTTGTAGAACATGATTTACCGCCATTCGGCAATTTTCCATAGAGCAAATGCAGCAAATAAAGGATCCTAAGTTATGTTTTGCGATAGGAAAAAACGCCTACTTTAGTCACGTGGTGCTCTTTGAACAGGATACCCTAGGCATATGAATAAGTCAACCTTTCAATTCCATTCCTGGAACCTTTTTTATTATATTTATATGATATATTTTTTGGTAACCTAACTTCAAAAATGGTACAAATTAGTCTATTTCCATTCAGAGCTGATTTTTTAGTTACTTTTTTAAATATCTTTCATCCCAACACAACAATAAAAAAATTAAACTATTCAACACCAAACTGTCTCTAAACTTTTTAGTACGATACTTTAGAAATGATAGCGACCGGTAAGACAAAAACTAATCAACAAGATTAAGTTTGGAAATCTTGTGTAGAGTGATACAACTTTGCAACATGTTTACGGCCAAAATACATCAGTAAATTACAGCAATAATTACAGCGGATTTCTTAAATGCAGGAAATACACTTGGGACACGTTGTTATGTTATAAGAGTTTTAGGCCTATGCAGTCGCTATCAATTCTGGATTATTTCACACTTATTATTTACAAACAATAAACGCCGACCCCAACTGGTACTGCATAGTTTATTTTCGCTTTCTCAATTGTTTTTTCATATCAACCTTCTGGATTTTGACTTGCTTTCGCACTTTATTTGTCAGCTGTGTTTTTGTGTATTTTTCTGCCATTTTCAGTTCTTCACATAGCTTGTCCTTTTTCACGCAAAGGTACACCATTTCAGTATCAATATCTTTTCCCATGTAGCACACTTGTTGCTTGCAGAAGAGCTTCTTTTTCCTTTAAAGGGTAGTATATCTTCTTTGGCCGTGTTTTCTGGGGGCTTGTTTTTGTATATCCTAATAAAAACAACGATGACGTGCGAACTTGTTTCTTAAGACAATCAAATTTTTCACAACAATCCATAATATTCACATTTTATAATAGTTACCTTCTCAACAATTTCGTGCATCTTTCCAACACGACTTTTCACACAATTCCACATCCTAGACGGAAAGGTATAACTTTCGGTATTACGAGTCTCCATTTTAACATAACCTGCATGCGCTCAGCGTTGAACGTGGTAATAATTAATTATTCTCTCACCAAATCACTTTAAATTTGTTGTGGACGATATTGTTCATGATTCCAGTGTATGTGTGAAATTTCATGGGCTTACGATAAAAGGTATATTTACAAGTTAAAATTTGTCTGACAGTAGCTACTTCTCCGCATAACATATACCCCACCCAACTTTATTTTGTTGATTTTGATTACATTGCAAGATTAGTTTTATTTTGTGTTTTTATTTACAAATTTTATTAAGTAGAGTGCACTAAGCAAACTGAACCAATCAGAACGCTAAAATTTACGCAAGAACATGTAATGATCTTTGGTGGCATTTGGCACAACGAATGCAGGATTATTTCCTCAAATGAAAAATAAAGAATACATATCTCAGATTACATAAATTAGAAATGTTATTGCAGAAACAACGGAAAATCACCTTGTGAACAGAAAATTCAAATATTTGCTCGACAACATATAAAAAGATTCGATGGTATTTGGCACAACGAATACAGGATTATTTCTAAAGATGCAAAATTACCCAAACTATTATTGCAGGAACCACATAGAACCACCTGCTGTAGGGAAGATTTTAAAATTCGGCCAGAAACGTATTAAAAGATTTGATGGCATTTGGCACAATCAAAATTAGAAAAATCAATAATTAATTATCCTCTGACCCAAATCACTTTAAATTTGTTGTGGACGATATTGTTAATGATTCCAGTGTATGTGTGAAATTTCATAGGCTTACGATAAAAGGTATATTAACAAGTTAAAATTTGTGTGATAGTAGCTACTTCTCCGCATAACATATACCCCACCCAACTTGCTGGGATAGGTCTTTATTTTGTTGATTTTGATTACATTGCAAGATTAGTGTTATATAGTGTTTTTATTTACATATTTTATTAAGTAGAGTGCACTGAGCAAACT
>JAYKKM010000021.1:692500-765000 GCA_035772405.1 Chrysogorgia sp. JL179-B06 | reverse complement strand
ACTCTGATGAAGGGCTCCGCTCGAAACGTCAGTATCTCGTCGCTAATTTCTTGGCAGTTTACCACCTTTTCACTTTGCTATATATTCAAAACACTGTCTACGCAGCACTCTACTTTTATATATATATATATATATATACCTATATATATATATATATACCTATATATATATATATACCTATATATATATATATACCTATATATATATATATATATACCTATATATATATATATATATATACCTATATATATATATATATATACCTATATATATATATATATACCTATACCTATATATATACCTATATATACCTATATATATATACCTATATATATATATACCTATATATATACCTATATATACCTATATATACCTATATATACCTATATATATACCTATATATACCTATATATACCTATTATATATACCTATAAAGCCGATCCGAGATCAGGATCCGCTTGGATCTCGCGTGATAAGGGACTAAACGCCGATCGATATTAGCGCCCTCGCCCTCAGGCCTTCGGCCTACGGCCGGCGCTTCGCGCCGGGCGAGGGGATTACTAACAGGATCCAAAACCTTAATTTCATTTACCATTACAGAGAATATTATGGGACCTAAAATGGTCCCCTGTACTAGTACCCCTTTGTTTATAGTTAAAAATTCAGTCACAGTGCCATCAATCAAGCTCGTATATTAGTGTTTATATAGCAGTGTGTATATTAACACATCCAAAACCTTACCGATATATAGTGACTGCCGCATAGGCAGTACATATATCAATCGAACCAGTACATCATTGTAACCTTCGCTCTCCATCTGAGTCTCGGTGGGTCAATGGTTAGAGCGTCTCACCGGCAATCAGAAGGTTACAGGTTCGATTCCTGTCCGGGACTCAGAATCATTTTTTTTGAGGATACGAGCTTGACGATCGTCCATGTATCGTCTGTCTACTCCAAGCTCTCCCACATTAACTATAGCAGTGTGTATATTAACACAATTTGAGAATAATTAACATGAACGAACTTTATCAGTCTGCTTACAAAGTACACCAAGACCGCCCTGATTAAAGTCTACGATATTCTTCGTGCGTAAAAAAGTCCGTTATTCTGCTCCGGTTATAGACGTTATAGACCATACCATTCTACTAGATAAATTAAACACAAGATTTGGATTCAAAGGTGAAGTGCTTGACTGCAGGTTCTCTTCCTGAAAAAGGAAACAATTTGTTAATGTCAATGGCGGCCAGTCTACAGTCGATGACAGTGGCGGAAATTGCCAATTTGTCGGAAATTTTCAAATAAAATTTGTTACTTAGCAACCAAACTTGTCGGACATTTTGGGAGGCTTTGCCCCACCACCTTAAAACGTGAATATTCGCCACTGGTCGATGATCTATATCTTTCGAACTTTCGCAAGGGTTAATGCGGCTATATCTCTAGCTGACGTCATCCGGAAACATAACATGGGTTTTCACCTATATGCAGACGACATCCAATTATACTTATGGCTAATTTAATTCATCAGGGGTCAGTTAGCACAATACATGATAAGATTAATTATGCCTGTACACGCGATATTGATAAATGGATGTCTGATAACATGTTAAAAATGAACAGGGGAAAGAGCGAACTTTTAGTTTTTTAAGCCCGTCACCGCCATCCACCAGCGCCATCCACCACCGATCTCGTCTGTTTTCATATGAGATGCAGACATTGAACCATCTACAAGAGTTAACAACATTGGCGCAACGTTTGACACAGAAATGTCCACGGAGGCCATATTTATGTAATATACAAATCAGGTTTTTTTTCATTTTATACGTGAGACATCTTCAGTCTGCTGAAAATTACCTCATAGGAATTTCGAGCTCATAATATAATTGTTAATTAACGCCATAGAAATAGAAATACCCACTATTATTTTATTTAATTTTTTTATTATTATTATTATTATTATTATTGTAACAATTCACACTTTTCTTTCGTGGTTCCCGTAATCTAAACATCAAGCTATAGCCTATAGCCTTAGGTGTCTAGGGTCTTTCTTAAAATCCTTGCTGTTCCCAACAAGCAAGCGTTTTGAAATAATGCAGTGCTATCATCCAAACCAATTTTCTTCGCAAATGTCTCAAAGTTTCTACTAATAGTCCCAAGTGCTCCTATGACAATTGGTACGACCGTTACTCTTCTACAGTTCCAGATCTTCTTAATCTCCCTTTTAAGGTCTTGATCAGTATTTTTCCATTTTTTCCTGTTTCTTTTCGAGTACTCGTATATCGAAGGGGCAAGCGACATCTATTACACTACATGTTCTCTCCTCCTTCTCCAAGACCACAATATCGGGTCTATTGTGTTCAAGGTGATCTTCACACGATCGTTTATTATTATTATTATTATTATTATTATTATTATTATTATTATCATTAATGGACAAGCAACAAAGCGTCACAAGGAGGATAATTTGTAAAAAATCAGCGAAATAAGCATCTCGTATATTTTGGGGAGGGGTAATAAAAACAGTCACCAACTAGCCTGCGCACTAGGGGGAGCGGGTGTAGAATATCAGCGAAAAGCTAGCGTTTTGTAAACGCGGATCCTTACCCTATTCTCTCGTATATACGCGCATGCGCCTACAAGCGAAAATTCGTGATTTTTCGTTAATCTTCGGAGTCAAAATGGTCGTTCAGAGGCGCATGCGCCTATAAAGATTCGCATATAGGCGCACCCCTGACCAGACCCCACGAGAATAAAAGAAACAATGGACTTGAAGCTTGTAAAAAAGTGCCGAGATCTATAGCGATTCAAGCGGTGTGTGTTATACAAGAATATCCGGAAGAATACACCAAAAGAAATAACAATTGGATTTTATTACCGTATAATGAACATTATCACTGTACAAACTGTGACACTAACAATTTTTATAAAATAACAAATTAAAAACGCACACGTTGATTGGCTGAAAGCCGTGTTTCTATAACTCGATGGAAAACACGGATTTTTCCTGCCATCTGTAAGACGAACCTTTGCTCACAAAGTTAAAATGTCGATAAATATGTTCTGTGAAAGCCAACAAGAAGAAAAACGAGAAGATTGGATGCTTTTCTTGACAGTTAAGAGCGTTTAATATGTTCATTTGAGCAGCCGACGACGCTGTCTAGTGTGAGTACCGTTGTTCTTACGTTTATAAATGTTTGCATAATCTTGCAAATCATGACATAAGTTTTTTATATAATAGAGATATTCACAATTATAACACCCGTAACAAGAACAAGTTAAGATTACCATGAGTAACACGAAATTGGGGTAAATACACAGTTAGTTACCATGGAATAACAGACTGGAATTTGTTAAATAATGAGATTACAACATCAGATACTTTTAACAAATTTAGAGTACATTTTTTTTAATATGAATAATTTTAGTATTTTTAATAACTCACTAACATGTAACTTTAATAACTCACTAACATGTAACTTTTCTGTAATTTAGTCAGGACCTTTCTGAAAATCTCTTTTGTGAGATAGCTTCCTGACTTTGAAATAAAGATTCTACTTATTTATAGTAAGGAGAATGTATATTTTCATCACTTTAATAAAAGAGTCTTATTACTTATTTCCTCAGTGTTATTTTATAAAAGAAATAGAAAACATCTTTCCGTGTTCCCATACGTTATAGAAACACTCGTGAAAGTTTGGTAGAACTCAAAATAGCGTGAAACACTCGCTAAGAATTTCAAAAATGTCGCCAACTTTCATATCGATTTTCTCCCAAAATATAGGTTCGTTTGAGAAGCAAGTTCAAGCACTTAATAAAGAGTTCTTCTCCTATTTCAAAATAACACTTCGAAAATCGTAATTAAAAAACTTTGGCTTCGCCTCGTGTTTTCAACTTGCTTCTCGGTGTTTTGAAATCAGAGGAAGGACTCTTACTCGTGTTTGAATTATTACTTCATTTATTAACGGTCGAATAACAGTTGAAGGCGATGGCTGTCGAATGAATCAGTTGCGAAAACGTCTCTGGTTCTGTTTCAACCCGAGTTTTCGCAACTGATTCATTCGACAGCCATCGCCTACAACTGTTATTCGACATACGGTCTCATAAATTACATAAATGGCATTGATTATACGGGATCAAAAATGCCTTAATTCAGTAAATAAACATGCATTTTCAACTGACGTTTAGTTAAAGTATACAGGATGTCTTATAATAATAGAATATGTCGGCGACGGAAAAGGCGTGGTCATGCAGACCATGTAAGAAAACGTTCTCCTTTTTTGCCTTAAAATCACATGATGTCTCATATAAGGGGCGGGGTATCACTCATGCCCTTCCTGTGGTTTTGAAAAGGTCAGACCATACACAATGACATCTAGAATTTATATTTTCCTCAAATTATGTTCTACGTACTTTAGTTTCAACACAGTAGATCTATTCCATAAATGAAACAAATGTGGAAAAATCAATGAATAATAAGAGGATAAATAGAAAATATTATTAGTTATCTTAGTTTCCGAATCCCGCCCCGACTGTACTCAACTATAATAATAAACTGTGAAACAATATAATACAAATTTGAAATTCAAATCAACTATAAATATGAAGGCTATATAGGCAAACTCACAACATCACTTTACATCTGCACAGCAGCAATGGCCAACATAAAGTTAAAAAGAAGAACATGAAAGACCCCCTGAATGAATTCTATACTAATTTTAGTACTGTCTTGAACAGAAAAAGAATTTGTCAAGCATCTACTTTACATGTAATTTTTTCCTAAAATAGAAGGAAGACAGGTAGGTAGGGATCTATAAATATTTTTCTGTAAGAAATTTGCGACTTGCTTGCTGTAAAATGTAGGTTAAAACTTGGTCAGAATGCAGGAAATGGCGTTTCCGGGGCTTCAGATTTCAAAGTTTGGTGTCGTCTCAAATTTGAAACAGTTAGATTTCTTGCTGGACCCACCCCTGCTTTAATCTTTAATTTAATCTTTAATTAAATTTCTTTATACACGGTAGCCTATTCAGTAAAACTGTTTTTCAAAGGGCCGTGCTATTATAGTTAAAAATAAATACATCATAAACCTAACTATATAAATATATCAATAAACAATACTAAAATAAAAATACAAATGTAAGTCAATATATACAATTATATTACAAGTCGTCAGCTATTCAATTATGAAAGATTCTTAAGTCGTCGTTTGAATGACGAGATAGATAGACTTTGATAATTGTCAGTTACTTCATTGGACAGTTCGTTCCACGAAATTGCTGCCCTATATGAGTAACTTCTTTTAAGGTAATAACACTAAAGCATTATACATATTTATTAGAATTTTTTGGGGAACAAAAGATTTTGCCCTTCGAAGTAAAGCAATGTTTTTCGAAATTTTCTTACATTGTACTTCATTGTGTTTTCCCCACTTCAGCTGTTCATCAAGAGTTACACCAAGTGATTTCTTATGGGGGACTTGTTTGATTTTATCACCCCCTATGCTTATTATCATATGGAATACTATGGAATACTGGCTAAAACCTATAAGGTTGGTGTGAGTTCGCCGAAATAGTCATTGGCGTACTGGCACATATTTATAGGGGGGGGGGGGGGGGGGGGGGGGGGCAGAGAACGTTTTGCCCGACTGAAAAGGAAATTGCCCGACTTATGATATAAAAAAGCCCACCGGTAATCATATATACGTGTTCGTATGGATATGACTGTTTTGATAAATTGTTTTGATTACTTTTCCCCATTTTCATCCTATTTTTTATTGAGCGCTGAAGCCGATAAGCAGGTAATCAGTGACCGCATTTTTAGGGGGGTGCGGGGGTCCTTCCCCTGAAAATTTTGAAATCTAGAAGCTCGGAAAGACAATTTGCAGCAATTTTAGCAGACTTTTTCATCGAATTCTGCAGCGATCATAGTTCAAATGAATCCAAGAATTGCCTACTGCCTTGCGCCTAGTACTGATAGAAGGGTGTGGGAATCAATCTAACACTCGCGTGGCAAGAGTTTAGGCGTTGGCTAACACTTCAGGTTATACCGTTTGTAAAATCTCGTGTAGATGAAGCCCGTAGGTAGATTACCTTAACTCTTAAGTAGCTTCTCTCCTAGCCTCTATAGTCGTACTAATACAACTGTGAAAAAACCCATTAAATTTAGCAATAGACGCAGGACACCCAAAAGACGCAGGACATCCAGGGCAGAGCCCCTGAAACCATTCAATTTAAACAATAACCGTTTTCTAATTGCCTGTCGCCCTCACACTTCGTTCACTACCTTTTCAGGAATCTAGGATTAGCTCTTTCCTTATAGGCTGAAAACATCCAAAATTGAACCTCTTCTTTGTTCTTTTGATATCTCTTGAAATAACCATAACTCTTGCGAAAGCTATACATTTTCTGAATGCCTAATAAACCGGCTGCTACCAACTCTTTTAAATTTCCCAAACAAAACACATTATGTTAATATAAGTTAGCATCAATTACCATATTAAAATCAGATTGAAAATTCATTTTTTAGAAAAGGCCATCTTGCACGCCCGCGTATAGCAACATGAAAATTAAAAATGCGATCAATCGCAGAGTTTTTTATGAAATCAAATCAAACTTGGCTTGTAAGTGGATCTCATGTGCTTAGCAATTGTAGAGTTTCAAATTTTAATCTTGCGTTACCGTGTGCCGTGTTTTTCGATTCACAACTTCATCAGTCTTATACGACCGATTTTTACTGGGCCAGACAGGAAAGATTTAACTCTTTCCTGACGGGCCGAAAAACATCCAAAATTGAACCACCTCTTTGTTCTATTGATATCTCTGGAAATAACCATAACTGTTGCGAAAGCTATACATTTCTGAAAGTCCAATAAACCGGCTGTTACCAATGCTTTTTAATTTTCCAAAGACACATTATGTTAATTACAATTAGCATTAATTATCATAAAACAGGTTGAAAAACTTCCATTTGCAGAGCCAGAGCAGATGCCACCACTCGCAGAGTTGTTTATGAAATCAAATCAAATTTTGACTGCGCCAGACAGGAAAGACTTAATATACCATGGCAGATATTTTTTCGCATTAATCAATTTTATATTTCCGCTGATTTTTTCATCATCGTTCTAACTACACTAAACAACACACCTATCAAAATTTAAGCCAATTTGGTTAAATATTTCCTACTTTTCTAGACACGGTGATTTTGGTTCACTGGCTGCCACAACTCATCACCCACATGCATAGAAAATATAGTGTTTGTGATGTTTGTTAGTATGAGCTCCCGTGCGGTTGGACCGTTATAAACGGTAACCTCTACACCGTAACTTCTCGTTGAGGGGGATTATTTTCAATTCAACAGTTAAGAGGTCACAGAGTTGCCTGCGGAGGTTAGAGTCGGTACTTTGCAAAAACTCCGGCAGGTTTTCCGAGCACAGGAGAACGGATAGGTACTTATAGTACGTATTCCTTATAAGGTCATATCGGACGGGACTGGGAAGAGCAAATACGTTGCCCTAACGAGCAAATACATTGCCCTGACGAGCAAATACATTGCCCTCGTACAGCCTCCAAGTTAATTGGATTGTAACCGACCCCAAAACAACAAAGGTCCTAACCCTCCCACAAAGCTATAGAATATATTCTTTTACATTTAAATGATCTATTTACAACATACATACAGCTTATCCTGGTAGCTAACTTAGTTCTCTTTGAAAGCGGATAATCGAACATGCCCAAAAATACAATGTTCGTATTACGAATACCATATTGTAAACAAACTTTCGGCTGTATTCGACGAACGTTTTCTTGAGAAATAATCAACTCCCAAAGCTACAATATATATTAAAACAAAGGTAAATTATCTGTTTACAATATGCGTACAGCTTATCCGGCTAGCGAACGTAGTTTTCTTAAAAAGAGCGGATAATCGAACATATCGAACGAGTTAACTATCCGCATCCAGTGGGCTGGTACGAGGGCAATGTATTTGCTCGTCAGGGCAACGTATATGCTCGTTAGGGCAACGTATTTGCTCTTCCCAGTCCCGTCCGATATGACCTTATATGGAATACGTACTATAAGTCCATATGGGAGAACGCGACAATTGCGAATTTCCGCACCAATCATCGTTCAGACACAAAACGATAATTCTGGCGCATTGGATAGACTCCGGTTTATTTCCGTGTAAGATCAATGCTAATGTATTAATGTGTGCTTGTAAATAAGGACCGAATACGGAATAATAACTGAACAACACTTGTCATATAAAATTGGATGTTTTGCAACTTCCAAAATGAGCAGTACTGTGTTGTCCGACATGTTCCCTGCATGCACCCGGTAATCCATATCGTATAATATAAGTGAATTGTGACACAAGTGTACCAAGAGGCAAGTTGATTTAGGTAAACATAAAAAAGCCTGATTGGTTTGATACGAAACAGTAATTTGTACGACCATTGCATAAAATTAAATTACCGCGTTCGTGATCGTGTCAGTTCTCTGTATAAACATGCGTGAAATGGTTGCAAAGGTAGAGGCTAGCAGCTTTCGATGTTTTTGACCAAGTATACCCCCCCCCCCTCCCCCGCTTCATGGACCCCATGCTGATCAGGGACGTTGGGATGTATGCGGAGGAGAAAATGTATCATCGATCCAAATTGTAAATTACGGTATAATTTGGGAGTAGCTAGGACGCTGCCCAGACATATAAGTATATACCGACCAGAAGCGAGAGCAGAAATTTGAAAACGGGACGTTTTTTTATCCAGAACCCGACCTACGTTGGAAGAACCTCTGCATGGCACCCAGGGTAGACCTACGCAGACAATGATTATACAATACTGGATGTTTTACATGGTAAACTACAATGAATAATTAAATATTCAATAAATTTCGAGCTTTATCTTGCCAACGTCGGGTATAAAACAATGATCGCGGACGAGAAATGCGGTAAAAAAACTTTTCTAGACAGCACAGATAAGATAAACTGACTTCCAAAAATAAACTTTCCATCTGGTACAAAGTACCACCCACTCGTTGTACCCTTATATGCAGCGAGACTAGATGGCGAGAGCGCTCTGGTGGCTCAGTTAGTAATCAGTGCATAATTCGCCATTTTTTACTAATGCCATATGGCACACGTCGTCTGGTTTGCATGGTAATTAGTGTGAATATTTGAACGCTATATCAGTCCAGCTATAATAAATTTGCTTTGCTGGGGTATTTATTTTCTTCAATTCGGCTCCCAAGAAATGGATAGGTCATGCATGTGGTAATTGAATTGACTAGACAGTGAAATTAAATATCTTATCGTGGGAATTCTCTGGACGTATATACATGCACTAGCCCGGAGTGATTGACTACAGCTGGTATATATTCAGAGAACAAGACTCATATTAAGAGTACCAATTGTGAACAGCAGACCAGCGACTACATGTATAGATTAACTTTTGTTATGCATGTATATATACAGTGTATAATGCTTTCAGCACTCACGAAATTCAGTTTTGTTCCTCTATATACCATTTACCACGTTCACATCTAGATTAACTTTATTTAGATTAACTTTAAGATTAACTTTATAAGATTAACTTTAGATGAACTCTGACTTTCCATATAAATATCCCCAAATTTAAAACAGATCCTAACCTAAACCCAAACCTAACCCTCAACCTAATACTATTCCTAACTCTTACAATAATGCTTTATTTTAGAAATAACAGCTGATTTTTATTTTGAATTGTACTTAAGAAATAGAAAACATTTTCCGTGTTTACATACAGTTATAGAAACACGAGTGGAAGTTTGTGAGAACGAGAAATTAGTGGGAACACGAGCCCGCAGGGCGAGTGTTTCCACACTATTTCGAGTTCTCCAAAACTTTAACGAGTGTTTCTATAACAGTATGTAAACACGGAATGATGTTTTCTATTTCTTTTATTAAATAACACTGAGGAAATAAGTAATAAGACACTTTTATTGAAATGATGAAAATATACATTCTCCTTACTCACGCTAGACAACGTCGTCGGCTGCTCAAATGAACATAAACGCTCTTAACTGTTAAGAAAAGCATTCAATCGTCTCGTTTTTCTTCTTGTTGGCTGTCACATATTTATCGACATATTTACGAACATATTTATCGACATTTTCGCTGTTTGTGAGCAAAGGTTCGTCTTACAGACCATTTTATAAAAATGGCGAGAAAAAACCATGTTTACATACAGTTATATAAACATGGCTTTTAGCCAATCACCGCTTGCGTTTACGAAATGTTATTTTATAATGACCAATAGCCTATTTGACGTCATTTCGGGGTTTTATATGTAACTTCACCCACTTTATAAGGAAGTAAAACAGAATTAAAATCACTCAATAAAACAGATCAGAGAATACTGACTCTATGGCGGATGATACTGACATAGCAAATGCGCTAAGGCTAGGGTTAAATGCGCTAAGGCTACGGATCGCATTATTTAACAGTTGCATGTGATTCTCATTCATGATGCAAATCTTAGGTGAATGCGGATATGGAAGCGCGGGAAAGAGGCACATGATCACATCATCCACATGGCGACACGTGTGCACACAAAGGTTCGCAAAGCACCATAATTAGAACATATCAAGTTTAGCACATATTTTTAAAGTTTAGCACATATGTATTAAGTTTGCCATATATATATTGAGTTTAGAACATATTTATCAAGTTTGGCATATATATTTAAAGTTTAGCACATGTGTGTTAAGTTTGCCATGTATATATTGAGTTTAGGACATATTTCTCAAGTTTGGCATATATATTTATCAAGTTTGGCATATATTGTTAAAGTTTGGCATATATTTTAAAAGTTTAGCACATATGTATTAAGTTTGCCATATATATATTGAGTTTAGGACATATTTCTCAAGTTTCGCATATATATTTATCAAGTTTGGCATATATATTTATCAAGTTTGGCATATATTTATAGTTTCGCACATAATTATTTGACAAAGGCAATATTGTCCGCATTGGCGCCCCATACGGGTGGACCGGTGTGGGTGGGATCTCTGCAGAGACTCTGCTGAAGGTAACCCTTATACCGTAACCTCTCGTTGAGGGGATAGGGGGAGCAGAGAAGGGGGTTCATTTTTCCTCACTGACCATTTTTTTGCTTTGTTAAACTGTATTTACATTGATTATTTTCAATTCAACAGATGATAAACTGCTTTTTCTTCCACGCTTTTTCTTCGATTATTTTCAATTTACCTGTTATTGCTTATTAAACGCTTAATCTTTTTATTGCACGGCACTCATAGAAAGCTGAGGTATTTTTAACTTAGTATTATTAGGAATCTTAGAATTGTAATTTGAAATTTGAAAGTGCACGTATATTTTGTAATTTAGGTAGTGTATGTAAAATCCTGATGAGTTTACCGTGGTTAAACAAATTAGACACACAAGATTGTTAAAAGCTTAGGGATTGAACTTAAGTCCTTTTTTGGGACGTCCATATCTCGAATGTTGTTTCTAAAGTTGCCAAAGCTATCGGTGCACTGATTAAGAAGAGTTGACCCTTATTTTCCCTAATCAACTTTGATTCTTATTTATAAATCTTTAATAATAACAAATTTTGATTGAAATTATTAACAAAATTAAATTTTTTTAAATTAAAAAAATTAATATTTTATAATTAAAATTACTAACAAAAACGATTATTATGATGATTGGGTAATCTAGGTAGAGGCTTACACTCTAAAAACGGATTGGTTGAAGCAACCAATTTGATAGGTTGACTCAGAGTCATATAACAAAATATTTTGGTTAAAATGATTGGTTGTTTCAACCAATAAATTTGGCTGTTTCAACCCATAAACAAATGGTCAATTGATCAGTCTGAGACAACCGAAGCAAATTGGTTGTTTTAACCGATCTGTTTTTACAGTGTAGCTCTTAAACTTGAACAACTTCAATCTCGCCGTGCAGCGACAATCAGTATTCTAAGAGCTGATTATTCTATTAGAACAGTTGAGTTAGGCTGGTCCACTCTTGTGGAGAGATGTTCTCAGCACTTTGGTGTTAGAATGTATAAAACCTTTAATAATTTGGTTCCGGAATATCTTTTCCAAAAATTTGTTCAAACAAATGCAATACATATAATCATAATCTACGTGGCTCAATTATAAAATGTTATTCCTAGACCTCAGTTCGAGGCACTTAAAAATAGTTTTACCTATAGCAGGCTGTTCTTTGGAATAGCTTCCCTCAGGAAAAAACGTCAGCTCCTTCCTTATCTATTTTTAAATCTCCAGTGAGAAGTTGATTACCAATACTTAATTTCTTGTCTTTCTTTGTATATAGTTATTTAGTTAAAAATTTTAGTTAGTCACTTATGTGTCTCCAAGGAAGAGCACTTTTTGTAAACTGGACTCCGTATTGAAATAAAGCTTTCAATAAAATAAAATTATAGAGATATATTTGGACCATATCGTGTTAGATTGGTTCCGGAAAATTTCCTGATGATTGGAAAAAAGCAAGGATATCGTCTATATATAAAACGGTTGATAAAGACGATTGTGGAAGCTACAGACCGATTTCGGTTTTCAAAATATTTGAAAAATTAGTATATACTCAATTAAATGAATATCTAACAAGAAATGACATTCCAAGTGAATGCCAATCTAGTTTTAGAGAGCGGCACTTAACTACTTCTACATTATTAAACACGACCATTGTTGATTTCGGGTTGGATTCTGGCCTTATTAACGGAATTTTATTCCTGGATCTAAAAAAGGCATTTGATATCGGTCATCAAATCCTAATTGAGAAATGATATTTGTGATGGCATAAGAGAACGCGAATTAACCATTTTTTTCATGTGTTAATATATACACAATGTTGTAGTGAATGTGGGAGAGCTCGGAGTAGACAGACGATACAGGTTCGATTCCTGTGCGGGACTCCGAGCAATTTTTCTGAGGATATGAGCTTGGCGATCGTCTATACGTATCGTCTGTCTACTCCGAGCTCTCCCACATTCACTACAACATTGTGTATATTAACGCATCCAAGCATTACCGATATCGATATATATATATTGATATATGATTACCGATATCGATATATATATATATTGACTTCCGCATATCATTGTAACCTTCGCTACCTTCGCTCTCCATCTGATTCTCGTTAGCTAGCTCAATGGTTAGAGCGTCCCCCCGGCAATCAGAAGGTTACAGGTTCGATTCCTGTACGGGACTCATAATCATTTATCTGAGGATATGAGCTTGACGATCGTCCACGTATCGTCCATTTATTTCATATTTAAATATGGTGTGTAAATTAAAGTCAGGTGTGTAAATTAAAGAGTGAAACATTCTCCAAGAGTTGAACCTCTTATTGTCCAGTATACATTAATGATTTACCAAATTATTTAAAATTGTCCACTCCTGCGAGTATGCTGATGATATCAGTCTGCGTGACTGACAATAAAAGATGTTGAAAGTATTCTAAACTTAGGCTAGTGGCTTGTTGAAAGACATTGTAGGCAAATTCAGCAATTTGAATGCAATATACACAAATCTATAGTTGTAGGTAATCATACAGCTCTGTCAGTGCAGGGGTGGTTAAATTTTCCACTGAAATTTTCAACATCACCAAACTGCACAGCTGTAACAAAGCCATCACAGAGTGTTTGCCAACGGCTTTGATTACATGCAAAGTATTAAATTGTATGAGCATGTAGAAGTACTTTTAAAATTTAAATTTCTGATGTAATAACAAATGTTTTCGACATATATATTATAAGGCGCACTTCGAACGTTTGTTGAGAAAAAGTAAACTTTACAAGGTGGTCTATTATACCTTAAAAGAAAGATAATTTATCTGTCTAAAGCATACGTATAGCTTATTGTTTTAGGTTATTTAGTTTTCCTAAAAAAAGCTGAAAACGAACATGTCCAAAATAAACAATATTGCCGCTATTTTGAATAAGTCTGTCGTATTTTAAGCCGTATACTTCGAACGTTTTCTTTAGAAATAATGAAGCGTACAAGCTCTATTATACCTTGAAAGAAAGATAATTTATCTGTCTATAACATACATAAAGTTTATTTTTCTAGCTTACTCAGTTTTATTGTAAATTCATTGAGATTACGGACCAACCCGTTCCAAAATCGCTCGTCATCTTTAGTGTGGGTCTACCGCGATCGGCGCGTGCGATTGTAGCGTGTTTATGATCAAGATACACATTCCTTATGAATATTATCTTGTCACAAATTTACTATATTTCTTTGGATATAGTTTAAGCGAACACTCGAGCAATAGTGACCAAAGAATATGGCGCATACATAAAGATGAGCACAGCGCCTGGTTTCGCAAAGCTTATCGGGATGACGTAATAACTGCAATTTATCGACCCGAAAAATAAAAATAATAATAAAAAAATACAGGAATGCCACCGAAACTTAGACTCGGACAGTAGCCCGAGTAACGAGGAGCTTGAAAATGTCCATAATTGGCTTCGTTTAAATACGTTTACATTAAACAATAAAGAAACTGAATATATGAATGAATAAATGAAAAACCTTTATTTCGTCAGGGTAATCCTTTCAGTGCTACAGTAAGCACTGTTAGATAGATAGATAGATAGAAAACTTTATTTTGACAGGGTAGCTCTTTCAGCAAAGCTGGTATCCATAGAGGCCCTGTATTTAAGTTATTACAATTGATAAGAAAGTTACTAACTATATAATTAAATAATTAATAATAAAAAATAATAAAAAATAATATGTGAATTGGATTTACAATTTTACAAAATGTTTAAAAATCTGTCTTTTAAAACTATGTAAAGAGTTGCAGTTTTTATATCATTTGGTAGTTCATTAAAATGTTTGGCTCCTGTATATTTAAACGTTCTCTTTCCAAGCTCCAGCTTAAATCTTGGAAGATGAATGTCATTTCTGGATCTTGTACTGTATCTATCTACTTCACTATTTCGAGTATAGTAGTTCGCAAAATATTCTGGAGCCAGATGGTGTAAGCATTTAAATACTAAACAGCATTGATGGATAATTCTCCTCTGCATTAAGGGTAACCAACCTAATTTAAGAAATGTATTTTCGGAGATGTATTTTTGCAAAATTATTCGTGCACCTCGATTCTGAATACGCTGTAAATCATTTTTGCATCCTTCTGAGAGCTCTCCCCAGGCTGCATCAGTATAATCCAGAAGAGGTTTAACAAGTGTATTGAAAATACATTTGGTTGCAGCTATTGTAAGACAGGAACGTATACAATCCTAAACGTTTACTGGCTTTAATGACAATTTCCTCAACATGTTCTTTCCACAAAGAGTACACGTAAGTAATGAAACTTAGATACTCTTTCTAATTGTTGGTCATACATATACAAACTCCAGTCATCAATGCCTGCCAATTTCTGTCTAGTACCAAACAGTAGCGTCTTAGTCTTAGATGTATTCAAAATTAGGTTATTTTCAGTAATCCATTGGGCAACTCTATCCAGGTCCTTCTGTAAGGTAGCAAAAACCGAAGCAGACGAGTAGTCTTCGATATAAATTACGGTGTCATCGGCATACATATAGATGGAACAGTTTTTGAGGCAAGTTGGTAAATCATTTATGAACAGTACAAATAACAGGGGTCCAATAATAGACCCCTGAGGAACGGCATATATGTAATGTACATGTTGCATGATAGCTCATCACGGTAACTGACCACTTGTGTACGAGATGTTAGGTAATTTTGAAACCATTTTAGACTGTCATTCCTGATGCCATAATGTTCCAAGTTGTGTATAGCAGGAAACGATGGTCCACGGAATCGAAGGCCTTTTTCAAGTCAATGAAAACAGCTCCAGTGAGTTTTTTGTTGCACATATTTTCAAGTAACTGATCACTTAAGTAAACCACTGCAGTTTCCGTTGAATGCTGCTTTCTGAAACCAGATTGATAAGGTGACAGAACCTTATTTTCAGTTAGGAAATCGACTAACTGACTCTGTATAGCTTTCTCCATAATCTTAGAGACCAGTGGTAGGACCGAAATCGGGCGATAGTTATCCTCATCCTCTTTACGACCATATTTGAATATGGGTGTAACTTTAGCAGTTTTCCAGTCTGCCGGGATTTCACCAGTACTAATGGTCCAATTTAACAAATATGTAATTGGTTTGGAAATAGTATCACCAGCTTCTTTTAAAACTCTTGCTGGGAAGTCTTTAAAATCCGAAGTCGTTTTGAAGTTTGGTTAGTTGTTGGCGCACAAAATCCAATGAGATTTCTTGAATAACAAAATAATTTTCAACTCGTGGAGTTTGAGACATGAAAGGTATTTCGAAGTTTTTCTACAATCGTTGTAAAAAAGGTATTAAACTTTTCCGCCGTTAAGCCAAGACAATTTGTCACGGTAGATTTAATATTCTTCTTAGACTTTGATAACATTTGGTTTAACGTCTTCCACATTTCCTTTGAGTCCTGTTTACCAGCAAGCAAAGATGAATAATAGTCACTTCTTCCTTTGCGAAGTTGAGTTGTTATTGCATTGCGCAACTTTTTATAGTTGTTCCAGTGAAAATCTTTATTTGTCATAATTGCCTTCTGGTGATGGTATTTACGCCGTCGCAAGACCTGGAAAGGTGGGGGGGACAAAATGATATTGAGGGGGCTGAAAACGAGGGCCGAAGGCCCGAGTCTAGCGCGAGCTTTTTTAAGGGGGTCCGCATGCTCCCCCGGGAAAATTTTTAATTTAGAGTCTCTGACTTTGGAGGACGATTTGATAGAATTCTGATGGTCAGAAAACGGCGTTATAGCATGTCGAAATTTACATACAACATTGCCATACAAAATGCCCTCTATAGCGGTGAGCGATGAAACCAAATAAAGAAGAGAAAGGAAACAAGTTTATTTTGCGAAATATCAACTTCAAACATATTAACAATTAACATAATAGTATATTCGATACAATTATAATATACCGAAGTAAACAGTTTATTGCTCTAACAACGGCAACCTTCTGTTGCTGGCTAATTTGAACGTATCAACAAGGGTTTCATGCTTTTAAAGACTGTTCAGACTTTGTTGATGTGACATGAACATTTAGAGTCATAGCGTACCCGTACCCCCCCCCCCCCCCCATCACACCCCCATCCTTTTTTCAACGGATTTGAGAGAATCTCAAAAGTGATTTTGAGGAGAACTGGGTGGGCGTGTCCCCCCAGTCCCCTCCCTGGCGACGCTACTGATTTACGCTGCTTCATCATATCCCTAATCGAAGATGTAATCCATGGCAGCGATCTTTCACGAACACGACGCTTTAATACAGGAATATGTTTATCGACAACTGCCAAAAACATATCCCTGAAAGCATCCCATACATCATTTACGACTGTTTTTATTTCAATAATCTCCCAAGGGATATTCTGAAGACCATTTTGAACAAATTTGCATTAAAGCCCTTATAATTTCGTGTTTCGACGATTCGAGGTAAAGAAGCCATTTTCTTCCTGTGGAGCTTCCTAATTCCATAGATAGCAGAATGGTTACTAAAACCAGTAGGAATAGTTCCAGATATATATAGTTCAGGTCTTGTAGTAAAGAAGAGATCGATTAATGTTTTAGATTGTCTTGTTACTCTAGTGCAATCGTCAATTAGTTGATGCAAATTAAAAATTCGATTTACACGAAGAAAGGTCTTTGTTGAAGGGGACCTTGTGGGAGATTTTAGATCAAAATTGAAATCACCCACCAAAGTTAATTCGTTACCGTCCTCAGCCATTTAGTCGTGAGCACAATTTCCAAATTCTTTATAAACAACGTTTCATTGGTATTTGGAGGTCGATAAAAGGTACCAATCAAGATTTTCTTACTCACGGATGGAAACAACTCTATGAACACCCACATCGACTAATTTAAAAGCCAAATGTCCAACTATATAGATCACCACGCCACCACCAAAACGATTTCTATCTTTGCTCACTAAATTATAGCCAGGAAGAGATATTTCTTCATCACTAAATGAATCATCCAGCCACGTTTCCGTAATACGCAAAACATGTGGTTTGTGTTCATCACTAAATAAGCGTAGTTTGTCCATCTTGTTTCGAAGGCTGCAAACGTTGAGATGAATTATCCGAATACCTTTCTTTGATATCTGGTTTAATGGACCAGGATTTAGCTGAACATCGTTGGAAAGAATTATAAGACGTGCAGCTAATGTAAGATTTAAGAGCCGGGTAGCCAACAAAAGCTTAAGATGCGGTGTTAGTTGTACGGTTGATTTACCTTCTTTCTTCGTGCGAACCGGTGATATGCACAATAAATGCTTTTAGATCATATTTCGCTTCATCTTTGTCAATATTTGGAGAATTATCAGACAAATGACAAACAAGAAGGTAAAGAACAGCGTAAATCAATACAGTACCACGAGACATGATGTATCGACAGGAGCCCTGAATAAAGTTATTAATAAAGCTCTTCTATCAATAAAAACTAATATAGTTACTCTTATTGGTTTAATTGTTTTATAAAACAAGTGTAAATTATAAGTTTAAAATAAGTTTATTTTCTGATCTTGTTAAAAATTTTTTTGTCTCATTTGAAAGAACATTTAAAATAATATATGAAGACCTTTTAAAATTTCCCCGTAACTTCCTTAATTTTTGAAATATCTGTGAACAAAAATATCTGCAATCCGCCATCTTGTATTATAATTAGATCTAATTAAGTGACGTCAAAACCTGGGTAAACATTCTAAAAGTTGTAAATAATTGCCCAAATATCAGTGGAATGCGTTCAAATAGATTGCTAGTTCACTTAAAAGTATACAACACCCAAAACAACTACGATTTAGCATCTATAATGACTCGATAATTGCTGATATAAAAAACATTTCTACCCTGGTTGTGACGTCACGCATATCCAAGGATGGTTATGCATATCCAAGATGGCAGAATGTTCAATGTTCTTTGTTAAAAAGAAGTGAAATATTTACAGAACCAAGAACGATATGGAAAATCTGTAAAAGGTCTTCATATATCATTTTTAATGTTCTTTCAAATGAGACAAAAAAATTTTTTATTGCCATTTCCCTTTAAAAATAATGGTATTATACAAAATAATAGAACCATTAGTTTACAATGTTACCCCCCCCCCCGCATTTGGATATATTATATAATAATACTATAAGGGTAAGGATTAAATCTGATTATACTAGGTTAAACACTTTTATTATTAAGAGTATTATAGAATCATATAATATTAACTATGAAGATCCTGACATTATAATACAGAGTATTGAAAAATTGTATTTAGACTAATTTCAAAAATTTAAAGATTATTTTCAACAACCAAAACCAATTGTTGTGTTTTTTTTTCATTGGGGAACAAAATGAATTTAAGATGAGAATTCGTAAAATCTAAAATTGTTTGATGTACAAACAATTTTATATAATATTCTTCATTATCAATGTTTTTATGTCTAAAAAAACATAGGATTAAAGCAAAAAATGTTATTATTTGTCCAATTTCATGTCTATCCATCAGATTATATACATCCGAAAGTTGAGTTGGATTTTTTAGAAAACAAATAATATTCACTTTGAAAAAATTCTCATGATCGTCAAGACATTTCCACACACTTTTTTCTATACTTTTATTGTTTTTTATTTTAAAACGTGCCAGTTCTTTTACCATAATATTCCACACTTCCATGATTTCACACTGAAATGATTTTTTTATTTACATTCATGCTTTCTTTTTCTTCCTTATTATTAGCAAATATATATCGTTTTTCCATAAGATCACTGGTAATTTTTTAGAACGCCATCGCAAATATTGTTTATTTATATATATTTTCTCAGTATATAGTCCCTCTAACTCACGATATTTATCGCGTTGCGTACAAATAATATCTTGATCGTAATTCGAATAAATTATCATTCGTTTTTCTTATGAGGTTCATCGCATTTTTTCTCACGTTTCATATAAATTAAGGAGCGTTTAAAACACCTTTTTTAAGTGGTGGATCGTTACATATTTCTTGATCTTCTTCTTCTTCTTCTTCTTCTTCACAAAGAAACGGTCGTATTTCTGGTGTAGGAGGAATAGGAGACAATGCGTCTGGTGTAGGAGGGATAGGAGATAATGGGGGTGATGTAGGAGGGATAGGGGATAATGTTGGAACAATAGTGTTTGCTATTTCATCCACCATTTGTAGTAAATTTGATTCTTGAACGAAAGGTGGAACCATTTAAACACACAGTCGAGTTAAATTCGAAGGAGAAGGAATTGGTATATGAGGATTACCAAAGAAATCAATGGGCATATCGAGTATCTAATTATCAATTTCTTCTTGTGAATTAGGATGTGGTGGTGATATGTTTTCGTAGACAGGAGATGAATGTGGAGGTGAAATATACTTCGCTTGCGCTGGTAGAGGAGGCGAATTATACTTTGCTTGCGGTGGTAGAGGAGGCGAATTATACTTTGCTTCAGGTCGCGGTATTGGTACAGGGGTATTTAATAGCGACTGTAGTTGTGTGATGTCTTACTTTTGTGATGCTTTACTTTTTTTCTGCTGATTTCCTGTAAAAATTCTATTTGACTGCGTGTATCCAGTTCGTCATCTGAAAATTCCATCCTCAATTTATCTATCGTTTTTTCGATATTCTTGTTGCTGTAGACGTCGTTGTTTTAACATCTTGGGAATATCTTTCCCCTTACTTTCTATTCGAGCAATTGCTTTTCCACATTCTCCTTTTTTGGGTCTCATCTTGTGAATAAAAGTTTAGTAAAATCAACAGATAAAAAAATAGGGTAACCTCATTGGTTGAATGATAATATAGAGTAAATATTATAGGATAACCTTGACGATTCCTAATAAAAAATGTAGATATTTTAAACTTTGTTTACCTTTGTAATTTCCTTTCCATAAACTTTATCTAAAGCTTGTTAGGGTCTCGTTTTAAAAATTTACCGATATGTTGTTGGGAAGGAAACAAAAGCATTGTTTAGCAGTAATAATTTTTTAGAACACTCAAAAATGGCAACGGGTACTAAGGAAAATCCTCTGTTGTGTATAATGACTGATTTTGCCCAGTATTTTTCACATGTCGAATTTCAGGTGATTAAATGTCATAAAATGTCTATGTTATCTAACGACCAACGAGAAAAAAAGAATAATATATAAAATTATTTTTATGGGATGAGGAAAATTAGTATATATATATTCCTACACATCAACAGATTTTACAGAATTAATCGGGAAGTGTGTTCATGTGAAGATTGAAAGTGAACCGGTACCATAGCAACCCTCATAGCAACCATGAATCAAGCAGAAGATATTGATTTAATATCCATGAAAGAACTATCTCGTCAGCGAGTGCTACGTTTAATGGGATCAATTAAGACCAATACCAAAACCAAAACCCGATTCGATACAGATGTATAACCTATTTTTTAAAGACGAACATCTTAACAATTATTATTTTAAGACAACATTTGATTCAGGTCAAACCGATAAGATTGGTAAAATCGTATATCTTACTAATCATTATATATTCATTGTTGTTTAAACCCTCTGTATATAAAGTCACCCTATACTCTCTAGACTTATAGTCAAGTCATCATGGCAACAACTCAAGCGTGTACAAACGAAATTAAACTTGATAATGTTAAATTATTTACCTCTGAATTTTTGTATACTGTTTGTTGCTGTTGAGTTTATGAAGGAAAGTAAAATTTGGTTTGATAATCATCGTGGGTTGATATTAAAGGACTTTAATCTCAACTCTTAATATAAAAATGGGAGTGCAACATGGGATTATTATTACTTTAATCATACGAAACGAGAATCAACAAGATCTCATTGGAAGGTACATCTACTTTGAAAACTCATTCAGAATACGCTATACCCATCCATATGTTTTGACGTTAAAGAAATGTACTTGAAGTTCTATTTGTATTTTTATTAAAAATATGCATCTGTTTGACATTGTATTATGAATATAATTACACGTTCTTAAACCCTAGTTACCGACACTTATTCCCCAACAAAATTGTTATCTGGAATATTAAAATATATACTAAATTGTTTCACTAAATTGTGAGAAAAATATAAAATAAAGTATCAAAAAAGATTATAAAGCATAAAATAGCTATAAATATGCTTAAATAAGTGTAAAAATCTTAAAAATCTCGAATGTAGACGAATTTAAACGCATCCCCCACCCCCTTGTAACTACGGGAGTGTAATTCGCGGGTCGACTAATCCCTCCAAGATGGTCGACTAATCCATCCAGGATGGTCGACTAATCCATCCAAGATGGCCAACTAATCCCACGAGTATTAATAAATCAACTGATTTGACACCAAGGGGAGTGTTTAGAACATGTCGCTAATCCCGCAACACCATCTCATTGTTCATGACTACTACAAATCACCTGTTTGACATGAACGCTTTAATGAACGAGCTCTGATTGTTCAAACCATCCTAACCATTGTGATAGTAACGCACACGCGATTATAAAAATAGGTGCATGAACAACGATCTCAAACTCAAACTCTCAAAGAAAAGAAAGCAACGAGAACTAAGCAGACCACCCGAAAATGGCAACAGCGACCAATGGCAACAGCGACCAATCCAACAGCGACGAATTCGAATTCGACGAATTCAAAGAAGAGAAGGGCAATGCTGAAAAAGAGAAGAAGGAGAAGGGCGAAGCTGGAGAAGAAGAAGAAAGAACTACAATTTTGAAGAAAGACTACAAGGACTACAATTTTGAAGAAAACGAGGGAGAAGAAGAAGACGAAGAATATAAACTTTGGTGTTATACCGATACCAACGGTAAACATTCTTATTATTTCGAATTTAATAACAATATAGTACATAGTTCATCGTAACATTTTTATTTTTGTATGTTATTTCTATTTCTATCTATGTCATTATATTTCTATCTATGTTATTATATTTCTCTTTTAAAAAAACTTTCAAAAACTTCTACGTTTTGTGTGTTTAACTTTAGAAAATTCTTCCCGTACAGCTCAAGATGGGAAAATGTACGGTTATATATATTATTTAGGTGAACAATTTTATTATTTTGAAAACAATGATAGAGAAACTATGACTTTTATTGATGTCAGTGATGTATAATGTGTGTTACTTTATTCTTTGTTATGAGTCTTTAAAAAAACTTTAAAAACTTCTGCGTCATGTTTGTTTTACTATAGCTAACTCTTTCAATATATGCTTACGAACAACCCTGGCGTAAAAACAAGCAATCGATTGAATGAGGGGTGACTGTATGTTACTATGAACCAGATCACCAGATATCTTTTTATTTAAATCTCATTCAGATCGCAAGTTTCGACTAGGGCGAACGCGCATCAATGCTGGTTTAGTAATCAATACTACAGCACATTGAAAATATCAAGAGTCTTGTACTAAAAAAAGTACAACTTACAAGCGAGCATACACACAACAGTAGACACAACAGAAGTAGAAGTGAAAAATATTATGAAATCCCACCTTCTTATATACCTTCGCACGCGAAAAACACTAAACTTTTTTTAAAGACATTTTTTCCCGAAAATTACCATAATCCAAATCACTAAACTTTTGGAAAGACTATTCACCCAAAACCAAAAACGTTTTGCAAACACATTTCATCTAAATTTTTGAAAACACTTTTTTAATACCCTATCTAAAAAATATCATTCATTCCATCGCAAGATGGCGTTGGGGTAAAGCTCCGTGACGGAAAAATCTATGATTAATTCTAAAATCAAAATAATTTTGTTTTGATTTTGTTATTTAACCTCTCGTGAAAAATAAAATGGTTTGAGGTTTTGCAATGGCGTAAGTATAGATCACATCGGGTGAGGTATGATGGTATGTACTAAAGGTTTTTTAGACTTTTTCTATATCTATCGCATGAAATTGACTTTTACGACCACCTTGAATGACCTTCATCTGGTCGTAAAACTAAGGGACGACCACCAATACTGGTCGTAAAACAAGACCAGGTTTCATGACGTGGATATACAAAATTCACTAAAATCCTCTAGTATACGACCAGGTGCATTTCCCCCCTGATTTTATCACTGGTCGCTCTTAACCGGGTGACCACACCCTTAAAAATACGACACCCCCCTGGAAATATGGGACTGGACTGTACTCTGATTGGTCAATTCAAATCATTCTCGATTCTGATTGGTTAAGAGCTCGGTCCAGTCCCAAACACATTGAAATATATATATATATATATATATATTACTACTATGCATATACTATATGTATATATGCATGTATGTATATATGTTTGTATGTATATATGTGTATGTATGTATGTATGTATATATGTATGTATATATATATGTATGTATATGTATACCTATAATATACCCAGAATCTTATCCCGGCATTACCACCGTATATACAGAACTCGTGACTAGGCTCTCGGCAACGGCTTCCGTAGCTCAGTGGTCAGAGCACTGCACTAGCAATCGCAGGGTCGCGGGTTCAATTCCTACCGGAAGGCCGCTAAGTTGCATTTTTCGCAACTGGTCCCGGTTTGGTCTTAAAATGTATGCATTCCAACACTCGAAATTTTCCTTCACCATAAATCCTTTCAACATGTAGTTTGATCGAGTGAAATGCCAAATATTACCTATAATATACCCAGAATCTTATCCCGGAATTACCACCGTATATACAGAACTCGTGACTAGGCTCTCGGCAACGGCTTCCGTAGCTCAGTGGTCAGAGCAGTGCACTGCACTATAGCATCGCAGGGTCGCGGGTTCAATTCCAGCCAGCAGGCCTTGAAGTTGCATTTTTCGCAACTGGTCGCGGTTTGGTCTTAAAATGTATGTATTCCATCACTCGAAATTTGCCTTCACCATAAATCCTTTCGACATGTAGTTTGATCGAGTGAAATGCCAAATATTACCTACCTTGTATATATATGTATATATATATAGTTGTATATACTTGTATATATATGTATATATATATATATATATATATATAGGTGGCCTTCGCCTCTGGTATAGGATTTTCGTCACATACGCTCATCATGCACACTCATCATGCACTCTTATTTATACCATAAAAATAAATAGAAAGATATTTGTTCCAAGGTCACTCTAGGACACATCTAGAAAACAAATCACACGTAGTTCCTAATTTCTTCCCACAATGATCTATTTCCTTTGCACAACTTCCTATAAATATGCACGTCTCTTGCGCGATATCGCACGTAGGCTCTTTCCTGTTATTGTGGTCTGCTAATCAGTAAAAGTTCCCTTTCCTACTTATATTAATCTACTTATAAATGCACACTCATCATGCACTCATATTTATACCATAACGTACGTGCATGGTTTATCTACTTAGAAATTATTCGGCAATCAGCCAGCGCGGCAGGTGCTTCATGTATGCCTAAAGCTGGTTACTTCATACTACTAACCAAAATTTTGTGTCGGGACACAAAAATCGGCGCCTCGTCGTATATATCCTGCACGTTGTGCAGAAGATCTATGCATGCTATACCCTCGGCGTCCGTACCTGCGTCCGGGCCAAATGATAAGGTCAGCGTTAAGATGATGAATTTTCAATGTGTTTACCATTGAACCAGAGGTATATACCCCACACGATAACAAGCTTTTTCTCGAGCTTTCACTATTTTGTATAGTGGCGAAGCAGGCCATTGTTTTCAAAATATGCAGATGATTATAATTTAGCATAGCATGTCAAATGCTGTGTACAGCCGCCAACTGATATCCGTCAACTTTTTAACTTAATTTACTGACATAAATCAGAATGTGAAATCGTATTTATTATTTACTTTTAGCTAAACCTAGAGTAATGTAATTTTAAAGAGTAATGTAATTATGACAATTTTCAACAATTTGACACGGTTTAATGACCATTTAATAGTAAGCGTTACCCAGCAAGCACATCAAGGTTGTGAGAACGTTGTGAGAACGTTGTGAGAACGTTGCGCTTACGTCCGGAAAACGTTATATCGAACGTTCGCACAACGTTTTTTTGTCGACCTCCGCTATACGTCGTCATAGCGTTCGCTGATAACGTTCGCTGATAACGTTCGCACAACATTCACACAACTTTTCACAATGAAGGAAAACCTATGAATTGAAAATCTTTCATCATGAAAGTGTCTTCGTTATACAAGCACATTTTCTAAGCGATTCTTTCTTAAGACTTAACGATTCTTAGCGATTCGATTTCTTAGCAATCATGGCCAAGCGGGAAGCAATCACGGCCAAAGGTGAATGCATGTAATATATAATAGAAATACGAATTCGCAATAATCCCCTCGCCGCCTTTTCTAGCACTAATCCCCCTGGTCCCCAGTGCCCAGACTGCTGCGTCTGTCGATAACAAATCCTTAAAAGCCGGAATTCGTCGTACGTACATTTTGAACGGTATCTCGGCCAATGTTTACTTGATTTCAATTCTGAAAACAGTTTTGGAGTCTAAATACATAACATACGTGTCTACTATTATATTACAAGAACGTGCATACCCTTAGTAAACACGGTTTATGTACTTAGAAATTATTCGGCAATCACTAGCCAGCGCGGTCCAACCGCCTCGTCGAATTGCTATAATACCCTTGGCGTCCGCGTCCGTGCCTGCGTCCGGGGCCAAATGATACGGTCAGAGTTAAGATGATGAATTTTCAATGTGTTTACCATTGAACCAGAGGTATATACCCCACACGATAACAAGCTTTTTCTCGAGCTTTCACTATTTTGTAGTGGCGAAGCAGGCCATTGTTTTCAAAATATGCAGATGATTATAATTTAGCATAGTATGACAAATGTTATGGCCAGCCGCCAACTGATAGATGTACTTACAGATGTTTCTCACGTAGCTCTTTTCCCTCGGAAAGTCTTCACTATACTGACAATAATATCATTCGATTTTCTCTTATCTTATGACTAACAGGCTTACTGAATTTCCGATTTTAACAAACTTAGTACAAACAAGATCATTCAACGTTAAAGTGCTACGCGTTATATTAATAATAACTAATTACATACGTAGTCTAATCTAATTAGAGTTCCAACCCCTAAAAGCGAATTAAGTCTGAGCAAATCCATTCAACGAACATAATTAAGAGATTTGAACCTAATTATGTGTTACTTCAGTCTTAGTGCATTTTCAAACTTATAAACGAAACAACTAATATATAAATGTAAATAAATGTTGTTATAGTAAAAGGTAAATATACTAAATATCAAATGGTGATACTTATCGGGTTTTCTGTGTCTGTGCTTCTACAGAAACAAATGACTCGAGCAGGACGATCTTGTTGACAGGGCGTTGCAGGGCGCGGATCGGATAACGGAACAAACTTCGTCGGAGGAGAAATAGGGAATTACGCGAAGCAGTGAGAAATTAAGTGGAATTTCCAAACGAGGGATAGGTGACAAAGCGCTAAAGCTCGCTTACAAGCTTGCTTATAAAGCTTGCTCATAACCATGGGTTGTTTTATAACGCAACCAAATGGTCTCGTTTCCTATATGCTACCACCAATATTTTATTACATAATATACGACAATTTTATTATAGTATACAAAAGATGTTTGTTAACAGGTAATTGTAGCGATTAAGGTTTACGGCTTGATTACTCAGCTTTTCAGCTGTGGCGAAGGTTAGTTAATGGTCAATTTGAACCCTGAAGATCACATTGTAGTCTAAAATTACGTTTGGTAGTATTTAAACTTTTTAACTTTTAACCTGTGTGTAAGACATATTATGAAGCGAACATTATATGATGTATATATTATATGTATGCATGTCTCATCTATTTTAAGGCACACCACATCGGTTTGTGGTCTGAAAAATATGATTCATATATTCCACTTGTAACGTCGTATTCGTCTGGAATATTGCTGTACAGATGATCCAGAAGTGATCCATGCCAGTCAATGTTGAAATCACCACATATTATGCAATACTCTTGGGTAAATTTATCTAATAAGCCAGTTCGTAATGTCGACTGCGCATCAAAATAACGTGTTCTGCGTCAGGATATATTAAACATTTAATAATAATCCATTTTAGAGAAGATATACAATGGATTAACATTTACAACTTGTAAAAATAATTAGGGTAATAAATTAATAAAAAGAACTACACTGTATATATATATTACTATAAGTATACTATATAAAAAAACTGATTTCCATTCATAACATCAGGTTAAAATCACAATATAGATTTGCATTTTTATTTACACTTGCAAATTCGTTATACTGAATTCCCCAGCCTGATGTTATGAATTGAAATAAGTTTTTTCCCGACGCCTGGCTTATTGTCTTATGAATATTCAAATGAACACCAAAGACTCCTTATCGACTCACTCGTTGTCCCAACTACAGTATGGTTGTCCAATTACATCCTATATAAATGCCTCTTACGAGCACTCAGCTGGAACTAATCAGAAATATTTTGAATATAGAAATTCGCTTCGCGCGAAAATATTCGCCCAGTGGAAAACCGCCCCTTACGTCGAATCTTCATGTTGTGTGAGATATCGCGTGGAACTAATTAGAAAAGACAAAAGGAAAAATGGATTTACTTAAATTTACAATATGAGCAAATATGGAGCAAATTTATTGAAATATTATATTTACTATAGGAGTAAACTTGCTGAATACCGCATTTGCTCACTTTTGAGCAAATATGAAGAAAATGCGGCATTCACCATGTTTACTCCTATAGTAAATGCAACATTTGAATAAATTTGCTCCATATTTGCGGAGTAGTAAATTTGAGTAAATCCATTTTTTCATGCAGTGAAAGACAAAAGGAAAAGTCGAGTACAGTATGAGCACAGAATATGACAATATGTGGGTACAGAAGGGGACAGAGGCGTTCCTGCGCGCACGGCCCGAGCTTGCATGCCAGTTGCCGTCCATATTGTAAACACCGTATACTGCAATTCATTTATGAGGATGTGATATGCCAAATAAAAGCAAGTATAACCCATTCAAATCTTTGAAATTGTTATAAATCCATAAGCCATTGATCACAACAGTTAGTCCTTCAAATACTAGGAACAGTGGGTGATTTTAGAAATGTTGAACGAAACGGCATAGTTGTCAAATCAAGCGACGATTTATATTTAGAAACGTAAACACTGACAAAATCAGGGATTATGCCTGAAATTATAACTTAGAGAGAGGGAAAGCCAGAAACTAAAAAGAGAGCTAGAAGTACTCGATAGATAATATTTAGTGTTCTAGAATCAAGTAAGAGATAGATCTTACTTCGTGTACCGGACATAGAAATTTGCAGGAGTAAAATGTTAGTTAGCACTGTATAAAACTGCCTCGTTCTTTAAAAAATCCCGTTTATTTTATCCATAATAGGTTTAATTCATGAATTGGACAATTCCAGGACAAAAATAAACGGGATTTTTTTATAGAACGAAGCAGTTCTATACCGTGCTAAATTTCTGTGTCCTGTACATCAAGAGACGCTAGGTTAGTAGGAACTTACTATTAATTATTAAATGGTCATTAAACCGTGTCAAATCCAGTGTTGAAAATTGTCATAATAGAATTGGTTCGTTCTTTAAAATTACATTACTCTAGGTTTAGCTAAAAGTAAATAATAAATACGATTTCACATTCTGATTTATATCAGTAAATTTAAGTTAAAAAGTTGACGGATATTCTATAATCGCTCCTGGGTCTCAGAGCTGTTAGACATCCACCCGTACGTGCATGGTAATATAAAGAAAGAGAACTTTGTCTCGTTTGGTTTATATTCATGTGGTTTGCGTGATTATTCGGCGAGGTTACTTGCAGTAAAGTGCGTTCAAAACCCCTGCTATCGACTATACTCAGTAAGACCCAGGCCCGAGAGATTGTCTGTCGAGCTGGCGCTTACATAGTTCAAAGATATCCATCGAACACTGCGTCGGTATTGTTGAGTGAAGCTAATTGCAATGGATCGCCAGAACGAAGTTCTATCACAGGGAGCCGTAACGTCTATTAAAGCGAGTTTAACAGTAAATCGGGTTTATTTGGTATTTTTTGCACAATAATTGTATTAAATCGCTACCGAAAATCGCGAGACGCCCACGAAGGGGTGGTCTAACGGCCTTCTGAAGCGCGCGAGACATTAATTGAATGACGGCCTTCCGAATTAATGTAAACACCGATTGGCCTTTCTGGTCTGGTTGCCTGTAATTTGTCCTGATTGTCGACAAAATTAACAAGTAAGAACATTTTAATAGCGATTTAATACAATTATTGTGCAAAAAATACCAAATAAACCCGATTTACTGTTAAACTCGCTTTAATAGACGTTACGGCTCCCTGTGATATAGAACTTCGTTCTGGCGATCCATTGATTAGCTTCACTCAACAATACCGACGCAGTGTTCGATGGACTAATAGACGTTACGGTTTCCTGTGGTTCTATCAAGCGATGCTATCGAAACAACTCCTTCGCAAACGAACAGTCGCGTGAGCGACAAGAGCGAGAGCGAATTAGAGAAATGTCGGCAAAAGGCGTTGACCCAGAAAAAACGCAACAACTAAAAAGGGCGAGAAAGGCCACAAAATTAAAGCGAACATCACGCGAAAGATGACGTCCAGTCCGTTCTGCGCATGTCCACGTTTCTGTTTGCATCGTTTGTTTTATAAACATTTGAACATGTGAAGTATTGCGGATTTGTTTTCCACGCTTGAGCTTTAATTCCGCCAAAAAAGCGTGCGGTTATAATATTATAGTCGACTTGTTTGAACGCCATGTTTGAACACCATACATCTAATTCGAACACCATGCATTTACTCGAAAGAGCAAGCCTCGCGAAGTTATAAATTTTCCATGATCAAGCTACACTTTTGCCAAATCGAACTTCACGTTTGTAATATTTGCTGGCGGTCGTGTTGCGGTCGTGCGGTCATATTTCAAATCGAACAAACGAACGGGAATAGATAGATAGATAGATAGATAGATAGATAGATGTTTTAATGACTAGGTTTGCAGCCATAAAAAGCTGAAATACATTTAGTCTTACATGTAATGTTATATTAAGCTAAAACTATTTTATAAAATTTAAGAAAAGTCTATTACTAAAAAATAATTAGATAAATATATAATATATAGTCGAATGATCTAATCTGTATAATAGTTTAAAATGTCTACAAGCTGTAACTATAGCTTTGGATAAAACTATTTTTACAACGCTCGGTATTACATAAAGGGCGTACGAATTTCCTTGTGCTCCTCAAGAAGTAATTATTCATGTTTCTAACAGGAAGTAGGTTCGTTGATGATCTCATCAAAAAGTTTAGATGCAATTGTTTCTCTTCTTTCAAAAAGCGTCGAAATTCTTGACACTTCGAGAGCTCTACTGTAAAGTATATGTGGATAGATAATTCTTAACGCCGTTTCTGTAGCCTCTCCAGATCGTCACTCAGGTATGCTGGTAGGCTGCGGTGGAAAACTGGACATGCATATTCGAGGATGGAACGAATACAAGTGACATAAAACAAAGTCAACTCCTTTGGTGCAACTGATGCTCTCTTCAGTTGCTTCAGAAAATACAGCTTACAGTTAACTTTCTTAACTAGTTCCATTATATGTATGTTCCATTT
This sequence comes from Chrysogorgia sp. JL179-B06, assembly GCA_035772405.1. NCBI lineage: Eukaryota > Metazoa > Cnidaria > Anthozoa > Scleralcyonacea > Chrysogorgiidae > Chrysogorgia > Chrysogorgia sp. JL179-B06. The sequence goes on along the minus strand of JAYKKM010000021.1, from coordinate 733,368 downwards.
TAAGTCACTGCTGATATTCAGACCCAACACTTTTACACTAGTTACTATCTCTAAAGGCTTACCGTTCGCCACTAACGGATCGAACTCTGGTTTCCTCCGTGCGAAACTGATCCTCAGCTCCTTGCATTTAGATTCATTCAGCTCGAATCCCTCACTAATCGATTGTCTGGAGAGGTCACTAACAACATTTTGAATATTGCTCGCATGGCCCTTTTCCACCAATTCTGAAATTGAGGTATCGTCTACGTACTTAGGGAATAGGCGTTACTCGCCGACTACAGGCTACTTGGGCTTGTGTATGTAAAAGTACGCAGCACAACTCGTATGAATATACCGCAATTTGAAATCCAACGAAGTAAAAGCTAATATATTGTAAGCAATGATAGTATTAAATTTGGATATATAAATGTAAACAATGTCGAACTGCGAACTATGCATATCATATGCGAAAACCGCCTTAGAGCCCAATGCTTTCATTGCATATCGCTCTCAGGCACAATTCGATCCCTATCCTGCATAGGAGTGTTTGCCCTGAGCAGATCAGGGCCCAGCTCCAATAACTGCATAGGAGTGTTTGTCCTGACCAATTTTATTGCAGGGCCCAGCTCCTGCAATGACTGCATAGGAGTGTTTGTCCTGACGTCAGGACCCAGCTCAATACGAGTGTTTGCCCTGACAATACCTACTACAGGTCCCAGCTCCAACGATTGCATATATTATTGTCTATATTATATATATATATATATATATATATATATATATATATATATATATATATATATATATATATATATATATATATATATATATATATATATATATATATCCGAGAGTAGTAAAAAAGTAGAGTGCTGCGTAGACAGTGTCTTGAATATATAGCAAAGTGAAAAGGTGGTAAACTGCCAAGAATTTAGTGACGAGATACTGACGTTTCGAGCGGAGCCCTTCATCAGAGTAAGACGAGATGAAATGAAATAAATAGGGCTTATATATATGCCAAAAGGGTGTCACAAGTAGAAAGTAGCCAATCAAATGCACGGGAGATAAACAAACTAATAATTAATGAGATGGGAAACGTTAGATCATTTGCTATTTTTAACAGTCGATCAGCAAGCAGACTGAGGGGGCGGGAGAAATGACAGGTCCAATATTCAAGGGGATTAGGCGATAATATTAGCATAAGAAACAAAAACTTGAAAAGGAATGAAAGTGCATACGCGAATAATAAAAAATTAATAATAATAAAGGTTCCAAGCAAACTAAAATAACCAAAAACTTGTAGGAAATTAAATAAAAGAAAAACGTTCGTTAAGACCAAGAGGATGTGTGGTGCCAAGTTTAAAAATGAGACGCTTCTCTTGCCGCTTGCGGTTATCGTTGCCACCGGAGATGGGAAGGATGGCACAGACTTTCATGTCTGAAACCAAATGGTTGGAGCTGTTGAAATGGCGGGCTACAGGTTTGTCACCATCATTGATCCTCACGGAACGAAGATGTTCAGCAAACCTGTCTGAAAGACGTCGCCCAGTTTCACCGATGTAGATTTTAGGGCATTTATCGCATGAAATGCAATAAATTATGTTGGTGGACGTGCATGAAAAAGCATGACGGATTGTGTGGTCGAATTTGGGGGCAGTAATAACTGTAGTGGGATTGAGAAAAGCGCATGTGTTACAGCGGGAACGGCCGCAAGAAAATGTTCCCGCTGGTGCCGAGGTATTTTGTTTAAGGGCACTATGTACTAAGGAGTCACGAATGTTTTTATTACGGCGAAAAGATACCAAAGGGTTGTCGGTGAAAATGGCTGACGTCTCAGGATCATTTTGTAAAATGTGAAAATTCCGATTAATAATATTTTTAACTTTAAAATTGAAAGGATGAAATGTTAGAACTAAAGGAATTTTATTGTTTGAAACTCGTTCCAAAGATGGTTCAAGGGCGTCTAAACGGGGGACGAGAAAAGCTTTCTGAACGGCGAGGTCTAAAAGGTTGGTAGGGTAACCACGTTGGACAAAAAAAGATCTCATTTCCATTGATTTGACTTGAAAATCATGGTCGTCGCTACATAAGCGGCGAAGACGCAAGAATTGAGAGTAAGGGATGGATTGCTTAGTGTGGTTGGGATGAGAGGATGAAAATAGAAGATAACTATGGGAGTCAGTATAGGCTTGTATACGAGACCGACGTTTTCAGCGAATCACCATTAATCGAAATTAAAATATCAAGGAACGACACAGAGGTCTCGCTGATTTCCCACGTGAACTTCAGAGCAGGATGAAAATCATCAACAAAGTTGATGAACTGCTCTAAAAGGACACGTGAACACGACGCTGTTCCTAAACAGTCATCGATAAATCTTCCGAAAAAATCAGGCAAGGGACCCGTGTATTGTTCAAAGATCTGTTTTTCAACATAACCAACAAATAAATTAGCATAGCTTGGACCCATTTTGGTGCCCATCGCAACACCACTTATTTGTTGATAATGTTCACCATCAAACGAAAAATTGTTAAGGGTAAGCACTAGTTCTGCTAAGCGGAGTAACGTGGTTGTGGAGGGTTCTAAATTAGTGCGCTGATCAAAGAAAAACTTCAGAGCTTCAAGGCCATCACAATGGGGAATGACGGTGTATAAGGACTTGACGTCCATCGTGAAAATAAATTTATCGGAACTACTGAAACGTAACTGGTCGAAAATTTGCAAGGCATGTTTAGTATCTTTGATATAAGAAGCCGGCAACTTCTTAACCAAAGGATACATAACGTTGTCTAGAAAACTGGAAACGAGCTCGGTGGGGCAACTACAAGCGGAAACAATCGGCCTGCCAGGATTGTTAGGTTTATGGATTTTAGGTAGGAAATATATGACAGGCGTTCTGGGGGTTGTTAATATAAGGTTAGATGCAGAGGCAGGCAATTCACCGGCTTGGATGAAATTCTTGATGGTAGTTTTGACGGATTTTTGGTGAGATTGAGTGGGATCGGATTTCAACTTAGTATAAAAGATGGTGTCGCTGAGTTGACGAAGAGCCTCTTGTCGATACAAGTCCGCTCTCCAGACAACTACAGCGCCACCTTTGTCCGCAGGTTTTATGACAACGTCATTTCGGCATCGTAATGAATTCAAAGCTAGAAGCTCTTCTTTGTTAAGGTTATGAACTTGTTTTCTGCGCGGAGGTTGCAATTTATCAATGTCATGGCGGCATTGTCTTACGAAAAGATCAAGGGAAGAAAAATCACCTTCGGATGGAGACCAAGACGACTTCTTGGGGTTGAGTTCTTCGAAAATATCCTTATTGCTATTGAAAGTGGGCTTATCATGAAAAAAGGCTTTGAGGCGCATGCGGCGGAAGAAAGATTCGGTATCCAAGAAGTCGTCTTGGTCTCCATCCGAAGGTGATTTTTCTTCCCTTGATCTTTTCGTAAGACAATGCCGCCATGACATTGATAAATTGCAACCTCCGCGCAGAAAACAAGTTCATAACCTTAACAAAGAAGAGCTTCTAGCTTTGAATTCATTACGATGCCGAAATGACGTTGTCATAAAACCTGCGGACAAAGGTGGCGCTGTAGTTGTCTGGAGAGCGGACTTGTATCGACAAGAGGCTCTTCGTCAACTCAGCGACACCATCTTTTATACTAAGTTGAATTCCGATCCCACTCAATCTCACCAAAAATCCGTCAAAACTACCATCAAGAATTTCATCCATGCCGGTGAATTGCCTGCCTCTGCATCTAACCTTATATTAACAACCCCCAGAACGCCTGTCATATATTTCCTACCTAAAATCCATAAACCTAACAATCCTGGCAGGCCGATTGTTTCCGCTTGTAGTTGCCCCACCGAGCTCGTTTCCAGTTTTCTAGACAACGTTATGTATCCTTTGGTTAAGAAGTTGCCTTCTTATATCAAAGATACTAAACGTGCCTTGCAAATTTTCGATCAGTTACGTTTCAGTAGTTCCGATAAATTTATTTTCACGATGGACGTCAAGTCATTATACACCGTCATTCCCCATTGTGATGGCCTTGAAGCTCTGAAGTTTTTCTTTGATCAGCGCACTAATTTAGAACCCTCCACAACCACGTTACTCCGCTTAGCAGAACTAGTGCTTACCCTTAACAATTTTTCGTTTGATGGTGAACATTATCAACAAATAAGTGGTGTTGCGATGGGCACCAAAATGGGTCCAAGCTATGCTAATTTATTTGTTGGTTATGTTGAAAAACAGATCTTTGAACAATACACGGGTCCCTTGCCTGATTTTTTCGGAAGATTTATCGATGACTGTTTAGGAACAGCGTCGTGTTCACGTGTCCTTTTAGAGCAGTTCATCAACTTTGTTGATGATTTTCATCCTGCTCTGAAGTTCACGTGGGAAATCAGCGAGACCTCTGTGTCGTTCCTTGATATTTTAATTTCGATTAATGGTGATTCGCTGAAAACGTCGGTCTCGTACAAGCCTACTGACTCCCATAGTTATCTTCTATTTTCATCCTCTCATCCCAACCACACTAAGCAATCCATCGCTTACTCTCAATTCTTGCGTCTTCGCCGCTTATGTAGCGACGACCAAGATTTTCAAGTCAAATCAATGGAAATGAGATCTTTTTTTGTCCAACGTGGTTACCCTACCAACCTTTTAGACCTCGCCGTTCAGAAAGCTTTTCTCGTCCCCCGTTTAGACGCCCTTGAACCATCTTTGGAACGAATTTCAAACAATAAAATTCCTTTAGTTCTAACATTTCATCCTTTCAATTTTAAAGTTAAAAATATTATTAATCGGAATTTTCACATTTTACAAAATGATCCTGAGACGTCAGCCATTTTCACCGACAAACCCTTTGGTATCTTTTCGCCGTAATAAAAACATTCGTGACTCCTTAGTACATAGTGCCCTTAAACAAAATACCTCGGCACCAGCGGGAACATTTTCTTGCGGCCGTTCCCGCTGTAACACATGCGCTTTTCTCAATCCCACTACAGTTATTACTGCCCCCAAATTCGACCACACAATCCGTCATGCTTTTTCATGCACGTCCACCAACATAATTTATTGCATTTCATGCGATAAATGCCCTAAAATCTACATCGGTGAAACTGGGCGACGTCTTTCAGACAGGTTTGCTGAACATCTTCGTTCCGTGAGGATCAATGATGGTGACAAACCTGTAGCCCGCCATTTCAACAGCTCCAACCATTTGGTTTCAGACATGAAAGTCTGTGCCATCCTTCCCATCTCCGGTGGCAACGATAACCGCAAGCGGCAAGAGAAGCGTCTCATTTTTAAACTTGGCACCACACATCCTCTTGGTCTTAACGAACGTTTTTCTTTTATTTAATTTCCTACAAGTTTTTGGTTATTTTAGTTTGCTTGGAACCTTTGTTATTATTAATTTTTTATTATTCGCGTATGCACTTTCATTCCTTTTCAAGTTTTTGTTTCTTATGCTAATATTATCGCCTAATCCCCTTGAATATTGGACCTGTCATTTCTCCCGCCCCCTCAGTCTGCTTGCTGATCGACTGTTAAAAATAGCAAATGATCTAACGTTTCCCATCTCATTAATTATTAGTTTGTTTATCTCCCGTGCATTTGATTGGCTACTTTCTACTTGTGACACCTTTTTGGCATATATATAATCCCTATTTATTTCATTTCATCTCGTCTTACTCTGATGAAGGGCTCCGCTCGAAACGTCAGTATCTCGTCACTAAATTCTTGGCAGTTTACCACCTTTTCACTTTGCTATATATATATATATATATATATATAATATATATATATATATATATATATATATATATATATATATATATATATATATATATATATATATATATTAATATATATATATATATATATATATATTATATATATATATATATATAATATATATATATATCAGAATGGAGCAGTTGTCCCATGCTTCCATAACCCCACAAGACTTTTGTCAATTCTGTTTTTCAATTCTATTAAACCTGGTATCATGACATTAACCGCGCTTTTGAGCACTTAATCGAGGCAAAAACAGAAAGCGACAGCGCAAGATTGTACTATCTCATCCAGTACACATCGGGCTGCGTACAGGAGAAGAAGGTTATAATTAAGGAAGCGCGACGATTCGCCACGGCGAGATCGCCACGGCGTACGTTGACCGCATAACCAATTTTCCCGCCATCAAAGCAGAAGACGGTGAAGCGCTCCAACTATTTTCAATCATGCTTACGAGTTGTAAGAATACGTTAAAAGAAATTGGCTATCTCAACAAGATCGAGAATCCCGATTGTCTTCAGAAAATAATAGAGAAACTACCATTTGGCTTGAGACAAAAATGGCGAGACATCGCAGACGACACATCACCGAAGTGAAAACCCGCGACATATCCATCGATGATATCGCAACCTATGTGGAAAAGAGATCCAGAGCGCAAAGTTACCCCATTTTCGGGAAGATATCGGGCGATCGGAGAGACAACCGAAACACCGGAAAAGTACAGCCGAAAGGACCACTCAACGCACGAACAACTTCCTTTGGCACAAAGGGTAAAGACGAAAAGGAAAAGGGAAACGAAGAACGTTCAGGAGAACAGCTAAGACTCGAATGCCCTCTATGCCACGATGAACACTGGCTATCTCAATGTACGAAGTTTAAAGGAAAATCGATCGAACTCTACGTCTTTGCGACAACTGCCTCACGAGCGGACACATGCACTGTAAATTTTAGGGAGTAAAAATTACCCCAAACAGTTGGGGTAGTTTTTTTTCCACAGAATGCCCCGTTTTTCGGGGTAAATTAAAAATTACCCCGCAAACAGGGGTAAAATATTAGAGTAATAGTTACCCTTTTAAAGGGGGTAATTTAAGGGGGTAAAATTACCCCAAATGTGGGGTAAATTAGACTTCCACAGAATGCCCCGTTTTTAAGGGTAAAAATAGGTAGAAATTCAAAGTGGGGTAAAAATTGCTCCACTATCCGGGGTAAAAATTACTCCGCTATCCGGGGTAAAAATTAAAGGTTTACAGAAGCATGCATGCACTTTAGATCTTTTACAAATTTATTGACTGCAATCCTAGAAGCATACATAAACAGAAAAATCAAAATCGTGATTCTTATTTTAAGAATCACGATTTTGTTCTTGTCAGTAAAGTATAAGAATATTATTCTTGACAAGATATTTTTTCTTAAAACAAGTAATAATATTCTTATCAAGATTCTTGTTTTAAAGTGCCTTTAAAGTGTCATTCTTCGTTATTTTAACTGTTCTTGCAAATACAAACACAAAAAACTGGCGTAAATTTTCATTGCATTGCATGGCCACTTATACTGAGCAATATTCCTTATACTGCAGTTCCGCCATTGCAAAGAAAAACGTGAATGAACTCACAGATTAAATATAAAATCATTCTTCTCACAGTTTGAAATATCCAAGACTCACATGAACAAAAATCTATGGATAGTAGTAGTCACAACAAAATAGCTTTATAAAAATATATTTAATTGTAGCGATAAAAAATATAGTTCAACATTTAACAATTTTTATTAAATATAGGTTCTACTGACCAAAACTACTGCTAAAACTGGCAAACCAAGGCTGCTATTACAAAAGTTAGCAAAATTTTTAATTATAACTGACCAATCAGCTTTGTTAGTTCCTAAACTTCAAACAAAGGATGAAGGTACGACCTGTCAAAACCATGTCATCTTTTGTTATAAGCACGAGAACTCAGAAAACTGATTGGTCAGTTTTAATTGACAATAGATACTTCTGTATTAACCGTGGTCAATCTGTGCAGTAACTATAAATAATATATTATTGGTAAATCTATATATACTATAAAATAGATATTTAAACACTATACATGTACAGTTTGTTATTTATCAGACTAATCAGACTGGAGTACATCTTACTTCTATGTTTTGCCATAAATGTTATATTTCTGGATTATCTTGTAGACAGCTTTTGACTTTTGAAGAATTTTTCCAACACTACTTAATTGCCATCTGTTCAATATTTGGATCTACCTTAAAAATTTGAAACATTTGTCATTCAGTGTTGATGGGGGGGGGGGGGGGGGGGGGGGGGGGGTACATATATGTGTTTAACCTAAATTGCAACAAGATACATTACATGCATACAGTATATACTGGTAGGCTATTATATCATACCATGCTTTATTCTGAAAATTACCAATGTGTTTCCATGGAGCATTTACTGTAGTACATGGAAACCTCATTAACATTTCCTTTTTTTTTAATTTGTATACTCAGCATCATTTTATTTTCCGGCAATTTAATATTTAATACCACACTTTTCCAAGTCACTGACATATTACATTACATATAATACATGTAACTACCTGTATACATAGCATTACATTCTCCCAATTTACTGTATTTAATACCACTGCACTTTTCAAGTCACCAACTTAATGTCATAATTAGTACATTTTTAAAAATATTTTAATAACTTTATTTTTGGCACTAAATTAACTAATAATTGCATACACTATTAATAAAAACATGTAGTATGTATGTACAGAGGATATATAAATCTAAGGTAATAATAAAGGGTAAATCTAACATATCATTATGCCAAAAATTGGCAAAACACAAACAGGACTGACAAGTCCCATGCAAGGTGCTCACCAGTAAGATGTAGGTAATGATTTAAAATGGGGGGAAAGAGAGGGAGAAAAAGAAGAGAAAATACTCAAAATGTAGTTATTGAGTGTGAACTAAACATATCAGGATTAATGTTATTAATATTATTAATAACATTAGTAATTATTAATTATTTATTGTTATTTTTTATTTATTATTATCCAGAATTATAATTACCATTGAGCTATGATGGAGAGAGTTTTAGCCAGCCATCTTTTGGATGGCCATATTCTAATATTTATGGCAGTTGGTGGCCTCAATTGGTGAAACAATGTACATGGTTACTATAAGTACTAGTACTGTAGTATTGTAAATTATGTTCAATCAATAATGCTAGTGCATGAGTGCACACACTTTCAATGAGTTGGTGAAGTGGGTGTACCGTGTACATCCACTGAACATCCAGTTTTTGTTGGTAACTGGTAAGGAGAAAAAGTTTTCAAATTATTTAAAAATCATACATATTTTTGAAGGTATGTATATGCTCTTAGTTTATGATTGAGACGTATTCTTTGATGTACCGCGGGCTTTATCTAGCATGAAACCCTACTTCTCGGGATCTAACTCTTACTTATTTCATGATTGAGTCGGTTTTCTTTGATGTACCGTGGGCTTTATATACTAATTAGATAAGAAATGAAGACAAAACTAGGAAAATCTTTGTCCAAGGTGGAAAAAATAGACAAAATTTTGTTGGAAAACCTCCTCAATCATGAAATAAGTCAGATAAAGCCCTCAAACGTCGGGATTTATGCTATATATACTTAATCTTTAGCAAGCATAATAAAAAATATTAGTAGATAAGATAAACTCAAACTTACCAAAATAAGCTCAATAAATTTTTTCAGCTGTTCTTCTCTTTAAGTTTTGTTTAAGCAGGAATGGCAAAATTGCAACATCATCTATAATATTTAACAAGCAAGAAACAACCTAATTAACAATTAATAATAAATTAGAAAGAAGATCTGACCAAAGTTAATGGATTAACATTAATTATGTGACTTTAATATAAGTCTTTTATTAAACTATCTTGTTATGCAAAATATATACAGTAGTGATTATTATTATGATATATTGATGATTGCCAAGCTCAAATTCTCATAAATGAATCCCAGACATTTTCCCAAGCATTTAATTATAGTATATAGTGAATGTTTCATATAATAATAATAATAATAGACGTATTAGGAGCATTATACAATAGTCTCAATGCTCTAACAACAATATATTCTTAAATTTACTTATAAAACTTATTACAGTTTCATTATAAGATAAAGCCTACTACATATATTACCACTATGAACAAAAAAACAAACTATTAATTTTAAAAAAGAAAAGTCTTAACTGCTGACTTAAAATTACCCAACATATCTATGCTTCTAATAACCTATTTCATATGCAGTGTATACTGCATTGAATTGCCATTAACTTAATTATTTAACAAAAATGATATTATATCAAATAATTTTGTCATAATAAACATAGAAATATAACAATATAATATAACAAATAAATGTAATTTTCGGACATTCGGCAACCCATAGAATAATGCCAAATGTCTGCATAAAAATATGATAACAACACTTCTAAAACCAAACCAGTATCACATATGAACTCACTCTCTGAACTTGTGCTTTTCAGCAAGGATTTAAATCCTTAGAAATGCCCTGTTGTTGATTGTTTATATTCATACCCAATCATTATTTACAAATAAAGGTTATTTAAACGGTTAATCTCTATAAATGTTTGTATAACATACCACTTTGTTTCCTAAGACCAGATAAATGTTGCCTTTACACCTTTATAAGTATCCACATCTCCATTGAAAATAACTTAAAAGACAAAGTGTTTGATAAGTGACAACTATTTGATTTTGTATTGATATAGCTGCTTCAATCAAACATTCAAACATTCGTTTAGTACAGAGTCAGACTTACCTTCGTCTTCGAACTTTGCATCACTGCCGTATTTTAATACTCCCGCAGCCAGTATTTTGTAAGACCGACGAATATAATTGATGATCAGCCATTTCTTTAGAATTGGTATGACAATTGGTATGACACAAACCAGCATATTATTAAAGTTTTTCAGCAATTCAGCCACAGAATAATAGAACGGGATGTACTAGCTAACCGTAGAAAATTCGCATCAAATTCACTCCTCGTAAAGAATCCGCCATTTTGAAAATATATTGGCATCGTCCCAGCATAGTCCCAGTTACCCCAAACGTATGGGGTAATTTTTACCCCCGTAATCCCAATTGCAAAACTACCCTCCGTTACCCCCAACAAAGGGGTAAATATTGGACATATTGCCCATATTGCCCCAGATCTTGGGGTAGTTTTTACCCCCTGAAAAGTCACCCCATCCACTTTGAACATTTTACCCCAAAAATGGGGTAATTTTTACTCCTTGAAATTTACAGTGTGGCCCGGGCATGTAAAAAGAAAAGTTTCTGTAAGATCGATGGCTGCACCACGAAACACTCCACCTACCTTCACCGAAAATCCGTGAGAGTCAACGACGAAGATAAATCGAACGGCGAGGAAAGTAAAGCCCAAGCAAGCGCAACGCGAGCCCAAAACGGTTATCAGTGTCGACGAAGAACGGCATCGAAACAGCAAACAACCTTACCCGATTTGTCTGTCACAGGGTTGCCAATTGTCCCTGTGAATGTCAAATGTAGAGAAAGCGATAAAGTCGTCGAAACATATGCTTTTCTCGACGGACGATCGAACACGTCCTTTTGCACTGACAACCTCCTGAAATGCTTGAAAATCAAGGGAAAGAAAACGACATTGGCCCTTACTATACCTTGGAAAAGGATAACAGCAAGAGGAACAGTTCTGTTGTAAATTTAGAAATATTCGACTTACAAGAAAATCACCTTGTCGAACTGCCAACTGTATTTTCGGTAACCAAGCTACCAGTCACCAAAGACGATATCCCCTCGTCAAAGCGATGTGAACCGCTGGCGACACCTGAAAGGTGTTTCTCTACCAGAAATCGATGCTGAAGTCGAACTGCTTATTGGAAATGATGTTCCAGAGGCACTTCAACCCATAGAAGTCAAAGAAAGCGAAGATGGTGGTCCATTCGCGATGAGAACAGTTCTAGGGTGGACCGTCAATGTACCGCTTGGAAGAAAGGGAACATCCAAGCACACGACCAACATCATTTGGTCAGACGCTGAACTGCAGACTGAACAATTTGAAAGGTTATAGTTTGTAACCAATAATTTAACGACACCAAAACAGACTCAAAATCAACGTTGTCACAAGAGGATCGACGAGCCCTAAACATTACCGAAAAGCCTCGTTTTCATAAAATTGCCGCCATATTTGCAATCGGCCCTTTTATTTCTTTTTGTTTGTATATTATGTTAATTATTTGCATTGTTTGATTTTTATATGCATTTTTGATGTTGACTGATTTATTTCCTGCCCGGGGGAGGGAAAATGGCCCATCAGTTTTACTCCGGTGGAGGTACCGTAGAGATAGATTTGAGATACGGTAGAGCACCAACCCCAACACAAAAAAGATCAAAGGTAGAAAAGGCGAGCGAGGGGATTATTGCGGATTCGTATTTCTGGTCATATGAGCTATATTCTGCATTCTATTTAACGGTATAGTGGCTGCAGCCATTTCGATGGCTTGGGTTCGGATCCCAGCACTGCCATTACTCATTTTATTTATTACAAGATGACATGAGTAGCCTATATTTTTCTTAATCAATTCTAGAGATGGAATGAAATGTATTACATGATGTGAATACGGGTATAAATTTTATAACTCACCGTGTACCTGCAGTTACATGATGGGAATATGGATTTAAATGTTAGCTAAACGTAGATAATAACTCACACTAAATTAGCATAGCGATGTCACGATAACTATAGTTGACAAGTTGATATATATAGTTGATATATATATATATATATATATATATATAATTCGATGATTTGTCTACGCTGTTGCGAAAGTGCTCGATGCGTTGTATAGCAGAGCGTGATACTATATTGTAAGAAATCAAAGACAAGACATGCTTTTCTGTAACTCTGAGTTTCACGCCGATGCGATCTTCAGACTAAAGTCTGTCTAAATAAAGTCTGAATAAAGAATAAAGTCTGTCTGAAGATCGCATCGGCGTGAAACTCAGTTTTACAGAAAAGCATGTCTTGTCTTTGATTTCTTACAATATAGTATATATATATATATATATATATATAGGAGGCCATTGGCGAGTGGTTATCTGACGAACTACATAAATGGCTTTTTACGAAGGTTATACACGTTTGCGTAATATAATGGGCACGTGCGTTATGTATTTAGACTCGCTAATTCCAAAATCTGTTTTCAGAATTGAAATCGAGTAAATATTGGCCGAGATAACGTTATGTTGTCGACAGAGACTACAAATACAAATACGCGGTCTGGGCACTGGGGACCATGGATGGGAAAATAAACTCTAGGGGTGGGGTGGGGTGCGGTGAGGGTGGGGTTGGGGTGGAAGAAGTGGTACAATAGGCGAGCGAGAGGATTATTACGGATCCGTATTTCTAGGGGCGAGATTATCACCCTCGCTTCGCTCGGTCGCTTCGCGACCTCGTTTGTGAGTGGATCATGCAGGTGGAGTCCGCGCACGCAAGCTACACTAAAAACCCGCTAACAAGAACCTACATTTTACCCAATCAGCCTGGGATAGGTTCTTATATTCTTATATGTTCTTATATTCTTATAATTTATGTTTTTATATAAACAAATTCTTAATTTCAGCCTGTGGTTCTCAATAATGGCATGGTAGTTAACAATTATTCACCGAAGTGGAAGTGAATAGTGGTGGATATTTACCGAGACGCGAAGCGTCGAGGTAAATATCCACCACTATTCACTGACACTGAGGTGAATAATTGTTTTAGCATATACCAAAACAAATTGATAAAAATTAGGTAAATTTGGTTAGTTTCATTATAATTTAGCCAGGAATTGTTGCGAAACGCAAGGCAAAACTAAATTCTCCCAAGGTGGCAACTCCATATATGGAGTTGTTTATCAGTTTTGACAAGCTGACAGCCCGGTCATGAAGCTCGTTTCGAAGATGGATCACAGTAAGGCAAAAGACCACTGGATTTTAGCCCAAAGGAAATATTTTAATACTGTAAATGGGAAAACCTTAGGACAAAGGATAGCTAATGAATTCTGGGTGAGTAAATGAGTTGTTCTTTGCAAAAGATGAGTTATATAAGCGTTTTTATTTTTGATGTGTTTAGTCGTTGAATTTCCATTAATTTACAAATAATTTCTGTGGGTGTTTACTGTTATAAAATCGGTAGTATGTTTCCCTGGTCATAACCAGGTCATTTGTTTAGTATTCAGTTCATTACTCGCCAGTTTCTTTGGCAGTGTATCCCGGTAATCTTTACGGCCGTTACCGTAAATTATTTAAGTTTTGCCCAATTTTTGTTGCAACTGAAATTATTTTTAATGTTTGTAAATGTTATTAAATTCTATATGAAAGGCAATTCAAATTGTCTCATAAACTATATAAAGGAGAATATCGATATATGAACTATACGGAGTACACTTTTCTAAAGAAAACTGACAACAGTCAGTTCGTTCAATCGAGTTTGTTTTTGGAGCACATTTATTTCGTTGTTCTGCGGGTTTTTGAGCACTTTCTATTATCTTTTTGCAACTTGTTTTTCATAAATATTACGTAAAATAATTTCCCTGCATACAGTAATTGTTTTCTACCTTCCTGCTTTTACCAATTTCTTGCATTACGTAAAAAGAAAAGTCGTTTAAGAGAAGGACACCATTTTGTTTTGCGAAACAGTGAATAGTGCAGGATATCCCGAGCTAGAGGAACCAATCAGATTGCACGAAAAGCACTATTCACTGTTTTGGTATATGCTAATTCTTGTTAGCGGGTTTTTACTGTTTTAATTTGTGGTTAGCTTCGGCCGCGTGGGTTGGTTGTAAGCATACACCCACTTTTCTTTGTTCTAGGCGATCGAGAAAGTAAAGCTCGGTCAGTTCAATGTAATTTTATTATAAAGGACAGCTTGTATATGTTTTGCTTTTTTATGCCCTAGTATAAAAGCCTGCATCATTCATTGACCATTTTTCGCAAGAAATAATGAAATGGTTAATACAATCTGTCAAACATTTACAGAAAAATATAACAAACGTAGAATTAACAAATAATTGTCTGCCAAAAGCATCGTGCTTCTTCCTAATCATGAGTTACCATGGGCGGTAATGGGATTTTGGCTGCGTTATAAACGTAAATTCTGGTACCGTTCAGACTTTATATAAAAGCGATGCTTATAAAAGGAGAAACGCATTGTTAAGCTCGGCTCCTCTGGCTCTGCATATAGCTGAAGTGATTTTGTGAGCGAAAATACCGATTTAAACCCTGCACGAATCGAAAACTTTATCAGCAGGAAGTTCAAGTAAGAGAGAAATCCCGAGAACGAGGGATGTTTGCTCATGTATAAAGTCTCGAGGACGCGTAGCGTCCGAGTGCTGTATAATGTATATCGCATACATCCCGACGTTCGAGGGATTTATCTGACTTATTTCATGATTGAGGAGGTTTTCCAAAGATTTTCAAAGATTTTTTCATTCTTATCTAATTAGTTTAACAACTTTAATTTGGTAATTCAAAATAAATACATAATAATAATAATAATTAACCAAATAAGGTTAGACACGAACGGGACAAAGTCCCATGCAAGGTGTCAGCCAATATCAAAATACACAAATGTTAAGATAAAAAAACAAACCAAAAAAACAACGAGAAACTAAATGTAAAGTAAAATTACTTATGACAAGGACAAGTCCTGCACAAAGAATAGGTGCAAGGTAAGTCTGGACAATAACTTTGACAGCAGCTCCTTGTAAGTCTTATACATAAATGTTTTTAAAACAATAGTAATAGTCAAATAAGTACCCGAAGGAGCTATCTTTAAAATAAAGTTCCACTAATTCTATTAAAATACGACATTTTAAAAGTACTAGTTTTGCAAAAAGGGGTCTGAAGGTACGAAGAAGTTGAACCTCGTCTTGTTCGGCTACAGACAACAGATGTAAATTTTTCCACGTCGAATTCAATAAGACCATGTCTACATTTATAGTAGAACAATAAATATTTGATCTCTCTATCGTAAGCGAGAGGCAGAAGTTCTAGATTCTTTAAACGATTTACATAAGATAATTCTCCACGTTTCATTCCCATAATCCACAGCGTGGCACGTCTTTGTACACCTTCTATCCTCTTCATCCAGATGGCAGTTTGTGGAGACCATACTTGAGAACCATAACTCAGTCGAGATTTAACGAGTGATAAATACAAAGTTCTCCTCACTCGTGTATTAAGTCATAACATGTCCGTCTCAAGACGCCCAGAGATTTATTAGCAATAGATCGAATTCGCATAATATGAGAATCCCATTTGAGATTATAAGTGATTATTATCCCCAGGTCTATTTCTTCTTTACAGCGAATAAGGTCGTTACCAGTCAAGCGATACGGAAATATGCTAGGATTCTTTTTTCTTGAAACTGTAAGAATTTTGCATTTGGATGTATTATATGCAAGACAGTTTTCAATGCTCCAGACGTCAATATTATGTAGGTCACGTTGTAAGACCTGCATACAGTGAACTGATGATATTATGGGTCGATATATTTTTGAATCATCAGCGTAAAGAGCGGCTTTCGACTCGAGAGATAAAGTATCAGGTAAAGAATTTATAAAAACAATAAATAATAGTGGCCCTAAAGTTTCACTCTCTACACTTTTATAGCTAATTAGTCGTTTGTAGTCATGCGATAATAACAAGTATTGTTTAATTACCATGGCAATGAACAATTGTTTCTCAGTTATATCAATGTCTTTAATGAAGGCTATTTCAGATACGATAGAGAACCTAGTCTCCAGGACTTTGGTGATTGTTTATATAACATATATGTTTCGTTCTTTAAAGTGGCACTACGATCAAATTTTTACCTATCGATATTTTTACGTATTTATAAAGCAAAGCTGCTAAATATTACTTCGTCATTAATCGATCATGTTCCTGACCAGAGTAACGAAGTGACGTCAGATTCTCAACGCGAAGACTCCACATGGCTAATTCTTCAAGTAAAGCCATTAGTAATCATAGTCCCTTTTTCAAATTATTCGTCTGAAAGGCTGGACATTTCATCTACTTCTCGAAGAAAACAAGTAACCTCGACTGAAATTCAGGCGTAGCATATATTGAGAATCTGACGTCACAAACAATATTACCTTTTGAAATTGCGGGCTCACTTGGAACACGTTCTTAGTAATGGTGGCCTAAATAGTAGTGATCTCAGAGGTCAAAATACTTACTTCAAAAATACCGTTTTTTAGTTTTTTTACATCGATGATCACTTTCGACCCTGAAATACTATTCTATACTAAAGAAAATCTAAACGGGAATGAATTTTCATCGTATAGTGCCACTTTAAAAACCTCGCTCTAAATTTCTGTTTCGATTCAGTAATAACCCTGCTTTTAACAACCCTGCTTTTCTGAATCGAAACAGAAATTTAAAGCGGGGTTTTTAAAGAACGAAGCATATATGGTATATAAACAATCACCAAAGTCCTGGTGACTAGGTGCGCTACCGTATCTGAAATAGCCTCCACCGTGTCAGAATGCATGTACGCGATATTCAAATATACCATCTAGCTCATTTTGTTTACAATGCTGTTTTGATTGCGTTTAATCATGCTTAATTTGGTGTAAGTTGTGTCTTCCTAATTTGGCAATAGGTTTATAATGCATGATTGTTACCTCTTCATCGCCATCTCAACCCTTGGCGGACAATCTGGTCATTTTAGAGGAGGAGTTCAACAACTCCAGTAATTTATGAAAATTATTCTATTTCACTTATGTATTCACTCGCAATTTTGAATGGTTTGGAGAGCAAGTAATAACGTTTATATATGCATACCGTAGGTCATAGGTAAAAAATAGTCCTAACCCCAAACCTTACCATAATCATAACCCTAACCCTACACTTAACACTAACCCTAATTCTTACGATAATGCTTTGTTTTAGAAATAACAGCTGATTTTAATTTCGAATTTTACTACCGACGTCATTTCGGAATTTATATGAAACTTCACCCAGAATTTCATCTTTGATTCGAGTATTAACTTATTTACTAAGTTACATTGGTTAACATATACATTTCTCTGTTTACGGTTAGCTTGTTGTGACGCCATCGACGTTCTGATCGTCGTGTCTTCGCAATTTGGCAATAGATATAATGATTGTTACCTCTTCATGCATTACCATCTCAACCATTGGCGGAAAATCTTGGCATTTTGGAGCTGGATGACTGACGTACAACGTTGCGTGCAACAACTCGAATAATTTATGAAAATGTATTTACTCGCCATTCTGATTGGTTTGGAGCACAAATTACGTATAACAAAAATTGTCGTAACGTTTATATGTAATTTCAGGCAACACCCACTTTTCATATGTGCTAGCTTTGGGGAAGCAAAGCATCTGTCAGTTCAATCTAAGATTATAAAGCGGACAGCTATAGTTGAAACGAAGGGACTTTCGCCTTCATTGCAAGAAAGGTATATGTTTTCATTGTTATATCGTAGTAAAGTACATAATATGCAGTAGCATGCATCGTGAATCTGTCAAACATGAATAAGTAGGTGTGATCGGCAAACATCTTCAGAAAAATATAACAGACGTAGAATTAACCATCGTGCTTCTTCTTAATCGTGAGTTACGTAAATTCTGCTCCGTTCAAAAATATCGCAACTCATTTCACTGGACGAAAAAACGGATTTACATTGGTGGCAAATTTATAGCAAATGTATGGCAAATGCCACATTTGATCACGTTTGCTCACATTTGCTCAACAGCAAATTTCACATTTGTTTCGTATTTGCCCAGTGTAGCAAACGTGGTAAATGCCACATTTTCGCATGCTTTGCTTCGTTGAGCAAAACTATTGTGTAACTACACATTTGATAGTGTTTATCATATGCAGCAAATTTGGTGTAAATTTATCATTTTGCTGCAAGTTTGGCTATATGGCAAATGTGTTCAAATAACTAAAATTGCTTGACTTTGCTGGGGTAGTAAATGTGTTCAAATAACTGAAATTGCTTGACTTTGCTGTGGTAGTAAATATGTTTAAATAACCAAAATTGCTTGACTTTCCTGGGTAGTATATGTGTTCAAATAGCTGAAATTACTTGACTTTGCTGGGGTAGTAAATATGTTCAAATAACGAAAATTGTTTGATTTTGCTGGGATAGTAAATGTGTTCAAATAACTGAAATTGCTTGGCTTTGCTGCGGTAGTAAATGTGTTCAAATAACTGAAATTGCTCGACTTTGCTGGGATAGTAAATATGTTCAAATAAGTGAAATTGCTTGACTTTGCTGGGGTAGTAAATGTGTTCAAATAAGTGAAATTGCTCGACTTTGCTGGGATAGTAAATGTGTTCAAATAACTGAAATTGCTTGGCTTTGCTGGGCAGCAAATCTGTTCAAATAACCAAAATTGTTTCACTTTGCTAGGGTAGTATATGTGTTCAAATAGCTGAAATTGATTGACTTTGCTCGGGTAGAAAATGTGTTTCACATTTTTCTACCCGAGCAAAGTCAACAATTTCAGCTATTTGAACACATATACTACCCTAGCAAAGTCAAGCTACATCTGCACAATCTTGTCCCCAGTCCTGCTTAGCAATCTAAGCGATATTGCCAGCAAATGGACAAAATGTGTTTTGAATCGAGATGATAGGCGGTGCAGTCTAAAAGGAACGCAGGCTCTGGGGACAAGATTGTGCAGATGTAGGTCTGCACAAGGTCTGCACATGGACTGGACAGAAGTAAAGACATACAACCGATTAGGGTGCTGCCTCCCCCAAACGACATCAATTGAAAAGTATTATATTTATATTTTATAACATGTAATAACCAAAATATTACTGTAAACACTGACATTATAACTACTGACGACATACGGACGATCGTCAACCTCGTATCTTTAGAAAATGATTCTGAGTCCCAAGCTCTCACACATTCACTACATCAGTGTATATATTAACACATTATAGCAGTCATAATATAGTGTACACGTACACTACTGCAGTGGAATTAATATATACAGTATCATAGTTATGGGTTAGTTTGCTATAAATACTGTACATCCCCAAGACAAAATACAACCATCAAATGAGGCTCCGTTAAACAAATAGGCGCCATTTACATGAGACCAGCAGCACAAATTCAAACTGAGGCAAATTCCAACGAGGAAAGAACATACATTTACTAGGTTCACAATGTGGGATGCAACAACTGATATTCTTCAGGAGCAAGGTGGTCTGATTACTGCACTCCTTGCACTTTTCTTATGCTTTATCTTCATATCCAGATATACATGTAACATCACATTGTTCAATGCCTGAATCTTCCATGTCAAAGGCTTAATACTGTAGCTCCTTTCCATAGGACTAATGCTCATTATCAGAGGCAGAGTCATCTTGTTATGCGAGGAGTTTGATTTGGACATGGACTGCTCTGAGGACATATTACACAGTCATGTATTTCATATATAATAATGCCTTATAGTTATAGTCTTCTCCAACGGTAGCGGACCTTCACAAGACAGCATTTCTATTGACCTTTTTCTGTAAAAAGCAGAAAACTTATTAATGTCACAACTTTGGGCACGGTTGTATAAAAACCTAGTTAACTTTAACTATAGTTAGCGTCAAATCACGTCAGCAGATCCTGTGTTTTTTTTTCTTGCCCCAACAGCTTTGATAAACCTTTGGCCGGTTGTTTTTGATTGTATCAAACAAATAGATTCCATTTTTTGTTGTCTGTTCAGTTATAGATACACAGAGAACATCATAACATGGTAAGAACATGAGTGACCCACTCAATTCGTGGGCCACTTTTTTGTTCCTACCACGTTCTGACGTCATCTGTATAATATATATGTATAATATATATATACCCGGTATTGCTGGTAATGCCGGGATAAGATTCTGGGTATATTACAAGTAATATATATTATATATATATATATATATATATATATATATATATATATATATATATATATAATATATATATATATATATATATATATATATATATATATATATATATATATATATATATATATATATATATATATATATATGGCTCAATGGTTAGAGCGTCTCACCGGCAATCAGAAGGTTATGGGTTCGATTCCTGTCAGGGACTCAGAAAATTTTTCTGAGGTATATAGGCTTGATGCATATCTTCACATATATATTACATATATATATATATATATATATATATATATATATATATATATATATATTACTCTGATGAAGGGCTCCGCTCGAAACGTCAGTATCTCGTCACTAAATTCTTGGCAGTTTACCACCTTTTCACTTTGCTATATATTCAAAACACTGTCTACGCAGCACTCTACTTTTTTATATATATATATATATATATATATATATATATATATATATATATATATATATATATATATATATATATATATATAAGAAATAGAAAATATTTTCCGTGTTTACATACAGTTATATAAACACGAGTGGAAGTTTGGGAGAACGAGAAATGATAGTGGGAACACGAGCCCGTAGGGCGAGTGTTTCCACGCGATCTCGAGTTCTCCCAAACTTCCACGAGTGTGTATATAACGCATGGGAACACGGATACAAATGTTTTCTATTTCTTTTATAAAATAACCCTTAGAAAGCAAATAAAATGTACAAATATATTTTTTATCAACACGTAAATTCTCCTGCGTATGATGGCGCTGTGATGTCTAATTGATGGCGCATCACGATTGCGTAATCCATCCATGTTATATAGCCTGATATAAACACGGTAACTGACCAATCACAGCGTGCGTAAGACACGACTTATTTTATATATATATATACACATGTATATATATATATATACACATGTATATATATATATATATACACACATGTATATATATATATATATATACAGTAACATGTATATATGTATATATGTATATATGTATATATGTATATATGTATATATGTATATATATATATATATATATATATATATATATATATATATATATATATATATATATATATATATATATATATATATATATATATATATATATATATATACGTGTAGGTTTTGGTCTACGAAATGCAAAGAGTGCTCAATAGGTATATTATAGGTAATATTTGGCATTTCACTCGATCAAACTCTCGAAATTTTCCTTCTATATATATATATGTATATGTATATGTATATGTATATACTGTATATATATATATACCCAGAATCTTATCCCGGCATTACCACCCATATATACAGAACTCGTGACTAGGCTCTCGGTAACAGCTTCCATAGCTCAGTGGTCAGAGCACTGCACTAGCATCGCGGGTTCAATTCCAGCCGGAAGGGCCTTGAAGTTGTATTTTTCACAACTGGTCCCGGTTTGGTCTTAAAATATATGTATTCCAACACTCGAAATTTTCCTTCACCATAAATTCTTTCAACATATAGTTTGATCGAGTGAAATGCCAAATATTACCTATATATAATATATACTGTATATATATATATATATATATATATATATATATATATATATATATATATATATTATATATATATATATATAAGTAGAGTAAAAAAGTAGAGTGCTGCGTAGACAGTGTTTTGAATATATAGCAAAGTGAAAAGGTGGTAAACTGCCAAGAATTTAGTGACGCGATACTGACGTTTCGAGCGGAGCCCTTCATCAGAGTAAAACGACTCTGATGAAGGGCTCCGCTCGAAACGTACGATTCTGATGAAGGGCTCCACTCGAAACATACGACTCTGATGAAGGGCTCCGCTCAAAACGTCAGTATCTCGTCACTAAATTCTTGGCAGTTTACCACCTTTTCACTTTGCTATATATATATATATATACTGTATATATATACTGTATATATATATATATATATATACTATATATATACTATATATATATTATATATATATACTATATATACTATATATACTATGTATATAAATAAATATGGTGGTGGTAATGCCGGGATAAGATTCTGGGAACACCACAGGTAATATTTGGCATTTCACTCGATCAAACTACATGTTGAAAGGATTTATGGTGAAGGAAAATTTCGAGTGTTGGAATACATACATTTTAAGACCAAACCGGGACCAGTTGTGACAAATACAACTTCAAGGCCCTTCCGGCTGGAATTGAACCCGCGACCCTGCGATGCTAGTGCAGTGCTCTGACCACTGAGCTATGGAAGCCGTTACCGAGAGCCTAGTCACGAGTTCTGTATATATGGGTGGTAATGCCGGGATAAGATTCTGGGTATATATATATATATATATATATATATACAGTATATACATATACATATACATATACATATACATATACATATATATATATATATAGAAGGAAAATTTTGAGAGTTTGATCGAGTGAAATGCCAAATATTACCTATAATATACCCAGAATTTATCCCGGCATTACCACCACCATATATACAGAACTCGTGACTAGGCTCTCAGACATGTTGAATACTTGAAGCGACTCTGTTGTCATCTTTCTTGTCTGCATTTTACACTAACTATGACAATAAATATATCAACCATCAATAGTTGGAGACGTTTTCACACAATGGCATCTTTTAAAGTTCCATTTCAAATGTTCTCCACTTGACCCCAACAAATGTTTGCATGCTTCTCTCACAGAGGACTTATGACTTATGTTAAACATATAATATGTATATTCTTTAGCTGAGAATAATTTATTATATTCAAACCAGAAAAACATAATGAAATATAAAGAGGAATTTTATATCAGTATAAATTCTGATGTGAATAAACTACTGTATATAAAAATTTTCTCAGCTAAATATTTTCAAGTGAATAAACACTGAATATCTGTTTTCAAGAGATATTTCTTGAATTCTAGTGATTCTTCAATTGCGTTCAATTGCCAATCTCATTATAAAAGGTTTCAAGTTGGGCCATGCTTAGCTTGTTCGTTCCCGGCTCATAATAATATAATATAATTCTTATTCATTATTTTTTAGTTAAAGGTAACAAAAACAAAATATCAAGCAAATAGATTCCAGTCACAGTCAGTTTTACAGTAAAGCCTCGACCCAACATGAATAAATAATGCTTGATTGTCAACACGCATTTATATAAAACTGTGAAAACAATGTATGAATTTGCAATTATGAATGACATTTTGATTTCTTACCGTTAAAAGCTTTGGTAGTCGCTTGGTGCCTTGGTTATAGCTTTGTTTTTTTCCGCGCTTTTTGCTTTCCTCCATTTTGTTATTGAAGGCTTCTAGTTCAAGTTCTTGCCTTTCAATGAAAGCCTTCAACTGACAGTTCTTGAATGTCCATACTCTCGACATTTATACCTTGATCGCATTGATCGCCGTTAACCTGTGATCTTGTTTAACCTAAGCCAAGAGCAGCGGTCACTCCACACTTCTTAACGTTTCGCTGTAAAGGACGCGAAGGGATGATTGGAGACGATGTTCTATGTTCTCGAAGTTGATGCCACCAGTGGTGGTTCACAGCCAGGGACTAGTATGATTCCCAACTTGGTTTTGCCCTCTATAAACGACTCTAGCTTATCTTGCGTCTCTTTCTCTACGGCGGCTTGGCACGTCTTGGTCTGGTGCTGGTGCATATTTATATTACTGAAGAAGTAGAATCTCGAGTAGAAATAGAACCAACTGAATGGCGCAAAATATTCAAATGCTCCGCGTACTGGACTTTCTGCATATTTCGAGAGGGCCTGGTGCCTAACTTACATTTAATTTGGTATGACGTCATTTTTAAGTTGAGTTGGATTTCAAAGGTTGAAATGTCTTTCACAATGTCTTTCACATGCAATATGTGCAGTATTCAAGATTGTTTCGGTATAATATATATTTTTATAGACCCTCTGCTTGTGGAATTCGACGAAATATTACAATAAATAAATAATGTTTGCTGAAAATTATTCTTAATTAATTATGTCATGTCCAATATTTATTACCTCGTTTCCATGCGCGGGAAATAAACAAGCTATTCAGCTATTTTGGCGCTTGATAACCGAACATGGCAAAACTCGAAGTTCAAGAATATAAAGCAAAGCAAAGATTTCCAAATTCAAAAGAGCAGTTGAAGATAATGCGAAATGAAAGGAAGGGAAGAAAGAGAAAGCTACGTTCAGTGAAATGAAGAAGAAAAGAGCTGGCCAAGTCATTACCGAAGGACAATTTAGCGCTTGGTCGATGCGATTATTAAAAGTCCAATGCTAAAATATAACTATGACCGTTGGAGAGCACTAAAGAATCATAGAAAGCAAAGTACGCATGGCAACGAAGAAGGTAAATATAGTTAACTTTAAATTCGTGTCACATGAGCTACAGCATTTTTAGGCTTTTTCAGTTATGTTTAATTAGTAATTGCTTATAGATTTATAGGTGTTGCAAGTTTCTGAGAGAGTTCAGGTCAGTGTGGACTATATAATAATACTCTCAGAAACTTGCAACAACTATAAATCTATAATAAAAATATATAATCTGCAATGCTAATCTAAATGTGGCAAAATAATTATATCAATCTCCTTTCCAGGTTAGACTGTCACTTTAGGGTGATATAAATACATGTACTCTGTAGTATTGTCTATATAGATTGTAAAATAATTAGTCTTTTTCATCCTTCAGCAGTTATGAAATCATTTTCATGTAAGTGTCTAAACAGTTCTCATTGAAAAATGTTTCACACATGCATTTATAACCGTCTCATGCCCACATACAGAAATTCACATTTTGCAGTCGATTATTGTTTTTAGTGTATTTGATAAAAAATATTACCATACTTTACTGTTCACAAGAGTACTCAGCTTTCAAGATGGTTCATCTTTGGTTAGCAGACTGTCAAGATGCTACATCTTTTGTCAGTCAGTATTCTTGTGTGTTGTGAAAGTATCAGTTTTCATATTGATTAGACCTACATGGGAGACCTACATGGGAATTGTTGTATTTTGTATTTGAGTAATTCTACCTTTTACCTTTCATGGACCAATGTTTTGCCACGGCCCACTTCCGACTAGTTCTGAAATCATTTTCTAGTAAGTGTCCTAACAATTCCCATTCCAAACATTTTTCACACATATTCTTAATGCCGTCATATTTTACAATTGATTATTGTTTTTAGTTTATTTTATCAAATATATTACCATACTTTTCTGTTCACAAGAGTACTCAGCTTTCAAGATGGTTCATCTTTGGTTAGCAGACTGTCAAGATGCTACATCTTTTGTCAGTCAGTATTCTTCTGTGTTGTGAAAGTATCAGTTTTCATATTGATTAGACCATCATGGGAGACCTACATGGGAATTGTTGTATTTTGTATTTGAGTAATTCTACCTTTTACCTTTCATGAACCTGCAATGTTTTGCCACTTCTGAGTTCTGACTAGTTCTGAAATCATTTTCTTGTAAGTGTCCTAACAATTCCCATTCCAAACATTTTTCACACATATTCTTAATGCCGTCATATTTTACAATTGATTATTGTTTTTAGTAGAGGTGAGCCGATCATCGGCAAAACATCGGCAGAGCCGATTATCGGTTAGTTTTTCTCACAATCGGCCATCGGCCGATTGTCTTTCACCATCGGCCGATTGTCTTTCGCCATCGGATCGGTTGTCTCGTGACTCTCGTCTTCGTATTTCTGCTCTCTCGTCCTCGCACTACTATTGTAGTGAACGTCTATCCGTATTGCGCGAACGCTGAAACCGATTATCACTGTTTTATTTTCTCTCGCGATTTATTATTAGCCGCGATGTTTGTTGCAAGAAACTTCTGTTACGGAAATTAACAGAAACCAAACTCATTACAGTTTATCGGGGGGGACAGAACGATCCTTTGTTTCGATCTCCCAGTGGAATGTTTTGCGAAGCCCTATTTGTTTTGAATTTGAAACTATTTTCCGGCAAAATTTGTGACATTAAGACGGCTAATCACTAATGCATTTTCAATTCCCAAGGCGCACATTTTATGTGCTAGCTACGATCTGATCTAAAACTCCACACGAGTCGGAACACGAGTAACACGAGTGAACACGAGTGAACACGAGTGAACACGAGTGAACATAAGTGAACACGAGTGAACACGAGTGAACACGAGTCTAATACGACTGAAAACACCTGGTAAAAATTAGTATCATTAGGTTGGTTACGTCATGTAATACGTCCAGCTATCTCGAAGGGGAGACTATTGGAGCCTTACAGAAATTTCATCACGAAACAGGAAATGACGCCCATTGATTTAGCTATTTTGGGAGCGGGATGGGAAACGTGCTATTTCGTACCCAGAGCCTGCAGTCCTTTCCTGGATCCACTATATCCTTGCGAGATCACTCGTTGTCACTGGACAAAAGGACCACAGTCTCTGGTACGAGATTGGAAAGCGTGGAGAATCAGACATAAAAGCGCAAGACCTTGAATTTTGGTATGTATCTTCTTTTTATTCTGTTGTTTGGGCAAGTATTGTGTTTAATTTAGTTGTACTCAGTCCTTGGATAATGCACACAGCACACACATTGTTTATTATATTTACATGTTTAACCCTATCTAGATTGTTTTTTTTTTGTCTTCTGGGGGGGGGGGGGCGGAATCTGCCCGCGGGCAATATCTCCAAAACTATTAGATGTATGCCAATGAAATTTTCACAGCTTGATGGCATGGTAACGCTGAATATAAGTTACATTTTAAGAATATAACAAATGTGACGTCATTATGACGTCATCAGTAAAAATTCGGATTTGAAGCAGTTCAAAAAAAGATTTTTCTCAGAATTATTTCTTACTGTTCTGTTAACGTACATAAGTTATTGTATCAATAAATAGATTTATCTTAATCGCTATGTTCTTATTCTTATTGTTTCTATTAAAATGAAAATTTCTTCTCGAAATTTCGTGTTATTAGGTGTTCAGGAATAATCTGTAACCTATAGGGGGGTCCTCATAAGTGCTCTCAAACTGAATAAGTGCTGCCTGAAAAATCAGCCCTCAGCTGGGAAGACACAGAGTTGTCTGCGACAGAGGCTATCTCAATTGGTAATGCCAGATCGCCAAAAACGACCTTCTACCTCCAGCCTAGGCTTTGGGCCATTGTGCCAGCATAATTTTTAGCATAATGGGAGCAAAAAAGCATAATTTCTAAAACGAGCACTGCTCGAGCATAATCCTAAAATTTTAGCACTTTTTTAAGCATAAAAGGTAATATTACTCATTTGGTAGTCTAGAAAGTCAGAAACTTGTTACAAGACCGCTTTCATAGTTTCACTTTCATTGTGGGTTTCACTTTCATACATGATCTAGTATTCTAATGATGTCTTGCTATTTATATTATATATCCGTTATTTTGACCCCTTGATGCTTGACTTTGAGCCTTTGACTTAAGTTACTGCCTTGACTTTCAATGTTAAACATTTTTTGAGTTGTTGAATTTATGTAAGAATCTGTGAGAATATCGAGCATTTATGTGAGAATATCGAGCATAATTTGTGAATTCTAGCATAATTTTTAGCATAATTAGGCAAAATTGAGAGCAGTGCTATTAGCATAATATGCCAATTTTTTTAGCACAATGGGCCAAAGCCTACTCCAGCCCCGCTCCCCTTAGGACGACACCAAAGACAACGAAGTTCCCATGAACCCCCCCCCCACAATAGCAAATCCTTAAAAAAGGCCCTATTTATTTGTAAAAATTCATTATTCGTTGAAAGATTCAAGTATTTTGGCACCAATTGGCCGAATAAGGTATTAAAACAAAATTACAGCGAAAAAATAGTTTGTATCACTTTGGATGATGTTGACATAACAGATATATTAAACGTAGGCTCGGGGATGGAGTTTACATGTGCTCTAAAATGACGTTTGTGATCATTGTCAGACGATGGCTTGAGACCTGGACTTGATCTGATAGGTTTTCTAAATTTATGTCTACTTTTAGATGTTTTTTTTGTCAAAATTGCACTTGTTCTTCCTCGTTAGAGACTCACTTAAATAATGAATGGCGAATAACGAAAAAAAGCTGTATTACTTTTCAAAATTCTTCGCTTGCACTGTATTCTATGACTTTCATTCCCATTTCATGGCCTTAGGGCTGTCACAGTCGTCAGTATATGCTGGGGCGGAATCTACCCGCGCTGAATTGATTTGAAATGCTGATATCTCAATAATGAACACAGCTATGAATCTAAAATTTTACGACTTTTCCTAGTTGTGCATTGGTAGTAGGGGCTGAAAAAATGGTGAAAAAATATTTAAAAAGTTGCAGAGTATTCCTGAACACGATTTAATAGAAACAAGAATAAGAACATAGTGATTAAAGGACATTGGCAACAAAAATTAAGTTTGTCTAATATTAAAGAACTCGTAAAATGATAGAGCAACACCTTTTACAAATTTTCCGTATTTTCCGTATTTTACTTCGTTTTTGAAATATTTCAGTTTGTTTGATATGTAAATGAGATGGTATCTGACGTCAGGTGTGGGGTGGAGAATTTTCACTAAATAAAATATTAGTTCCATCTTCAAGTTTGTTCCACAAATTTACTTGAAAATGTGCGTATAATAACTTATGATATAATGAACGTTGTAAACTTAGCAATCACTGAGTTATAAGACATTTTTTAATGAGTGAAAATTCTCTACCCCACACCTGACGTCAGAGACCATCTCATTTACATATCAAACAAACTGAGATATTTAAAAAACGATTTACTGATATTTGAACTGCTTCAAATCCGAATTTTTTACTGATGACGTCATAATGACGTCACATTTTTGTTGCCATGACAACAAAATTGCAACTTATATTCAGCGCTACCATGCCATCAACCTGTGAATATTTCATTGGCATACATCTACTAGTTTTGGAGATATTGCGTGCAGATTCCGCCCCCCCCCCACCCCCCCCCAAACCCCAGAAGACCAAAAAAAAAACAATCTAGATAGGGTTAAACATGTAAATAGAACAAACAATGTGTGTGCTGTGTGCATTATCCAAGGACTGAGCGCAAATAAATTAAACACAATAATTGCTAAAACAACAGAATAAAAAGAAGATACATACCAAAATTCAAGGTCTTGCGCTTCCACGCTTTCCAATCTCGTACCAGGGACTGTGATCCTTTTGTCCAGTGACAACGAGTGATCTTGCAAGGATCTAGAAGGGATCTAGTGGATCCAGGATAGGACTGCAGGCTCTGGGTACGAAATAGCACGTTTCCCATCCCGCTACCAGACGTTATTCGCATACGCGAACTTGTTCCCAAAATAGCTAGATCAATGGGCGTCATTTCCTGTTTCGTGATCACATTTCTGTAAGCTCCAATAGTCTCCTTCGAGATAGCTGGACGTATTACATGACGTAACCAACCTAATGATACTAATTTTTACCAGGTGTTTTCAGTCGTATTAGACTCGTGTTCACTCGTGTTCACTCGTGTTCCATTCGTGTTCACTCGTGTTCACTCGTGTTCACTCGTGTTCACTCGTGTTACTCGTGTTCTGACTCGTGTGGAGTTTTAGATCAGATCGCTAGCTACTGTCGCAGTATTTTGAAATTATTTCACCAACCTCTGGGCTTGTTTCGATGAGATTGTCAACGACAACAACGAAGCCGAGGAGAAGCCACTTAACGACGATGTCACTTGTGAAATTTCATCTTTCCTGGCACTTCCATTACAACCACGAGTCTCCTGTCCATACGCATGGTGGTCTAGAAATCGTCTGGCATATCCAAACCTCTTCCGAGTTGCGTCAAAGTATTTGAGTGCTCCCAGCTCTAGCGTGGACTAGGAACGTGTGTTCAGTGAGCAGGGCAACATTTACACAGAGAAGAGAAGTTCACTTGCTCCACACAAAGCAGACAATTTATTATTTTTACATCACAATTTGCCGAGATTTCAGTTTGACTATTAGGCCTGTAATTTTGCATTTTGGTTTTTTCATTTTGCGTTTTTTCGTTACCTTGTTTGGTCGGCATTTTTGCGCTTTTTCAGTGGTTGGTACAAAAATATTTTAAATAAAGAAAACAATGCTGACTACTTGACTGTTTTCTGTTTGTTTTGTTGCACTTAAAATACGAGAATTGGCTTGATGACTTCCTCTCATTGCGAAACTTGAGATGAATAAAACGACAAAACGGGAGCACTGAGCATCGGGTTAGCAAACATCGGTTTTGCCGATTAATCGGCCGATGGTGGGAAAATATCGGCTCTAAACAATCGGTATCGGCAATCGGCTTTTTTTTAACATCGGCTCACCTCTAGTTTTTAGTTTATTTTATCAAATATATTACCATACTTTTCTGTTCACAAGAGTACTCAGCTTTCAAGATGGTTCATCTTTGGTTAGCAGACTGTCAAGATGCTACATCTTTTGTCAGTCAGTATTCTTGTGTGTTGTGAAAGTATCAGTTTTCATATTGATTAGACCTACATGGGAGACCTACATGGGAATTGTTGTATTTTGTATTTGAGTAATTCTACCTTTTACCTTTCATGGACCAATGTTTTGCCACGGCCCACTTCCGACTAGTTCTGAAATCATTTTCTAGTAAGTGTCCTAACAATTCCCATTCCAAACATTTTTCACACATATTCTTAATGCTGTCATATTTTACAATTGATTATTGTTTTTAGTTTATTTTATCAAATATATTACCATACTTTTCTGTTCACAAGAGTACTCAGCTTTCAAGATGGTTCATCTTTGGTTAGCAGACTGTCAAGATGCTACATCTTTTGTCAGTCAGTATTCTTGTGTGTTGTGAAAGTATCAGTTTTCATATTGATTAGACCTACATGGGAGACCTACATGGGAATTGTTGTATTTTGTATTTGAGTAATTCTACCTTTTACCTTTCATGGACCAATGTTTTGCCACGGCCCACTTCCGACTAGTTCTGAAATCATTTTCTAGTAAGTGTCCTAACAATTCCCATTCCAAACATTTTTCACACATATTCTTAATGCCGTCATATTTTACAATTGATTATTGTTTTTAGTTTATTTTATCAAATATATTACCATACTTTTCTGTTCACAAGAGTACTCAGCTTTCAAGATGGTTCATCTTTGGTTAGCAGACTGTCAAGATGCTACATCTTTTGTCAGTCAGTATTCTTCTGTGTTGTAAAAGTATCATCTTCATAAAGCTACATAATTTATATATATATATAATATACTGGTTATATATGTACAAGTATGAAAAGTGTAACCATGGGAATTGTTGGATTTTATATTACCTTACCTTTCATGTTTTAAAATGGTATTTCTAAAATAAACAGTTTATCTATAAGTAGGCAGTTGCCAATTGCAACTGTCTACTGGTGTCTTCTTTTTATTATAAATTCAATGAAAAACAAAGGTAATTATCCATGGCAAAGCACATAGCTCCTATTTGCAGAACCAAAAGTGTCTTTCAAGGTAACTCTTGTCAGGAATGCAATAATAAATTATAAACTAAGCCATCAACAATCAAACACACCAGAAGCAGATTGAGTTATATACTGGTATGTGCACCAGTACAACCATCAGCAAATTATAGAAACAAAATTACAGCCAGAGGGTTAGGGTTAGAAAACAAATTAGGTGGGGGGTTAGCATGTTTGAGGTGTTGCTTACAATCCAATAATGTATTAGGTACAATACTAAAATAATGCCAATAATGTATTGGATGCAACTGCTGAGGGTTAAGACGAAGGGTTAGAACAACACTTGTGTATGATGTATATAATATATAGGTGTTGTGTTTTTGTAGCGCATGTTGTATAACACTCAATTACTAGTCCCACAATCTTAGTCTCTCTTACTAGTCTACTAATCTAGCACCCCCAGTTAGGGGAGTGGATGTCATGGGGCCTAGGGATGGGGAAAAGATGACTGGGGGTTAGGAAGACACTTAATGGGGGGGGGGGGGGGGGTAGGATTAGGATCTAAGTTGTTTTGGGTTAGCATCTCTATGATGATACAGGCATGTCCGAACGTATGATGATATACATCACGAAATGAAAGGTTGTACTGATTCCCTTGATGTTACCAGTGACTGCTGACCAACAATATTTCATGCTCATCAATTAGATTTCTCACCGAATTTAGTAAGTGATGATATATACCCGTTCTATTTTTAAACCGTGCTGCAAAACAACTAATATTACTTTAATATTAAAACAGTTCAAAATATAAATTTGTAATGAATATTTAACAGCAATATTACCGGACATTTCTTTCAAAAAGTGACCAAAATTTTCATTTTTAAAACGTTAGGGGGGACAATTGCCCCCCGCTTGGTACGCCTATATGCAGCTTGTGCGTTTCTTCGAAACCTTGATTATAAATAAAACATGGTTGATTTTCTAATATTTGACAAATGACGGAGCCAAAGGTTTCGCACATTTGCCATTTAGACGGAAGAAGAAAGGATTATTTTAGAAATTATAAATCGGATTGGAATAATATTACTGTCGACCTCGGATCGGATTCAATAGTTTCTGATTTCTAGCAATTGTCGCATTGAAATCATCCGATCCGATGCAAACCTCTCAATTCACAACCTGTGGTTTTATAATTAAACCATTGGATGTGGAAGATTTGTCGTTTTTTCTATCAAATTCAATAACATATATTATAATAGTAACTTCGGTATTAGCAACGCATTTACTTTCCTGTGAAAATCACCAAATTTACTTTCGCTTTGCTTTCATATACTTGGGCAGCAAATATGATACGTTAACAAATTTAGTATTAAGATTTGCAACCAAATTTGCTATGGTTGTAAATGTCTTGTAAATCCAATTTTTTCCCATTTAGCGCAAATACAGTGCAAAGTTGCTTGTTTACTTAGGATTTGCTGTTGTTTACGATTATTAGTAAATCTATACATTTGGTTAACATGTTTACTACACAACCAATTATGTAGCAAATACGAAACATATTTGCACTTCAAGCAAATGTGGAGCAAATATACTGCAAAGCAGCACATTTCCTTTTTTAGTAAATCTGTTGCAAATTATAAGCAAATATGATATTTGCTCACACTTTGCTACACTTTGCTTTAGGGGCAAATATGTAAGATTGCATAACATTTGCAGTTTACGTAAATTCAAGGCAAATTTAGTGTTACAAATTTGCACCATATTTGCTACAGATGCAAAATGCTTGTAAATCCGTTTTTTCGTCCAGTGTTTGTTAACCGCTTTGACGTTTACCGAGTTCCAGACAATCATCTCGATTTACTATGGTGGTATACCATCAGGTGTCAGATCTTTCAATGCTATTTTGATTGCGTTTAATAATGGTTTAATTTGTGTGTAAGTCGTGCCTTGGCGGATACTCTGGTCATTTTGAAGGACAACTGACGTACAACAACGTTACGTTCAACAACTCAAATAATTTATGAAAATCAACTTGCAAGCATATTTACCATGCAGCTGGTGAATAAGGAAATAATGTCTATAGTCAACAGTACAATATATAGACTTTATTAAAAATATCAAGGCCGTCAAGGCTTGAATTCGTGGGTCTTGCAGTTTCACGGTCGAAGTTGATCTCCTGATCAGTCTGCCAGCAAAGTTAGACAACTTGGAGGCAAAACTGCTGTGTGGTCCCATGAGGAGAGCGCTCTGAGAAAATAAATGTTTAACTGTAAAAAGAAAGCATTCGGCAAAACGCTCTCTTTCGTTCATCTACATTGTTCGAGCACGCTCGAAGGATCAGCTAAGTGGCTCAGTTGGCACCTTTGCGTGTGGATTTGAGCTCAAGTAAAAATACCTTTTCTCCTATACCTGCACACACGGGAAACACTATCTCTCAATCTTCTTTGTCTAGTATTTCTTCTCACTATATGAGACAAAAAGATCACCCTGTTTCTTTTGACGATTTGATCTTTCTAAATTTAATAAATGTAACCTTCTCTAAATGCCAATATCAGATCTTTTCCTTTGATGCTATTTTGATTTGTCAACTTTTGACATATCTCACTTCCTTTATATATACATATACATACATATATATATACATACTAGGAGTAATCAAAGATTATGTAATTGCGTTCGACGCATGTGGTGCAGTAAATGGCGAATGAAGATTGGCAATTATGCTGTAACGAATTATAAAAATAAATAAAGCTAATAAATATATAACAGCGTCTTTATTGAAGGAGACACTGTAACTTCAATGTTTTTGACAACGGTGACATCCTGAGTGATTTCCGTACGTTATTTTAATATTAGGAAGGTATATTTCCCGTCCGTGTTCTGAAATGATCAGATTGAATTTTGATATTATAAACGCGCCATATGATTACCGTTATACCGTGTTATTTTAAAAATGGGAAGGCCATGGATTGGGCCATATGATCGCCTTGATACGCGGTAGCGTGGTTTTTAAAGAACGAAGCATATATGTTATATAAACAATCACCAAAGTCCTGGTGACTAGGTGCGCTACCGTATCTGAAATAGCCTCCACCGTGTCAAAATGCATGTACGCGATATTCAAATATACCATCTAGCTCATTTTGTTTTCAATGCTATTTTGATTGCGTTTAATCATGCTTAATTTGGTGTAAGTTGTGTCTTCCTAATTTGGCAATAGGTTTATAATGCATGATTGTTACCCCATCTCAACCCTAGGCGGAAAATCTGATCATTTTAGAGGAGGTGTTCAACAACTGCAGTAATTTATGAAAATTATTCTATTTCACTTGATGTATTCACTCGCCATTTTGAATGGTTTGGAGAGCAAGTAATAACGTTTATATATGTATACCGTAGGTCATAGGTAAAAAATAGTCCCAACCCCAAACCTTACCATAATCATAACCCCTAACCCTACACTTAACACTAACCCTAACTCTTACGATAATGCTTTGTTTTAGAAATAACAGCTGATTTTAATTTCGAATTTTACTACCGACGTCATTTCGGAATTTATATGAAACTTCACCCAGAATTTCATCTTTGATTCGAGTATTAACTTATTTACTAAGTTACATTGGTTAACATATACATTTCTCTGTTTACGGTAAGCTTGTTGTGACGCCATCGACGTATAGATCGTCGTGTCTTCGCAATTTGGCAATGGATTTTATTATAAGTAATACAATGGTTTTTAAGAATATAGTGATTAAATCTCCCGCAAACCGAGGAATGTTCGTGAAAGTCCCGAGGGAAAGCATGAGGGCGAAGCCCGAAGGCGTCCCGAGGGACTCTCACAAACATTCCGCGGTTTGCGGGAGATTTGATCACTATATTCTTAAAAACCATTGTATTAGTTTGTAATACCATGATGACCGAGGTGAAACTAGTGTTTTCATTGTACAAAACTAATTGATAGTAGGAGTATTGTGTAATACAATGCATGATCAGTGATGTATTCAACAATTTTCCATTGTAGGAAATTAATATAATTGTGTGAAATGTTTAGTGAAAAGTGAATATTTAATAAGTCGACTAATTAACACTTTATCTTACTGTCATTAACATTGTAGTGTAATTATTTTGTTTGTTGTGTAAAACGTATTAACAAAACTCTTTGTCGTGTCTTTGAATTTTGGCTCATGAATTTTAATCAGGGAGAAATTAGAAATCTGCCCGGCTTTGCCGGGAGATTTAGAGATCTCCCCGCTAAAGCCGGGAATATCGTGATTAAACCACCCGGCGAGAACAAAAGAACCCGAGGTCAGCATGGTATTATAATAATTGTTACCTCCGTTCATGCATTACCATCTCAACCATTGACTGACGTACAACGTTGCGTGCAACAACTCGAATAATTTATGAAAATGTATTTACTCGCCATTCTGATTGGTTTGGAGCACAAATTACGTATAACAAAAATTGTCGTAACGTTTATATGGTAATTTCAGGCAACACCCACTTTTTATATGTGCTAGCTTTTGGGAAGCAAAGCATCTGTCAGTTCATCAAGATTATAAAGCGGACAGCTAGTTGAAACAAAGGGACTTTCGCCTTCATTGCAAGAAAGGTATATGTTTTCCTTGTTATGCCGTAGTAAAGTACATAAATGCAGTAGCATGCATCGTGAACTATCTGTCAAACATGCGTAAGGCAGGCGTGATCGGCAAACATCTTCAGAAAATATAACAGACGTAGAATTAACCATCGTGCTTCTTCTTAATCGTGAGTTACGTAAATTCTGCTCCGTTCAAAAATATCGCAACTCATTTGTTAACCGCTTTGACGTTTACCAAGTTCCAGACAATCATCTCGATTGACTATGGTACCATACCATCAGATCATTTCAATGCTATTTTGATTGCGTTTAATAATGGTTTAATTTGTGTGTAAGTCGTGCCTTGGCGGATACTCTGGTCATTTTGAAGGACAACTGACGTACAACAACGTTACGTTGAACAACTCAAATAATTTATGAAAATCAACTTGCAAGCATATTTGCCATGCAGCTGGTGAATAAGGAAATAATGTCTATAGTCATACAGTACAATATATAGACTTTATTAAAAATATCAAGGCCGTCAAGGCTTGAATTCGTGGGTCTTGCAGTTTCACGGTCGAAGTTGATCTCATGATCAGTCTGCCAGCAAAGTTGGACAACTTGGAGGCAAAACTGCTGCGTGGTCCCATGAGGAGAGCGCTCTGAGAAAATAAATGTATAACTGTAAAAAGAAAGCATTCGGCAAAGCGCTCTCTTTCGTTCATCTACATTGTCCAACTAGCACGCTCGAAGGATCAGCTAAGTGGCTCAGTTGGCACCTTTGTGTGTGGATTTGAGCTCAAGTAAAAATACCTTTTCTCCTATACCTGTACACACGGGAAACACGATCTCTGAATCTTCTTTGTCTAGTATTTCTTCACTATATAAGACAAACAGATCACCCGATTTCTTTTGACGATTTGATCTTTCTAAATTTAATAAATTTAATCCTTCTCTAAATGCCAATATCAGATCTTTTCCTTTGATGCTATTTTTTTTTGTCAATTTTGACATCAGTCACTTCCTTTATATATACATATACATATAATATATGTTATATATACATATAATATATACAGGGTGTGTTAAGCACAATATTTTATGCTCCTGGGAATTTAAAATAGCTTCTAATCGTATGAAGGAGCATAACTGCATAACAAATTGTCAAAGTACTAATTAGTCATATCATCAGTTCGAATAAAAATGGTTCAACTGACCACAGAGCAACGAGTATTATACCGAGACTCAAAGTAC
This sequence comes from Chrysogorgia sp. JL179-B06, assembly GCA_035772405.1. NCBI lineage: Eukaryota > Metazoa > Cnidaria > Anthozoa > Scleralcyonacea > Chrysogorgiidae > Chrysogorgia > Chrysogorgia sp. JL179-B06. The sequence goes on along the minus strand of JAYKKM010000021.1, from coordinate 695,339 downwards.
ATTGAGTCTTGGTATAATGTAAACAGTAAAAACGCGTTGCTCTGTGGTCAGTTGAACCATTTTCGAAAGATAAATAGACCTCTTTCATAATGGCGGCCAGTTTAAATATTCTTTTATATGCATGCAAATTAGCCTATCTGGCCTCGTTACAAAGCGACGATTCTTTGGAATTACAGACACACGAACGAGGTCAGAAAGGCTAATTTAAATGAATATAAAAGAATATTTAATTTGGGCGCCATTATGAAAGAGGTCTATGATCTATTAACAACATACGTACAGCTTTATCCTGGTAGCTAACTTAGTTCTCTTTAAAAGCGGATAATCGAACATGCCCCAAAATATAATTTTCGTCACGGATACCATCTTGTAAACAAAAACACGAACTTTTGGCTGTTTCGACGAACGTTTTCTTGAGAAATAATCAACTCCCAAAGCCACAATATATATTAAAACAAAGCTAAATTATGTGTTTACAATATGCTTACAGCGTATCCGGCTAGCGATCGTAGTTTTCTTAAAAAGAGCGGATAATCTAACTGTTCTACCTGCAAACCGCGTGGGGGCCTGAAACCTTGCCTCACTTTTTACCCGACTTATGACTGGGAGTTAGCGTTCCGTATATAGAGTTCACTGGTATATACATGTAGCTAATTAGTCGTTTGTAGTCATGGGATAATGACAAGTATTGTTTAATTACCATGACAATGGGCAATTGTTCTCGGTTATGTCAATGTCTCTCTATATATATGTGAGTGTCGGAATGCATGTACGCGATATTCAAATAGGTTTATAATGCACGATTGTTGCCTCTTCATCGCCATCTCGACCCTTGGCGGAAAATCTGTTCATTTTAGAGGAGGAGTTCAACAACTCCAGTAATTTCTAAAAATTATTCCATTTCACTTGATGATGTATTCACTCGCCATTTTGATTGATTTGGAGTTATAAGTTATAACGTTTATTGCGTTCGACGAAAGAGAACCATTCTAATCTTACATATTATGGGTTACTGTGCTTTACAGCCAAAATAAATCAAGATAAAAACTTAACCCTTTTTGAATAAATTACCGTTTTCGAATTTGGAATAAATTATGGCATTAATACTCAGGAGTTTATCAGAAGTGAAATACTGCCTCGAGACAGACACAGCTGGAGAAGTGGATACGAAGTTGCCTGTAAAAGTGTTCAGGATTAGGTATGCCAGCAGAATGATGCTAGAAATTTTCTTTAGCATGGAGGATCAAATATATAGAATGTAGAATATAAACCACGTATAAAGGCGATCATATAGCCTTGTAATATTAAAATAACATACGGTAATCATATGGCGCGTTTATAATGTCAAAATTTAATATGACCATTTGAACGCCATTACATCCAATTCGAACAACATTTACTCGAAACGAGCAAGCCTTGCGAAGTTATAAATTTTCCATTCAAGCGACACTTTTGCCAAATCGAACTTCAATCACGTTTGTAATATTTCTGAATTGAACGATTTGCAGCTATATGTATATGGCGGTCAAATCGAACAAACGGAACTTCTACGGATGCAGGATGTCACCGTTGTCAAAAATATGTCCTTCGATTAAAACGCTGTAATATATTTATTAGCTTTATTTATTTTCATAGTTCGTTACAGCATAATTTTATGTTTGTAAACCAATCTTTCACCATTTATTGGTCCTCATGCGTCGAACGCACTTACATAATCTATGCATCTCTAGTTTATGTTTATACGTTGGTCATGGCTATACTCAGGCCTGACCCAAAAGGACCTTCCCATTTTCAAGAACTAGTCTATCTCATACAATCGTAATTGTAACCCCTATTCCTAACCTATACCTATAACTGACCCAACCAAAAATGCCCAAAAACACAATGGTTTTTGAGTCATCCCTTTTAGCCATTTTATTATAGTTAGGCAACACCCTAACACCAATAAGTCATCCTAACACCAAAAGTTCATCCTAACACCAATAAGTCATCCGATCCCCTTGATCGTTATACCATGCTATTAGCCAATGAACGTATAAACATTACAAGAGGTGCTACACTTCAACGATATTATGGCCCCACGATATTATGGGCGTCACGATATTATGGACCCCAAGATATTATGGGTCTTTAAAATCACACTTAGAATGCTGAAAAAGTTCAAATATAATGATCTTTTAGCAATATTTTTCTGCACGACAGTCACGAAAATTCTTATCGTGAGAATGCTCAAAATTGCAAGTTAGATACCTCAAAATTTCAAACGTTTAAAGATCCAAGTAAAGATAGATAGGAAAATTTCGAGTGTTGGAATATATACATTTTAAGACCAAACCGCGGGACCAGTTGCGAAAAATGCAACTTCAAGGCCTTCCGGCTGGAATTGAACCCAGCAACCCTGCGATGCTATAGTGCAGTGCTCTGACCACTGCGATACGGAGGGCGTTGCCGAGAGCCTAGTCACAAGTTCTGTATATATAATGTGCTAATACGGGAGATTAATTGGTATATTAATTGGTATATTAATTGAGAGTTAATTAGTAATATTTGGCATTTCACTCGATTGAACTCATGCGTTCCTCATAGGAATTACATTGCCAACCTATATCACATACATCACATACAGACTGTCTTGATGAGTTCTTAAGTCTGTGAAATTCTATGGCAAATTTGTTAAATCTAAGGTTCCTTAACAACGGGTATAAGGTCTGCAAAACTAGATCCGAACACCCCCTTAATATATCATGGTGGATATTTTTCGCATTGATCAATTTTATATTTTCCTGATTTTTTCATCGTTCTAAGTCGGTTAAAGACGTTCATGCCAATTTGGTTAACA
>JAYKKM010000021.1:680000-687500 GCA_035772405.1 Chrysogorgia sp. JL179-B06 | reverse complement strand
GAGAGAGATAGATATAGAGAGAGATAGATATAGAGAGAGATAGATAGAGAGAGATAGATATAGAGAGAGATAGATATAGAGAGAGATAGATATAGAGAGAGATAGATATAGAGAGAGATAGATATAGAGAGAGATAGATATAGAGAGAGATAGATATAGAGAGAGATAGATATAGAGAGAGATAGATATAGAGAGAGATAGATATAGAGAGAGATAGATATAGAGAGAGATAGATATAGAGAGATAGATATAGAGAGAGATAGATATAGAGAGAGATAGATATAGAGAGAGATAGATATAGAGAGAGATAGATATAGAGAGAGATAGATATAGAGAGAGATAGATATAGAGAGAGATAGATATAGAGAGAGATAGATATAGAGAGAGATAGATATAGAGAGAGATAGATATAGAGAGAGATAGATATAGAGAGAGATAGATATAGAGAGAGATAGATATAGAGAGAGATAGATATAGAGAGAGATAGATATAGAGAGAGATAGATATAGAGAGAGATAGATATAGAGAGAGATAGATATAGAGAGAGATAGATATAGAGAGAGATAGATATAGAGAGAGATAGATATAGAGAGAGATAGATATAGAGAGAGATAGATATAGAGAGAGATAGATATAGAGAGAGATAGATATAGAGAGAGATAGATATAGAGAGAGATAGATATAGAGAGAGATAGATATAGAGAGAGATAGATAGAGAGAGATAGATATAGAGAGAGATAGATATAGAGAGAGATAGATATAGAGAGAGATAGATATAGAGAGAGATAGATATAGAGAGAGATAGATATAGAGAGAGATATAGAGAGAGATAGATATAGAGAGAGATAGATATAGAGAGAGATAGATATAGAGAGAGATAGATATAGAGAGAGATAGATATAGAGAGAGATAGATATAGAGAGAGATAGATATAGAGAGAGAGATAGATATAGAGAGAGATAGATATAGAGAGAGATAGATATAGAGAGAGATAGATATAGAGAGAGATAGATATAGAGAGAGATAGATATAGAGAGAGATAGATATAGAGAGAGATAGATATAGAGAGAGATAGATATAGAGAGAGATAGATATAGAGAGAGATAGATATAGAGAGAGATAGATATAGAGAGAGATAGATATAGAGAGAGATAGATATAGAGAGAGATAGATATAGAGAGAGATAGATATAGAGAGAGATAGATATAGAGAGAGATAGATATAGAGAGAGATAGATATAGAGAGAGATAGATATAGAGAGAGATAGATATAGAGAGAGATAGATATAGAGAGAGAGATAGATATAGAGAGAGATAGATATAGAGAGAGATAGATATAGAGAGAGATAGATATAGAGAGAGATAGATATAGAGAGAGATAGATATAGAGAGAGATAGATATAGAGAGAGATAGATATAGAGAGAGATAGATATAGAGAGAGATAGATATAGAGAGAGATAGATATAGAGAGAGATAGATATAGAGAGAGATAGATATAGAGAGAGATAGATATAGAGAGAGATAGATATAGAGAGAGATAGATATAGAGAGAGATTGATATAGAGAGAGATAGATATAGAGAGAGATAGATATAGAGAGAGATAGATATAGAGAGAGATAGATATAGAGAGAGATAGATATAGAGAGAGATAGATATAGAGAGAGATAGATATAGAGAGAGATAGATATAGAGAGAGATAGATATAGAGAGAGATAGATATAGAGAGATAGATATAGAGAGAGATAGATATAGAGAGAGATAGATATAGAGAGAGATAGATATAGAGAGAGATAGATATAGAGAGAGATAGATATAGAGAGAGATAGATATAGAGAGAGATAGATATAGAGAGAGATAGATATAGAGAGAGATAGATATAGAGAGAGATAGATATAGAGAGAGATAGATATAGAGAGAGATAGATATAGAGAGAGATAGATATAGAGAGAGATAGATATAGAGAGAGATAGATATAGAGAGAGATAGATATAGAGAGAGATAGATATAGAGAGAGATAGATATAGAGAGAGATAGATATAGAGAGATAGATATAGAGAGAGATAGATATAGAGAGAGATAGATATAGAGAGAGATAGATATAGAGAGAGATAGATATAGAGAGAGATAGATATAGAGAGAGATAGATATAGAGAGATAGATATAGAGAGAGATAGATATAGAGAGAGATAGATATAGAGAGAGATAGATATAGAGAGAGATAGATATAGAGAGAGATAGATATAGAGAGAGATAGATATAGAGAGAGATAGATATTAGAGAGAGATAGATATAGAGAGAGATAGATATAGAGAGAGATAGATATAGAGAGAGATAGATATAGAGAGAGATAGATATAGAGAGAGATAGATATAGAGAGAGATAGATATAGAGAGAGATAGATATAGAGAGAGATAGATATAGAGAGAGATAGATATAGAGAGAGATAGATATAGAGAGAGATAGATATAGAGAGAGATAGATATAGAGAGAGATAGATATAGAGAGAGATAGATATAGAGAGAGATAGATATAGAGAGAGATAGATATAGAGAGAGATAGATATAGAGAGAGATAGATATAGAGAGAGATAGATATAGAGAGAGATAGATATAGAGAGAGATAGATATAGAGAGAGATAGATATAGAGAGAGATAGATATAGAGAGAGATAGATATAGAGAGAGATAGATATAGAGAGAGATAGATATAGAGAGAGATAGATATAGAGAGAGATATATAGAGAGAGATAGATATAGAGAGAGATAGATATAGAGAGATAGATATAGAGAGAGATAGATATAGAGAGAGATAGATATAGAGAGAGATAGATATAGAGAGAGAGATAGATATAGAGAGAGATAGATATAGAGAGAGATATATATAGAGAGAGATAGATATAGAGAGAGATAGATATAGAGAGAGATTAGATATAGAGAGAGATAGATATAGAGAGAAGATAGATATAGAGAGAGATAGATATAGAGAGAGATAGATATAGAGAGAGATAGATATAGAGAGAGATAGATATTAGAGAGAGATAGAATATAGAGAGAGATAGATATAGAGAGAGATAGATATAGAGAGAGATAGATATAGAGAGAGATAGATATAGAGAGAGATAGATATAGAGAGAGATAGATATAGAGAGAGATAGATATAGAGAGAGATAGATATAGAGAGAGATAGATATAGAGAGAGATAGATATAGAGAGAGATAGATATAAGAGAGATAGATATAGAGAGAGATTAGATTATAGAGAGAGATAGAATATAGAGAGAGATAGATATAGAGAGAGATAGATATAGAGAGAGATAGATATAGAGAGAGATAGATATAGAGAGAGATAGATATAGAGAGAGATAGATATAGAGAGAGATAGATATAGAGAGAGATAGATATAGAGAGAGATAGATATAGAGAGAGGATAGATATAGAGAGAGATAGATATAGAGAGAGGATAGATATAGAGAGAGATAGATATAGAGAGAGATAGATATAGAGAGAGATAGATATAGAGAGAGATAGATATAGAGAGAGATAGATATAGAGAGAGATAGATATAGAGAGAGATAGATATAGAGAGAGATAGATATAGAGAGAGATAGATATAGAGAGAGATAGATATAGAGAGAGATAGATATAGAGAGAGATAGATATAGAGAGAGATAGATATAGAGAGAGATAGATATAGAGAGAGATAGATATAGAGAGAGATAGATATAGAGAGAGATAGATATAGAGAGAGATAGATATAGAGAGAGATATAGATATAGAGAGAGATAGATATAGAGAGAGATAGATATAGAGAGAGATAGATATAGAGAGAGATAGATATAGAGAGAGAGATAGATATAGACGAGAGATAGATATAGAGAGAGATAGATATAGAGAGAGATAGATATAGAGAGAGATAGATATAGAGAGAGATAGATATAGAGAGAGATAGATATAGAGAGAGATAAGATATATAGAGAGAGATAGATATAGAGAGAGATAGATTATAGAGAGAGATTAGATATAGAGAGAGATAGATATAGAGAGAGATAGATATAGAGGAGAGATAGATATAGAGAGAGATAGATATAGAGAGAGAGATAGATATAGAGAGAGATAGATATAGAGAGAGATAGATATAGAGAGAGATAGATATAGAGAGAGATAGATATAGAGAGAGATAGATATAGAGAGAGATAGGATATAGAGAGAGATAGATATAGAGAGAGATAGATATAGAGAGAGATTAGATATTAGAGAGAGATAGATATAGAGAGAGATAGATATAGAGAGAGATAGATATAGAGAGAGATAGATATTAGAGAGAGATAGATATAGAGAGAGATAGATATAGAGAGAGATAGATATAGAGAGAGATAGATATAGAGAGAGATAGATATAGGAGAGAGATAGATATAGAGAGAGATTAGATATATAGAGAGAGATAGATATAGAGAGAGATAGATATAGAGAGAGATAGATATAGAGAGAGATAGATATAGAAGAGAGATAGATATAGAGAGAGATAGATATAGAGAGAGATAGATATAGAGAGAGATAGATATAGAGAGAGATAGATATATAGAGAGAGATAGATATAGAGAGTGATAGATATAGAGAGAGATAGATATAGAGAGAGAATAGATATAGAGAGATAGATATAGAGAGAGATAGATATAGAGAGAGATAGATATAGAGAGAGATAGATATAGAGAGAGATAGATATAGAGAGAGATAGATATAGAGAGAGATAGATATTAGAGAGAGATAGATATAGAGAGGAGATAGATATAGAGAGAGATAGATATAGAGAGAGATAGATATAGAGAGAGATAGATATAGAGAGAGATAGATATAGAGAGGAGAGATAGATATAGAGAGAGATAGATATAGAGAGAGATAGATATAGAGAGAGATAGATATAGAGAGAGATAGATATAGAGAGAGATAGATATAGAGAGAGATAGATATAGAGAGAGATAGATAGATATAGAGAGAGATAGATATAGAGAGAGATAGATATAGAGAGAGATAGATATAGAGAGAGATAGATATAGAGAGAGATAGATATAGAGAGAGATAGATATAGAGAGAGATAGATATAGAGAGAGATAGATATAGAGAGAGATAGATATATAGAGAGAGAGATAGATATAGAGAGAGATAGATTATAGAGAGAGATAGATATAGAGAGAGATAGATATAGAGAGAGATAGATATAGAGAGAGATAGATATAGATAGATATAGAGAGAGATAGATATAGAGAGAGATAGATATAGAGAGAGATAGATATAGAGAGAGATAGATATAGAGAGAGATAGATATAGAGAGAGATAGATATAGAGAGAGAGATAGATATAGAGAGAGATAGATATATAGAGAGAGATTAGATATAGAGAGAGATAGATATAGAGAGAGATAGATATAGAGAGAGATAGATATAGAGAGAGATAGATATAGAGAGAGATAGATATAGAGAGAGATAGATATAGAGAGAGATAGATATAGAGAGAGAGATAGATATAGAGAGGAGATAGATATAGAGAGAGATAGATATAGAGAGAGATAGATATAGAGAGAGATAGATATAGAGAGAGATAGATATAGAGAGAGAGAGATAGATATAGAGAGAGATAGATATAGAGAGAGATAGATATAGAGAGAGATAGATATAGAGAGAGATAGATATAGAGAGAGGATAGATATAGAGAGAGATAGATATAGAGAGAGATAGATATAGAGAGAGATAGATATAGAGAGAGATAGATATAGAGAGAGATAGATATAGAGAGAGATAGATATAGAGAGAGATAGATATAGAGAGAGAATAGATATAGAGAGAGATATGATATAGAGAGAGATAGATATAGAGAGAGATAGATATTAGAGAGAGATAGATATAGAGAGAGATAGATATAGAGAGAGATAGATTAGATATAGAGAGAGATAGATATAGAGAGAGATAGATTTATAGAGAGAGATAGATATAGAGAGAGATAGATATAGAGAGAGATAGATATAGAGGAGAGATAGATATAGAGAGAGATTAGAGAGAGATAGATATAGAGAGAGATAGATAGAGAGAGATAGATATAGAGAGAGATAGATATAGAGAGAGATAGATATAGAGAGAGATAGATATAGAGAGAGATAGAGAGAGATAGATATAGAGAGAGATAGATATAGAGAGAGATAGATATAGAGAGAGATAGATATAGAGAGAGATAGATTATAGAGAGAGATAGATATTAGAGAGAGATAGATATAGAGAGAGATAGATATAGAGAGAGATAGATATAGAGAGAGATAGATATAGAGAGAGATAGATATAGAGAGAGATAGATATAGAGAGAGATAGATATAGAGAGAGATAGATATAGAGAGAGAGAGATAGATATAGAGAGAGATAGATATAGAGAGAGATAGATATAGAGAGAGATAGATATAGAGAGAGATAGATATAGAGAGAGATAGATATAGAGAGAGATAGATTATAGAGAGAGGATAGATATAGAGAGAGAATAGATATAGAGAGAGATAGATATAGAGAGAGATAGATATAGAGAGAGATAGATTATAGAGAGAGATAGATATAGAGAGAGATAGATATAGAGAGAGATAGATATAGAGGAGAGATAGATATAGAGAGAGATAGATATAGAGAGAGATAGATATAGAGAGAGAGATAGATATAGAGAGAGATAGATATATAGAGAGAGATAGATATAGAGAGAGATAGATATAGAGAGAGATAGATATAGAGAGAGATAGATATAGAGAGAGATAGATATAGAGAGAGATAGATATAGAGAGAGATAGATATAGAGAGAGATAGATATAGAGAGAGATAGATATAGAGAGAGATAGATATAGAGAGAGATAGATATAGAGAGAGATAGATATAGAGAGAGTATAGATATAGAGAGAGATAGATATAGAGAGAGATAGATATAGAGAGAGATAGATATAGAGAGTAGATAGATATAGAGAGAGATAGATATAGAGAGAGATAGATATAGAGAGAGATAGATATAGAGAGAGATAGATATAGAGAGAGATAGATATAGAGAGAGAGATAGATATAGAGAGAGATAGATATAGAGAGAGATAGATATAGAGAGAGATAGATATAGAGAGAGATAGATATAGAGAGAGATAGATATAGAGAGAGAATAGATATAGAGAGATAGATAGATATAGAGAGAGATAGATATAGAGAGAGATAGATATAGAGAGAGATAGATATAGAGAGAGATAGAGATAGAAGAGAGATAGATATAGAGAGAGATAGATATAGGAGAGAGATAGATATAGAGAGAGATAGATATAGAGAGAGATAGATATAGAGAGAGATAGATATAGAGAGAGATAGATATAGAGATGAGATAGATATAGAGAGAGATAGATATATAGAGAGATAGATATAGAGAGAGATAGATATAGAGAGAGATAGATATAGAGAGAGATAGATATAAAGAGAGATAGATATAGAGAGAGATAGATA